>CM073470.1:19327500-19657500 GCA_037074535.1 Gleditsia sinensis
AAATTAGAAAATTATATTATATATTAAAAACGTGATAAATAATATTAAAAAAAACAAAAAAAAACATAATAATATGTAATATTATAAATAATAAACAAAAATATTCTTAGAAATATAAGTGATGAAACAAAAATGTAAATGTTATATTTTCATAAATGTGATTTCTAATAATGTGTTCTGATATAAGAATATTTGATTTTATGAACCAAGTACTCCTTAAATTTTTCATTTAAATAGCGATCGATGTTACAAAGTTTAAATGCAAATATCTCTAATAAAATTGAAGTTGAATGACTTTTTTGGAGTCACGTTCATCTTACTGGAAGCATGGTGCATGCTAATTGCTAACTGCCCGTTTTGATGGTTATACAAAATCCAGAACTGCTTTCAGAAAAATAAAAAATAGTTGCTGTTACAAAATTAAATAGTTACAAAGTTGGAATTCCACGCATTTTTTTAATAGAAAATATAGGATAAATGAGGGTTATTTCATATAAGACTTAAATATGTCATAAGCCTTAATGAGAATCTATAATGATATTTATACATAGCCTATCAAAATATACTGTTGACAATGAGAGTCGAATTTAAATATTATAAACGAAGAGTTTCGATCTTGCTAGCTAAACTAAAAAATACACAAGTGTTAGTTGAATCTCATGAGACAAATAAAAACAGGAGAGAATGTACAAATATAGATTGTGACTATGGTTGAAAAAGAGAACAACTGAACAAAGTTGTTAAAAGAATAATCTAAGCACAAGAGGAGAGAAAGAGAGATAAACAAAAGGAAAGAAATCTGTTTAAACAAAATAATCTAAACAAAAGAATAATCTAAGCTTATGAAATTCCGCTTTCCATTCACTATCAATTACACTACCATTACTCCTTTTTAAAATGCTCTGCAAAAGTTGAACCAAATAGCTTTCTTTCCCAGGAAGAAAAAAAATATAGAGCTTATTTGATTGTATTTTTTTAAAATTTTCTTTTTGAAAACTATGTTTAAAAATTATTCTATAAAATAAAAGTAAAAAAAATCTGTTTGATAAATTATTTTAAAAATGTTTTGTTTTTTGTTTTTTTGTGTTTTGAAAATAAAAATAATTTTTTTATATCTATTTTTATGTTTTAAAAATAACTTATTTTCAAAATTTGTTTTCTAAACAAAATAATTACCAAATAATTTTTTTTTGTTTTAAAAATAAAAAATAATTTTTAAAAACAGAAAATAAACATATCCATAATATTCCTCTCTAAAGCATAAGATTGTCCATGCGTGGTGATTCTTTTAACTTTTGGGATTAAAACAATATTTTGTTTCTTCATATGAGTGTATATTAATTTGTTCCACAAAGATTTTTTTATTATTTTGTTACCTCAGCTTAATTTTACATCACTTCCATCTTTGTTTTCCTTTATTTTAGCAGAGCTAACAAAATTGATAATATGAAAGGTTTTGGATGACGCGAAACTCCCAACGACACTCTCAATAGAAGAACCATCCAATCAGCTAAATTTATAGTATATGTTGATCAAAATGCCATCGTATAATGACTCGTAAAAAAGAAAGCATGTTGAAAGTATTACATCACTAGCTCACATAATACATCACTAAAATATACCAACGTCAATAACTTTGTTAATTAAAACTGGATGGATAAATATCATTAACACAAAATTGAACTTTAAAGTGATAAACCGAAACAAAATTTTTTTGATAGAACAAATTGATGCTACATCTATTTTTGAAGGATTAAAATATAAAAACTTTGATTTTAATACTAATTATTTGCATCGCTTAGACCTAGTTACAAAATTTCTCATAATAAAGGGGGAAAAAAAAAGCAAGGTGAATGGTGACTAGTTCTGCAGATCTAACAATTCTTGGTTGTTTTCAAACACCAATATCAAAACACTTTCATGAAAGAGACAACGAAGATATGACTGAAAGTTTCATCAAATATGATGGGACCATCCAAAAGAGATAATGTGATATTCTCAAGCTAAATAGACAAATGCATGAGAGGTGATGATGCAAAAATCCAAGGAGCAATTCCATCCCTTTAAAGAGTATAAATTTTTTTATTACATTTTTTTTTTGGCATGTGAATTTTCGTCTTGTGACTGAATAAACGGGTTGAAGTTTTCTTGTAATTGTTCATGTTATTGTGTAACGATGAAATTTTCATTACCCATAGACGATTTTTAATATGCGAAAAAAAGAAGTAATAACACTAATAGATGAATCTCTTAATAGTATAATAATAATTTTAATTATTTAGTTTGATTTAATAATTATAGGCCCAAAGTCTAAATTACCACTGTGTTTAATTTGTTGTGATAGGCTGTGCACAAGTTTGCAAAGGGTGGCACAGATAGTGCATGAGTATCACTTTATTATGATGGAGAATTCAACTCATGCCCCCACTCAAAAAAGAAAAAGAACAGAACATGCTTGCCAAAGAAGGGAAAGAGCTATTCCTATTTTACTTCTTTTTTTTTACCATAAAAGAGAAACTAACAACAAATCTGAACATAAATATGGATGCAGTAATAATACATCAATAGTCACTCTCCCTCCCGTGCTCATATTCTTGTTGATGATTTATGTATTGCTTATATAATGTTTCTCTGTGTCATATGATGATTCAACACTAACTAGAGGATTCATTGATAGTAAAGCTCATGATTTTTCTGCTTTTGTATAGTTCATGTTTAGTAAGAAGGAGGCTTTTAGTGCACTATTATTTTAACAATGGTATATTTTGAATGTCAAGTGACATTTAAAATATTTGTGTTCAGTACACTGACATTCAAGATACCAAAATGCATAAACTGACATAATATTTTGTGAAATCTTATTTTATCTTGGGTAAAGTTGCATTTTTTGCAGTATCCTCCTCTCATCTTAAATTTGTTTGTATCTAAAGAAAAAATCAAGAAGGCATATTTAAATCCTAATTTATTATGTTTTCAATTTAGTGATATATTTTAAAAGAAGTTATTAGTATCCACTATAATCTATTTATCATATACAATAAAAAAGAAGTGATATATATATATACACACACACACACACACACACACACACACACACACAAAATATTCAATAAAAATATTAAAAGCTCAACAATAATCTAAAAATAATTAATGAAATTAAAAAAAATTAAATTTGTCACTATAGAATTACACTGTCATAGCTAAGAAGTGGCACTTTAAATTTTTTTCTCTTGATTTTTTTTAAATTTTGCAATTCTGATATATATATATATATATATATATATATATATATATATATATATATATATATATATATATATATATATAATTACCACATTTAATGGAAATATTAAAGCCTTCACAATAATTTAAAATATCACTAAAGTTATACTGTCATTTGTTGATAAGTGGCATTCTAAATTTTTTATTTTTATTTTTGAAATTATGATATATATATATATATATATATATATATATATATATATATATATATATATATATAGCTAGAAAATAGTATAAAAATATTTAATAAAATTGAAAATTATAGCTTCCACTAAATTCACAATGTCATTTGTTAAAGCTAGACAATAGTATAAAAATACTTAATAAAATTGAAAATTATAGCTTCCATTAAAGTCACAATGTCATTTGTTGACAAATGACATTTTATATTTTTTTCTTTCAATTTATTTTTTTAATTTATGAAATTCTAACCGGAAAATTATATATATTGGAGCAGAAAACATATCCCATTGATTCTAGCAATGTTAATTTGGCCAAAAGCTTTTAAAATTGCATTTACTGCAAATACCTTATTCTTCAACTCTTCTATATGGACAATTTTTCCTATTCTCTTAAAGAGTTTTTTCATGGATTTCAGCTTCACTTTCGTGAGAATAGATATGGCTAAGAACTTTGAGAAGCTTATCAAATAGTACCACCTTAATTAATTACACTGAATGCATGAATACTGGGCAGCATATATGGCCGAAGAGATTTAACAGGTCAAATATTAAAGATGTTGCGAGGGAAGTGGTTGAAGTTTTTCCAAGAAAGTCTAAATATGTTCTTTTGAGTAACTGGAGGCTCAAAGATTGAGTGCGGATACGCATGCATGGATGTTTTTGCCTCATTTTGTGTTGATCAAGATCTTTCTTTCTATGATTGGAAGGGTACATAGAATGTTTTGTACATAGTGTCTACAATAGGAGTCAAACTATCATTTGTTAACAAGTGGTGCTTTAGATTTTTTTCTTTTCAATTTTTTCTGATATTCTAATTAATAAATGAAAAAGAAATTTAGTTATTGTTCGATACAAATATTTAAAGCTTTGTAGCTCAAAATTATTGTTGAATTGACAAGGCAACAACTTATTTTAACAAGCACAGTAAAACCTTTATAAATTAATAATGTTAGGACTATGAAATTTTATGAATTTAAAAAGTATTAATTAATCGATAAATTAATAATTTATTAATTTAAAGAGTGCTTCACGATTTAGTGAATATAAATTTAAGTACATAAAAAATATTGTATATATCACTAATATACAATGTATACATATCATATGTGGTGAATTAATTTTAAAAAAATTCATTGTACATATATATTTATTTATGAAAATAAGTAAATGGTATTTATTATTTTTAGTACTTAAACAATATTCATTGTATTGACTAATTAAATAAAATTCAATACAAGTCACTTTTATCTATGGTTCATTATACTAGAACTAAATACACATTTGTCGTATGATGATGAAGGAAATTATTGTATAAACAACAAAAAAAATTCTTAAATTCATACCTAACAATGGCTTCTCATATAAAAGGTGTTCATAAATCAACAATAGATTCATATTTTACTAATATATGATATTGACAGGATTATAGATTTATATAAGAGTCTTTCTAAAAGTTATTATCTTATTAATTTATCGAAACTACTAATATTGTAAATTGAATCAAGTTTGGACCAGAAAAAAATATTATTTTAGAGAAATTATTAATTTATCGAGTATTAATTTATAAAGGTTTAACTGTATGTAACTAGTAAAAGAGATCAAATAAAAATTTTGTAACCATTCACTCATGTTGCATGGGTTTTAATTGATCCCTTAATATCAAGAATTCATGTTGATGTTCAACCCTCTCTAAGAATATTTTTTTGGTGCCCTTCTGGGTAGTCCTCTATTCATTCTTTGATAGGTCATGCCCCTACATTAATCTTTATATTAAAATGCTGGATATAAGTGTTGCAATACCTTGAAGAGAACCAACTTCACTTTCAACCTTCATCAATTCCAGATACCAAACCAATAAGTTCGATGATAGAAGTACTTAGTTACTTTACAATTTTTATTTTAGTAAAACTTGAAAAGAAATCCCTAATATGTCACGTTTCTTTTTTCCTATAAAATTGTTTTACTTTTTTTTTTTTTATGTAAAGTCAAAGTTACATAACTAGAGAACCCTTCTCCTTATTCTTTTTGTATCTCTTTACTTGCTTACAGAAAACAAGAAAATACACTAAAAGAGAAGTACATATTTTTTTTATAATTTACTTTGAAAAATATTTTAATACAAATAATGTTATCTTATAAATATGTAAAAATAATTATCAAGGTAAATATAAATAAAATTAAGTACAAAAAGTAATATAAATAAATCAAAATTACATTTACATTTCATAATAAAAAAATAAATATAAGGTTAGTAAATAAAAAAAATAAATATTTTATAATAAGATAAGTTAATTAAAAAAATAAACGTAATAATAAATAAATAAACAAACAAAAATATAAAGATAAAAAACATAGAACAAAAAATTGAAAAATAATATATATAACTTAAAAAATTAAGATATTTTTTTTATAATTGTCAAATGTAATTTTACCAAAATTATAGATAAATTATTGAGATAATTTTAAAAATTGATCAATTAGAAAAAAGTACACACTGACTAAGGAGAAAAAAATGAAAATGAAAAATATTATTTTTTGGACAAAAGAAAAATGCTGGTTGGGGAGGTTCTTTCATGGAAAGATCAGAGACATTATTATGTTAGGCTGTTAGCTGATGTTCATTTCTTGTCTGTTAATGAAACACCTTTTGGACAAAAGACAAACAAAAAAAAAAGTATTTGCAAAATGAATGGTGGTTGGGAAGACTTCGCATAAAGGACAGAGACATTACCGCGTTGGCCTACCAGACTGAAATTGGTATCATTTTATGATAGAATTAAGCAGCTGGCTGATGTTGACTTCTTGGATGTCATGCATTTATTCACTTGGCTTAAGTTATGCTTTGATTATTTTATTTTAGCGTTTGTATAATTTTGTTTTTTTAAATTTAGTCAACTTGATTTATTTATTTTTATTAACGGTGTAAAAATAATCTCTCTAAAAAAATATCTTTACATAATTAATAAAAACAGTAAAAACAAAAAAATTAAGATCACACAAAATAAGAAGTCCTACGCAACCACACATTGATTCAGTAATTTAGATATATAATAATTCAGATGTCATTCATTTATTCATTTGACTTAAATATAATATTTTTAATATAATTTTAATCTTTTTATTTTAAATATATAAGATTTAATTTCTTTACTTTTTTCTAACAGCATAAAAATAATGTTACTAAAAAGAATATTTTAATACAACTAGTAAAAATAGAGAAATTAAAACTACTAAATTTAAAATAAAGAGATTAAAAGCATACAACTACTAAAAGAGTAGGACAAAGAAGCATATTAAATCCTATTTGCTTTTGTTTCTGCCACTTTGGTCTTTCATTGCTTTTGTTTCTGCCACTTTGGTCTTTCAACGCCAAACAAGAAGTCTTATGCAATCAAACATTGATTCAATAATTCAGATATATAATAATCCTAATCATCTCCTTCCCTTCATATTTCCAAGAAGCATCCAACTAAATAATTCAATGCAATTCTCACTCTGAATTTCCATGCCACACAAAATAATTCCAAATAAAGTGTAACTGAACCCAGGCTATAAGTCAGTATAAACCATCTTAAGCTCAACTGCTACCTATCAAACTCTTATCTCTCTGTCTCACCTATCATTCTGCTATAGCTTGAGTTCTATTAGAGAGAAAGAAATGGCTGCAGCTATGGTAGCAGAAGCATTTCTCTCTGCTTCTGTGCAAACCTTAATAGAAAGGATAACCTCAAGCGAGTTTCGAGATTTCTTGAAAAATAGAAAGCTGAATGTTTCTCTCCTGGACGAGCTGAAGACAACTCTGCTGATGCTTAATGCTGTACTAGAAAATGCAGAGGAGAGGCAGATCACTAATCCTTTTGTAAAAGAATGGCTTGATGAGTTAAAAGTTGCTGTCTTTGATGCTGAGGATTTGTTGGATGAAATCAACACACACTCTCTGAGATGCAAGGTGGAGCAAGACTCTCAGAATGTTGCCAATCAGGTGCGATCCTTCCTTTCTTTTACCTTTAGTCCATTCTATAGGGAGCTGAACTCCAAGCTTGAGGCTATATCTCAAAAGCTCAAATGCTTTGGAAATCAGATAGGTATCCTTGGTTTGCAAAGTTTTCCTGCAAGAGTACATAAAACACCTACAACTTCAGTGGTAAATGAATCAGTTGTAGTTGGTAGAGAGAATGATAAGGAGAAACTACTAGACTTGCTTTTTTCTGATGAAGATGAAAAGGGTAATGGTATAGGAGTGATCACAATTTTAGGCATGGGCGGTGTGGGAAAAACAACCCTTGCTCAACTCCTTTACAATGATAAGAGAGTCCAAAAGCAATTTGATTTGAAGGCCTGGGCATGTGTCTCAGAGGATTTTGATGTTTTCAGGGTGACTAAGAATCTTGTTGAGTCTGTCACTTCAATAGTATATAAGGGTAATAATCTAGATTATCTTCGGGTTGAACTAAAACAATGCTTAAGTAACAAAAAATTTTTGTTTGTGCTGGATGACCTTTGGAATGAGAAATATAGTGATTGGGATGATCTAGTAACTCCTTTTTTCAGTGGGAAAAGGGGAAGCAAGATCATTGTAACCACCCGCCAAAAAAGAGTTGCAGAACTCACTCATACATTTCCAATCCATGAGTTGACCCTTCTTTCAACTGAAGATTGTTGGTGTTTACTTGCCAAGCATGCTTTTGGAAATGAAGGCACCGACAGATATCCAGAGCTAGAAGCAATTGCTAGGAAAATTTTAAAAAAATGTGATGGCTTACCACTAGCTGCTAAAACACTTGGAGGTCTTTTGCGCTCAAAAGTTGAGAAAGAGGAATGGAATAGAATTCTCAATAGCAACCTATGGGAATTAAAACATCATGATGTTATTCCCGCTTTGCGTCTGAGTTATCTTTACCTTCCATCACATTTGAAGAATTGTTTTGCTTATTGCTCAATTTTTCCAAAAGACTACTTGTTGGATAGAAAGATGTTGGTCTTGTTATGGATGGCTGAAGGGTTTGTACAACAATATTGTTATGGGCAAGAAACGATGGAGTTGGCAGCTAATGGCTACTTTGATGAACTGTTGTCTAGGTCATTGATTCAACAATATAAAGGTGATTGTGAAGAAAAGTTTGTTATGCATGATCTCATAAATGATTTGGCCAAAGTTGTATCTGGTAAAAGTGGTACATGCTTTGAAGGCAATGACATCCCAAAAATTGTTCGCCATATTTCATATCCTCAAACAAAATATGATGGCCGTAAAAAATTTGAAACCTTTTATGAACTCAAGTGTTTGAGGACTTTTCTACCACGCAATATTAATAATTCGTGGCCACAGTACTTGGAGAAAAAGGTGCCACATGATTTTCTTCCAAGAGTAAAATGTTTAAGAGTACTATCTTTGTCAAATTATGCAAATATCACTGAGTTGCCCAATTCAATTGGCAATTTGGTGCACTTGCGATATCTAAACCTTTCCAAGACTGGAATAAAAAAGTTGGCTGATGCAACCTTTACACTTTATAATTTGCAAACTTTGATATTATCATTCTGTCAGAATTTGATTGAATTGCCATCACAAATTGGCAATCTAATTAACCTACGTTATCTTGACATTAGTTTCACGAGATTGAAGGAGATGCCAACACAAATTTGCATGCTACACAATATGCAAACCTTGATATTATCAATGTGTGGGACTTTGATTGAACTGCCATCACAGATAGGAAATCTGACTAATCTACGTTATCTTGACATAAGTGACACTAGATTGGAGGAGATGCCAACACAAATTAGCATGCTACACAATCTCCATAGTTTAAGTACTTTTGTGGTGGGTAGACAAGAAGATGGATTGAGGGTGAAAGAGTTAAAAAAGCTTCTTCATCTACAGGGTAAGCTTTCCATTTTGAAGCTGCAAAATGTTGTTGATTCCATGGATGCTTTGGAGGCTGACTTGAAGAGCAAAGAGCAAATTGAGGAGTTAGTGTTGGAATGGGGCAGCCATATTGAAGATTCACAAATTGCAAAAGATGTACTTGGCAAGCTACAGCCATCAACAAATTTGAGGAAACTAACCATCAAATACTACGGTGGCACTAGCTTTCCAAATTGGGTGGGAGATTCTTCATTTTCAAAAATTGCTTTCCTGCGTATCAGTGATTGTAACTATTGCTTATCACTCCCAGCATTTGGACAATTACCTTATCTCAAGCAGCTCTGGATTGAAAGGATGGAATTGGTACAGACAATTGGTCATGATTTTTACGGTAACAAAGTAGACTCGTCTTTATTTCAATCCTTGGAACGTCTGGAATTTAGCGAGATGCCAAATTGGGAGGAATGGCTACCATTTGAAGGTGAAGGTACCAAATTACCTTTTACTTGTCTTAAAAGTTTGAGTTTACGGAAGTGTCCTAAGTTGAGGGGAGACTTGCCCAACCATCTTCCTTCATTGATAGAAGTTCGCATATCTGAATGCAATCAGCTAGAGGAAAAATCATTTGCTCTGCACTGGATCACATCGATTGAAAAATTATCAATTACAGAAGGGGGACATGCCTTATTGAGGGTTCTTGATAACGATTCTCAGTGCTCACTAAAACACCTAGACATTGGGAGGTGTGACAGCTTGCAGTCTTTGCCAAGAATGATACTAGGTAGCAATTGCCTTCAAGAATTGTATCTCGGAAATATCCAGTCTCTCATGTCCTTTCCAACAGATGGTTTGCCCACTTCGTTGCAAAATCTTGAAATTAAAAACTGTGAGAAATTAGAATTCCTACCTCAGGAAGCTTGGAAAAATTACACGTCACTTGAACGTTTGACAATTAATAATAGTTGCCATTCGTTGACATCATTTCCATTAGATTGTTTCCCTGGGCTTAAACTTCTTCATGTTGAAGGTTGTTCTGGTTTGAAGTACTTTACACAAGTTGGAGGCTCTGCTCCTAATTTGGAATTCTTTCGAGTCATTAAATGCGAAAGAATTAAATCAATGTCAGAAGTACAATTTGACACCCTCACGGCCGTTCGATGGTTGACACTTGATGGTCTTCCAAATCTTGAGTCGTTGCCTCAATGTGGTTTGCCTTCTAACTTAAGATCAATTACGGTTATTCGTTGTGAAGGACTATCATCAATGGCTATAGCTGGCTGGGGTTTTCAACGGCTCATTTCACTCTCAACATTTTCTGTTGGCGGTGATGGATGTGATGATATAGTCCATAATTTGCTGAAGGAGCAATTGCTGCCCACTTCTCTTGTGCATCTTTACATCCACGGTCTTTCCGATCTGAAATTATTGGACGGAAAAGGGCTTCGACATCTGACTTCTCTGGAAGGCCTCGTCATCCGCGGATGTCCAAAGATTGAGTCCTTGCCCGAAGACGAGCTGCCATCCTCTCTTTTGCGACTAAGTATTTGGGCGTGTCCTATATTAGAAGAAAGGTATCGTAATCAAAGAGGGAAACATTGGTCCAAGATTGCTCATATTCCTTGCATATGGATTAACGGAGAAGTAAAATAATGGGAAGCATATATATAACAAGGTAAGCTCTGAAACTCAACAACTACCTCTAAAATTATTTATTTAACGTTTTCATATGGAGGTCAGCATCAAAGCATTATCTTGCCTGTACCATATATACATGTATGTATGTATGTATGAACTTCTAGAATTTTCTTAAAAACATTATCTTTTCTGCACCACATGGTTGTATTACTCCATCTTGTGACGAAATGAAAATAAGTGTGCATTTTTTTTATCGAAGACATTTTTAATTTTCGTTATCTATGTTTATTTTTGAAAATCTATTTTCATTTGTAGGTTTTTATTATTTAGGAAATATGTTTTCTTTGTGAAGATCAAAATTTGTTCGTATTTATTTTTAAATAAAATTGTCCCAAGTGATTATAAATATTACTTCATTCTGAATTTGATCTTCAATAATTATGAGATTATTATGAATTTTTTTAATATTTATGATAGACTTTTAGAATTACACTGATCGTTTTTGGAAAACTTTGAAAACATCTTTTAGATGTTTTCTATTTTTATCCTGATTTATAAAATAATTTTGTAAATTTATTAATACATTTTCAATCATGTTTTCTGTTTTCAATTATACCAAACAAACAAAGTTGGTCGCTTTTAAGAAACACTAAAAACGTATTTTAGAATTTTTTTATTTTTACGCTGATTTACAAAATAACTTTTAAATTTATAAATACATTTTCAATCATGTTTTATTGTTTGAACTGTGACATCGTAGCAATTCATGATGGCAGAAATTGCTATATGAAGTTAGAGGCATTTATGATAAAGAACACTGGATCCCCTGTACAATATTTCCTTGTAACCTTCGGGGGAACTATGATTTTGTATTTCTCAATTCACTAGTTTATAGGTCATCGCATCATTGAGTTCAGAAAATACCAATGGCCCTAGCAACCTATGCCCAAAAAGAAAATATCAAGACAGAGAACATGGAAGGGTACATGGGCAATGGGAATTCTGAAGAGCTAGTTTTTTCGAGGACAATATAATGTTTCTTTTTTTAAAAAAAAAATTTTTGTTGTTGTTCATTTACTCAAACTCAAGTCCATCAATCCTGAACATGAGTTTTCATTTTCGGAATTTTTCGTACTAATTTAAGAAATTCAGATACCCTAACTTGGAAAAGTCTAATTTACCAAACCTGGCTTTTTGAGAAAAAAAAAACTATTTGTTTGTCTGAAATGTTTCTATACAGCTTGGTGTAATTTATCATAGATTATATGAAAATGTGTTACACCACTTTCTTATTTTTCTTTGTTCTCTGATCTTTTTTAGTTAAATTTAATCTTATATTATGTTTTGATAAATCAGGATAGCAAAAGCTAGGAGAAGAGGCAGAATTGCTTTGCTTCAAAGGAGGCTACTTGTAGTGGAGGTTGAGAAAAGGGTCATGCAGTTCAAAGGGCTGGTAAGAAGCTAATCCAAGTGCTGTCTATATTTGTTTCTATCCTCCCAAAAACTAAATTCAAATATATAAGAGTAAACTAACAATTTAATTTTTAGATTTCTAGCTTCCTGAAGTTTTTATCTCTATTTTTTTTTAGTACACGAATTAGTGTTGAAAATATCAAATTTGTTATAGATTAGTCCCTTCAAGACCTAATATGCAATAAGTTTAATAGTTTTTAGAAATTAACAAAAAAACTAATTGTATACTAAAGAAAGTTTGGAGACTAAAACTAAATGTGTCCACAAATACAAGGATCAAATTGTGAGCTTACTCAATATATAATTCTCGTGTATCTCAACATCTTCTTATCTAAAATTGTTGGAAGGAAAAGGACTTACACGCCTAACTTCTCTGGAAAAGCTTCGCATAAGGAATTGTCCAAACCATGAGATGTCAAAGCAGGTATTAACCAGGTATTCATTTCCTTTAGTAAGCATTTATGAAATATTTCTAAACACTATTTTCTTGACCAGACAAAAGCTCCATTGCAAGATGCCCACAAGAAGATCTCGCTTGTGGACTTCTAGATGCTGTCAAGGTAAGAAAAGTGTTTTATATTTTCCATTCAAAAGTTTTTACCCTTAAATTTTCTTTTACAAATTTTTTTTACCATTTACTCTATCAGGCAATCAAGCCAACAGTGTTAATGGGATCATCTGGAGTAAGGAAAACAATTACAAAGGATGTGGTTTAAACCATGATATATTTGAATGAGGTTCTTTCTTTCTTGCTTTTTCTAATAATATTTAGGGGAAGTTGTATTTTTTTTTACCTGGATTTTTACTTCTAATTACAATTTTCCAATTAATTTATAAATTTTTACAATTAACCCTCTAATCTATCTATTTTATTGTGCTTTATCTCCTACCATCTAAATTAGACATCGATAGCTTTATAAAATTACCAAAATATGCTTATTTTCTTGGTCCCTCATTTTATACTCTACTTCATAAGAAAGATATTTTGATAATTTTACGTAAGTATCGTTAACATTGCAATTGAATGCAAAGATCCGGGTAGAAGAATATAATTTCTCCTAATATTTAAATGCCACAGTTTTGAGACTAGTCTCTTTATTCTATTCTTAGGACATTATTGTCTCACATAAATGCCAACATGTTTCGTACGCAAAGTTGGCCTCCACCAAGCAGCACAACAATAGCAAAGCTTGTTATTAACCTACAAATCAAGACCAAAGCTGCTGCTCTTCTTCAATTATGGAAGATGAATTTCCAACGGCTAGTTGCAACAAAATGACAACAATTACGACAGAAAATGATCTGGAAAAGGTCAAGGTAAAAGAAAATCCAAATGAAGATCCAGTCACCGAGTAGTGTCCTGGAGTCGAAGAAGCTTTGCGCTTTGTCTTGTATATCAGTTCATATTTTGCCCAAACTATTTTGTGCCAATTGTCCTGCTGTATTTGCGGAATTTGGAGCTTTATCTTTTCTCTTGTATTGTTCTTGGTGGGCAAGAGATAACCAACCTTATATTCGTGAGGGGTTAAAAACAACTTTTTGATTAATGAAGAAAATTTCTTGAAAGTTAAGTGAATTGGACGGAAGTCTCGATTTGAAGCTGAGTCAGGATATATATATTTGTGTTTTCTCTCTTTTCCCTTATCGATTTGTATGCATCCTGTCTTATCATTCTTTAATCTATTTTATATTCGATTTTTCTGTTAAGGAATTTATTTTTTATTCTCAACTTTAAGCTCTGCTTCTAGTTTTGTTCAGCTCTGCTTTCTGAAATTCTTACTCGCTGTTTTCTCTTGTTCAAGTATTCTGTATTGTAAACAATTGTGTTTTTCATATTTCAGCCTTAAGTATTTTGTGAACTACAATTTTGACTTACCAGAATGATGTGGGATGTGACTATGTGAGTAATGAGCTCTGTTAATTTTCATTTTCTACAACTAATATCTTTTCTATAATGAAATTGTACCATGAACTTCATCCCCTCTATTTTTAAATTTTTTAAAATATTATATGAAAATGTTAGCTTTTTCCTTTTAATGCAAGATTTGGAAAAAAAATTCTGGAATTCAAGAAAAATCTTCATGTTTCATTTTCAAAGAAAAAGTGGAAATGTTCTAATACATTAAAAAGACTATTTTTTGTCATTATTCCAGTACACTTTTTAAAATATAAAAGATAAAACATAAAAATAATAATAACAATAATGGAATAAGAAATAAAAAAAGTTATAATAAATAACTAAAAATTAGAAAAATATATTGTATATTAAAATAAAAATGTGACAAATAATATAAATAACATAATAATATGTAATATTATAAATAAATAATAATAAATTCAAATATTCTTAAAAATATAAGTGAGGAAACAAATCTGTGAATTTTATATTTTCAAAAATGTGCATAGCATAAAAAATCATTAATTTGGCCAATCAAACAATCTCTAAATCTTTCATTTAAATAACTGCTTTACAAAATTTAAATGCAAATATTTATGATAAAATTAAAGTTGAACGACTTTTTTTGAGAAATGTTAATCTTACTGCAAGTTTGGTGCATGCTAATTGGTAACTAACTACCCATTTTGGATGGTTTTTTTATTCAAAATTCATAACTATTTTTAGAAAAATGAAAATTATTTGCTGTTACCAAATTAAATAGTAACAAAGTTGGAATTGGACATTCTTTTTTTTTTAATTTTTTTAATAAAAGGTTTATGGGGAAAGAAGACTATTTTATTTAAAATCGAAAAATGCCAAAAGTATCAATGATGACTTTCAATAATATTTACATATAACCTACTAAAAAGAACTATTGACAATGAAAATTGAATCTAAATTTTGTAAGTAAAATGTTATGATTTCACTAACTAGAGCAAAATCAGAAGTGTTACTTGAGCCTCATGAGACAAAAAAAGGAAAAAAGAAAAAGGAGAGAATGTACAAATACTAGATTATGAGTACGATTGAAAAGAGAACAATAGAACAAAGCTGTTAAAGAATAATCTAAGGTAAGAGTAGAGAAAGAGAGATAAAAAAAAAAAAGGGAAGAAAGGCTTACGACATTCCCCTTTCCATTCACTTTCAATTGCACTGCCATTTCTCGTTTTTTTGCAAAGGATGAACCAAATAGCTTTATTTTCTAGAAAAAAAAAAGATAATGTTCCTCTCTAAAGCATATTTTGTCTTTCAAGCCCTTTGTAAAGCAAATTGGCAATGCGTGGTGATTTTTTTGAAATTAAACCAATATTTTGTTTTTTCAAGTGAGTGTATATTAATTTGTTCCAGCAAAAAAAATTATTTAATTTATTACTTGAAAGTTTAATTTTACTTCACTTCTGCATTCATTTATTTTTAAAAAACTAATAAAATTAATGATATTGAGGTTTTCAGACAACGTGACATTCTCAATATATTTTTGTTCTCACAAAAAAAAGCATTCAGCCACCTGAATTTATCATATATATTAATCAAAATGTCATAGTTCAATAACTTGAGAGAAAGAAATTATATTATATATCACTAAAAAACACTCTGAATAAATAAACCTAACTTATACAAAATTAAACTTTACAGTAATAAAATGAAATAAACTTTTTTTTAAGAGAACAAATTGATACTATACCTATTTTTTAAAAATTAAAATAGAGTTTTACTTCTTTATATATACAAAAGTTGATTTTAATACTAATTATTTGCATCTCTCATACTTTATTGCAAAATTTCTTAGAATAAAAAAAAAAAGGAAAAGCAAGGTGAACGGTGACCAGTTCTGCCGATACGACAATTTTAGTTGTTTTCAAACACCAATATAAAGAGATGACTGGAAGTTCCACCTAAAACCAAACAAAGAGACAAATTGCATGAGAGGTGATGATGCAAAAACCCGAAGGAGCAATTCTATCACTTTAAACAGTATTAAGTTTTTTATTACATTTTTTTTAATGTCGATTTTCATCCAAATGATAGAATTTTTATTTCGGATGGACAAATTTTTGAAAATTTTTTAATAGCATTTACAGGTAAATCTCTAAATAATAAAATAATAATTTTAATCATTTAATTTAGTCCAAAAACTAATAAGGTCAAAGTTTGAATTATCAGTGTGCTTCATTTGTTGTGACAGGCAATGTACAAGTCTGAAGGAACGGGGACACAAATAGTGCATCAATGTAAGTGTATTATGATAGAGACTTCAACTAATCCCCCCAGTGACACGTGTAATAGGTTGTTAGGTATTGTGTGTATATAGTAGCAATTGCTATGTTGTACTGTGTACAGAAATTTGATCAGAAAAGCATTTCTTCAAGAATCTTCTTTTTTTCGTTCTATCTTCCTTCTTTACATTTCTCTCCAACTCTCATTTTTTATTTTGGTATCAGAGCTCCAATACTTCTTTAATGGCTACCCTTCCTAACTCTTCTACCTCAAGCACCATTCGTCCAAATCAAACTCCCACTCAGACCAATACTATACAAAATGCACACAACCCATTTGCTACTTTACCTAACCTACCTTCTGTGAATCAATCTCTCACAGTCAAGCTAGATAATAATAACTATCTCTTAAATATTATTATCACCAACGGATTAGAAGAGTATATTGAAGGAGATTGTTCTTGTCCACCAAAATACACAGATCTATAGTCTCGAACACTCAATCCTGACTATACGGCATGGTAGCGGGTAAATCGACTTATTATGAGCTGGATTTATGCATCTCTCACTGAAGGAATGATTGGCCAAATTGTTGGGTACAATACAGCAAAAGAAATCTAGGATGGTCTGGGCCAGATGTACTCTACTGCTTCATTTGCACGGATCACAGAGCTTCGCACATCTCTTCAAAACATCAAGAAGGATGGGCTGACTGCAATGGCTTATATTCAAAAGTTCAAAGGTATCTGCAACTCTCTTGCTGCTATTGGAGAATCTGTCTCTTACTGGGATCATCTAATTTATCTATTTGGTGGTTTGAACAAAGAATACAACTCCTTTGTGACTGCCATACAAACCAGACCTGACAATCCCAGTATTGAGGAGGTTTATAGCTTATTGTTGAGTTAGAACGACATAATACTGATGATTCCTTGAGCTCCCTTCAAGCCAACCTTGCTCGTATGAGCCTTCCCAAAAGACAATCTACAATACCTTACAATCCTCAACCACCCTTTTCTCCTACTAAAACTCACACAGGTCCTTATTTGTCTCATTTCTCTACTCCTCCTCAGCTAAGCCTTCTTGGCAAACCTCCAAGCTCGTTTTCTTCACAACAATGGAAATCTAGAAGCTCTCCTCAAACCACTCATTACCAATCTAATTTCAGTCCCAAACCAAAATGTCAAATATGTCAAAAGCCAGGACACACAGCTGATGTTCGCTATCATTGTGCAAATCTGAACTACCAACCAACATCACCAAAAATTTTTAATACCTTCATCAACCCCACTTTGGCACAGTCATCTACTAATCTGAATGGATTCCTTGCTATAGCAAATACTGTTGGTGATAATAACTGGTACATGAACTCAGGTGCATCACATCATTTCACTCCAAATTTGGAGCTTCTTGATAATGCCTCTACTTTCACTGGGAATGATCAAGTGACAGTTGGTAATGGTAAGAAAGTTAAAATTTCTCATGTAGGACATACTTCTCTTCCTGGCTTATCTTGTCCAATTATGATGAATCATGTTTTTCATACTCCTGCTTTATCTAAAAATCTTATTGGTGTTTCTAAATTGTGTCGAGATAACCAAGCCTTTGTTGAGTTCTATCCTAACCATTTCTTTGTGAAAGATCAGGTAACCAAACAAATCCTCCTCCAGGATCATCTTGATCGTGGTCTCTATCAAGTGCACTCTTCATCCTCACCAACCATCCAGTCTATTTCAACACCTTTTCAAGCATTTCATGTTCAGTCTCCAAACTTAAATCTGTGGCACAAGCGCTTGGGACATCCTGCTTTAGGAATAGTAAATCAAGTTTTTGATCTTTGTAATTTTAGGAAACCTAGAGCTACTACTTTTCAATTCTGTAATTTCTGTCAATTTGCTAAGTGTCATAGACTTCCCTTTCAATTGTCAAGTTCTCGTGCTACAAAAGCTTTTGAATTAATACATACTGATCTTTGGGGGCCCTCCCTTGTTTCTTCCATCACTGGTGTACGTTACTTTATTTCATTCATTGATGATTTTTCTCGGTTTAGTTGGCTTTATTTGCTGCAAACAAAAGATGAAGCACAGCGTGCATTTTTTAAATTTCAAGCTATGGTTCATACTCAATTTGATGCCAAAATAAAAGCTGTTCAATCTGATTGGGGTGGTGAATACCGCCCTCTTTCAAATTTTTTTGAATCTCTTGGCATTCTCCATCGTATTTCCTGTCCATATACTCTAGCTCAAAATGGTCATGTTGAACGTAAAAATCGTCATATAGTTGAAGTAGGACTTTCTTTACTTGCTTCTGCTCATATGCCTTTCAAACAGCCACTTATCTAATCAACCGTCATCCTACTCCAGTGTTATACACTAAGTCACCATTTCATATCTTGTATAATCATCCACCATCCTACTCTCATCTAAAAACTTTTGGGTGTGCTTGCTTTCCTTATCTTCGACCATACAATGACCACAAGCTTCAATTTCGGTCCAAAGAATGCATTTTTCTTGGTTATAGTTCTCAACATAAAGGTTATATTTGTCTAGATCCTTCTACTGGTCGTATTTACATTTCTCAACATGTTAATTTTAATGAGAAAGCCTTTCCTTTCCAAAATTTCTGCACTTCATCTTCTCTTTCTACATCTTCCTCTTCTCCTCCCATTCTTCCTATTTATTTTATTCCTTCTC
The DNA here is from genome assembly GCA_037074535.1 of Gleditsia sinensis. Classification (NCBI taxonomy): domain Eukaryota; kingdom Viridiplantae; phylum Streptophyta; class Magnoliopsida; order Fabales; family Fabaceae; genus Gleditsia; species Gleditsia sinensis. Next base: position 19,346,790 of record CM073470.1, read on the forward strand.
TCTCCTCTTCGCCCTCTATTTCTACTCCAGTTTCTACATCTTCAGCTTCCATTCCTGCCCCTAATTTGTCCTCTTCCCCTTCTGCTTCCACTACTGCTTCCAAGCCTCTCTCTTCTACTTCTTTGCCTTCCTATTCCTCTCCACCTTCTTCCTCTTCATTTTTAGAACTCACTTCATCTTGTCCACATGAGAAAACCATTGTGCCCCTTAACAATGCGCATCCCATGGTGACTCAGTCTAAGGCTGGTATTTCAAAGCCCAAATTTTTTTGTAGTGTTCTTGCATGTGATACAATAGAACCTTCTTCTTATGCACAAGCAGTCAAGAGTTCTTATTGGCAACAGGCTATGGCTGCTGAATTTACTGCTTTACAAAAACAAAACACCTGGAATTTGATTTCTCCACCATCCCACAGCAAGATAATTAGGTGCAAATGGGTTTATAGGCTAAAATTAAAACCGGATGGCTCTATTGATCATTACAAAGCACAGCTTGTGGCTCAAGGCTTTCATCAAACAACTGGTATTGACTATTTTGAAACATTTAGTCTGGTTGTCAAACATACTACTATTTGAATTGTTCTCACCCTTGCAGTGTCTTGTCACTGGACTATCAAACAGCTAGATGTTCAAAGTGCCTTCTTACATGGAGAGCTCAAGGAGGATGTCTATATGCGCCAGCCACCGGGTTTTGAAGATCCTCATCATCCACACTTTGTTTGCAAGTTGGACAAAGCTCTTTATGGACTTAAACAGTCCCCACGTGCTTGGTTTACTAAACTTAGTCAAGCTCTCCTACAGTGGAGTTTTCAAGCTTCTCTTGCAGACACTTCTATGTTCATCTTCTCTAAGGCTTCACATATTCTTGTGGTATTAGTTTATGTTGATGACATTCTTGTTACATGCAACAACCCTACATTAATAACCACTTTAGTTTATTTTTTAAGCTCCAAATTTGCTGTCAAAGATCTTGAGTCTCTTCATTATTTCTTGGGCATTGAAGTCTCATCATCCGGTGCTGGTCTTCACCTTAGCCAAACAAAGTACATTAATGATCTCCTTCTCAAGACTGCTATGGTTGATTCCAAACCCTCTCCTACTCCTATGTCCTCTGCCACTGTCTTATCAATTTTTGATGGAACTCCACTGGAATCTGGATCAGAATATAGGAGTATTGTTGGTGCCCTTCAATACTGCACCATCACCCGTCCAGACATCTCCTTTGCAGTTAACAAGATTTGTCAATTTACGCATGCTCCAACTGATGTTCATTGGCAAGCTGTGAAACGTATTCTGCGCTACTTAAAAGGGACATCACATTTTGGTTTGTCCATTCAGCCTTCTTTTGATTTTAATGTTGTCTGCTTCACTGATGTGGATGGGCATCTTGTCCTGATGATCGGAGAAGTACCAGTGGCTATTGTATGTTTCTAGGCTCCAACTTAGTTTCTTGGTCCTCCTTTAAGCAAAAAGTCGTCTCTCGGTCAAGCACAGAATCTGAGTATCGGGCTCTAGCTAATGGTGCTGCTGAAGTTACCTGAATAGAATCTGTTTTGGCAGAACTTCATATGTCTCCCACTTCTTCACCAGTCCTTTTCTGTGATAATGTTAGTACCACCTACCTCATTGCTAATCCTATCATGCATGCTCGCACAAAACATGTGGAAATTGATTATCATTTTGTTCGTGAACGTGTTGCTCGTCATTCTCTCTTGGTTCAGTATGTTCCCACTGATGATCAGCTAGCTGATTGTTTAACCAAGCCATTGCCTTCAACAAAGTTCTTGGCCCTGCGTTCCAAACTCATTGTTCTTACTAGACCAATGAGTTTGAGGGGGGATGATAAAAGGTGTAATCCTTACTGATGGACCTTCCCTGTGATATAGTGACACGTGTAATAGGTTGTTAGGTATTGTGTGTATATAGTGGCAATTACTCTGTTGTACTGTGTGTGCAGAAATTTTATCAGAAAACATTTCTTCAATAATCTTCTTTTTCTCGTTCTATCTTCCTTCTTTCCATTTCTCTGCAACTCTGGTTTTCTATTTCACTCAAAATAAAAAAAGAACAGAACATGCTTACTAAAGGAGAGAATGGGCTATACCTTTGGTTTTTTTTTTTTTGGATCATATAAGAGAAATTAACAACAAATCTGGGCATGAATTTGGATGCAGTAATAATGCTAGTGTAAGAAATACAAAATACTTGATAGAAATATGATGATGATATATATCTTGAAATTTAATTAAAAAATAAAAGCCAATTTGGGCAATTTAAGTTTATAATAGTTAAACACAGTCTATAAAATTTTTTTTAACTAAACACAGATCTATGGTTTTTGCTGTACAAAAACACCGAAAACAACATTCCCAAACAAACCTTATTCTTGTAACTTCCACATCTTATGGAGCCTCAAACCTTCTAAGAATGGTTGCTGCACTATATACCCGCCAACCGATCGAATAGGTATATTTTTCATATTGAGAGACATAAATCATGTTATGAAGTTAAAATAATACTTAGGAGAGGTGAAATTAATGGGTGACACTTAAAAAACACAAATTTAAAGTAAAAACAAAATTAAACAACTAAGAAATATCAGAATATATGTACAAGGATTGACCAATAAAACAATAGTCTAATACACTTTTTTCATAAGAGATAATAGCAAATATGAAGTCCAACTCATAAATGGACCAAAACTAGGGGCCCGTTTGGATAGTAGAGCTTACAGCTTATTAGAGTTTATCTATCAGTATAAGTGATTTTATGTTAAAAAAACAGTGCTTGGATAAGTTTAAATAAATAATTTATCAATCTTCAATAAGTTAATTTTAGCTTATTTCATAAGCCAGTTTTGTAAACTTATTGAAAAAAACTTCTGTGAAAGCTTAAATTCACATGATCAGAAAGTTATTTTGCACTTTTACAAATTAAAATTTTATCAAAATTATATCATTCACCTCTCTCCTTCCATCAAAACTATATCCAAATGTTTTAAAAAAATTTATAAATTTGAAAAGTACTTTTTCAAATATGTATCAAAACGCTAAATAACTGTTGTTGTTTTAATTAAAACTCGCAAGTGCACGAATCTATTAGAGTATAGACTTAGTGGTATGCAAGGTCGATCCCACAGAGATTGCCAATTGAGAGAAAATTCTAATATAGATCCGAAATAAATACTTCTAACCTAGTTCCCGATGTCTCGTTTTGTGAGAGGAATATTGAACAAAATATGCAAAGAACTAATATACTGAAATTAAATGAAGATGTATTCAAGGTAAAGAAGCATGCTAAGGTTAGGGGATCCACTCTTGGTATATCGAATAAAAATAAATTTAACTCTTTTAGTACTCAATTAGAATCTTTACACGAATAAAGTTCTAATCGGATGATATGTTAATTTAAGCTCAACTTTGTTTATACATGACTTATATTTACCTCCTTTCTAATAATTAAAACATTCTTGTAAAATGGATTCAAGCGTACATTGTGCCAATCACCATATTGTCTACAATAAATCAAGAGTGATTCAAGTATTTATTGTGCCAAAAATTGTCTACAATGTATCAAGGTTCACACTTTACAAGATTAAAAATACAAAGATGCAAAAGATAACTTGTAAATGGATTCAAGCATAAATTGTGCCAATCATTATATTGTCTACAATAAATCAAATTTCACATTTTACAAGATTAACTTATGCAAAAAATGAAAGGTAGAAAATTAATTAACATAACAAAATAAAATGAAATAGAATAGGTGGCAAAGCCAACCAATAGTAAAATAAAATAAGTAGGCGGCAAAGCCAACCATGAAAATAATAAGAGATAGGCGGTCTAATAAAACCAGCCAATAACATAACAAGAAATCGGCGGTATGATAAAACCAGCCATTAAGAAATAATTATGAGAAAAGAAATAGGAAGGTAAATACAATATCAAAGATAAACATTAAGATTAAGAGTTAGATAAATTATTATTCTCATACCAAGAGTTTCACCCTTTCACCTTAGCATTAGGAGATTAGTTCTCCATAATCAAGGCAAGAAAGTGAAATGAAAGATGAAGAAACATGATAATATTACGAAAGAAAATGAAAAATACAAGATGTCTAAAGAGAGAATAACATTACAAGTTCGTAGAATTCCAACAAAGCTTTCCCAAGCTCTATCCAAAGCTCTCCAAAAACTCTCTAACTCACCCCTCAAGTCCTCTATTTATAGATACAATTAAGTGTGGTAGGTGTGGTAATTGTCAAAATTGTTAGGTAGAAATTTGTACAAAGTTGACAATTTGGATTCCATCATGTGCACCGAAATTGAACCTTGAATATCGTCTTGAAATCTGCCGAATTTGCTGACTTCTTCAACATGAAAGTTGTAGGAAATTTCGTTAGCTTTCTGGCAAGACAAATCGTGGACAAATTGGATACGTAATTTGTGACTTATGGTCAAAATACTAGAGCAAAGTCGGGCTGGACTGCAGCAGAAGAAAGATTCGATTCTAGCCCATTTTTGGCCCTTCTAGTGTCTGAATTGTCTGACCACTTGAACATGAAAGTTGTACCCAATTGTGTTCTCTACACATCTACCAAATTTCATACATATTGGATATGTATTTTCGGAGCTATGACCAAATTACTACAGCAAGGTTGGGCTGGACTGCAACCAGCAAACATATTCTCAACATTGGGTGCTTTGCCTTGAATCTTTGTATTTTAGTTCTTTTAGAAATGTGATCATAAATCAAGAATAAATTTGTGCATATATCCATTAGGATGCGTCTCAAGAGACAATATGATAATGCTCCTTACTCAGCCATCCTTAATGAATTTGTTTTATCTGCTTGATTTATAGACATCATTCCCAAAGAACCACAATTTAGCTCTGATTCCTCCGATTAAGTCCATTTTCTACTCTTCTCTCCATCTGTAAGAAAGACACAAAACTAAAGACAAGTAAGGGAGATTATGCTTAATTATGGCAAAAGATAAGATGAAAATATTTAATTTATGAGTATAAAACTCACTCATCAAATACCCCCAGACTTAATCTTTTGCTTGTCCTCAAGCAAAACACACAAACTTCAAAATTCAAATGATGAGTGAGTGATGAATTGTTTTTGACTTACTAAGCATTCCTCAAGGATCTAAAATGTGCAACCAAGAAATCTATCAGAATCCCAAGGTTATGTAGAACTTTTATTCAAATGCAACATATGGTTTACTCTTGAATCCCAAGTGTGTGTGTGTAGTAATCTTATGACATTAGACTTTTCGCATTCAAATAAATTTATGTAATCAAATATTTAAAACAGATCTCTAGATATATGCATTTGAGACTCCATAAGCTTATTTTTCATGTCACTCTCCACTAATGTAGACTGCTCATAACATTTAAGATCATTAGGACTTTCATTAGGCTTGTAATGTATGGCACAGGTTAAAGGTGGATATAAAATGATATGAATGAAAGCTCAATTCACTCTTCAACGTACATGATCATTTAAAACCTCCCAAATACTTTGGATATTATACTTTGAATTCTATCTCCAACCTTTTCATCATCCTTACATTTATTTGCTTATACTATTTTTTTTTTTTGAATATAAACACCCCCAAACTTATTTATTTAGGGAGTATTAACTTTCTTTCTTCTTTTTTTTTTTTTTTTTAAACTTCTACCATCCACCCTTGAATCATAACTTTTCAAATGATCATTCCTGTGAGTGAAGGGTAAGAGTTAGACATATTTTTATTTAAAGGCTAGATAAAAATATAGGTGTTCAAGAAAAGATAAATATAGGCACAAAATAGGTTGCTACGGATAACAAAATGTATAGGTTGGTTTGAAAGGCTCAAACGATTCCAACAATGCCTAATTCATTTCTTAAATGGAGAGTAGTCTAGGATTTCGCCTCAAGTGACAGTCAAATAAGTTCTAGAGTCTTATGAGATCAATTGACATATCTGAATCACACAAATCTTTTCTGAATAAACAATAAGTCAAATGTAAAAGATTAAGTGCACAAGATATTAGGATTCTCAAATAAAACACAAGTTACATTAGAGTTCAAGTTCACACATAATACTCAGAACTCATCAATTTTTCAAAGGTCACAAGCATTTTAAACCATTTTCATCATTGGTGCTAGCTTTGCCTAATCCCAAGACATCACTCAAAAATTTATATATATATATATATATATATATATATATATATTTTAAAAGATGAAAAAAACACAAAATAAACAATAAAGATTAAAAGAGATATTACCTGGAAGGAGATCTAAGAAAAGATGAACCTGCAACAAACTAAACAGAAAATAAAAAATTTATTTAAGCAAATAAAATGTGTTACAAATGAAGATCCAAGTCCAGTTTGCGCTTTCTACAGTGTTCTGTTGTCCAATCTATTTGAGCTATAACTGGATCAGGTACATGAACAAATGCTTGTAACGCATCAATCAGCTCGTCAGCATTTGAGGCCGAGATGAGAATCCGACGTGCTGAGTGCGAGATAAACCTTTGTTCTACAGCATGATCAAGAAAAGACAACAAACCATCAAAGAAATTGTTAACATTCAACAAACCTATGGGTTTATGGTGCATGTTTAGTTGTGCCCAAGAGACGACTTGAAAAATTTCCTCTAAAGTACCAAAACCACCAGGTAAGGCAATGAAGGCGTCAGCACTGCACATCATTTTAGTAATTCGCTCGTGCATGGAGGATACCCTACATTCTTCCCCAATTGTTTTTCCTACTATGTTTGATGCTGCTAGAGCTGTAGGAATAATACCAAGAACTTGGCATCCTCCTAGATATGCAGATCCAGACACACTCCCCATCAACCCTCGACAACCTCCACCATACACTAAATGAATCTTTCTCTTGGCTAGTACTATACCCAAAGTTTGTGCTGCTTTTACATACTCTCCATTTTTCCCAGGACTAGAACCACAAAAGACACAAATATTTCGAAAGTGACGAACTGCGATTCCTTCCATATCTGCACTCACCTTGACTTTGATTATGAAGATGAAGATCATGAGGTGCGCATTTATAAGACTCAAATAAGGGCATACTTGTAATAGCTATGTGCATAGGCCGGGGACATAATTTCAATAGCTATAAGAGTAGGCCGAAAAATGTCAGCTAAATTAAAGGTGAAAAATTCAAAAATGACGGCACGCATGCATATGTACAGTAGTTGTGATTGTGGCTCACATCTTCCTCTGGTTTTACGTCCAGTAACGGCTTAAACGCCCTCTATGGGTCGAGGATATGCTTCCCATCCAATTTTCTTATAAATTGACAAACAGGGTCTTTTAACGTCAGATTCCCAAGACTGTACCGTTTATGTTCTTTTTTGAAATGGGGCCATAGATCGACAATACCGATATGCACAGATCCACTAGGATGTGTCTCAAGAGACGTTGGATGAAAGTCATCATCCAATGACTCCTTACTCAAGCCATCCTTAATGAACTTAATTTTGTCTTCCCGATTTACAGACACCCAACCCAAAGAATGGCAACGTTTGTTGCAAGTTTCACGTCCACATTTGTGACAAACACCCATTCGCTTAGCTCTGCGCTTTTTAGCAAAACTACTTTTTCCCAAACCAGGCATGTAAGAGATGAAATCATTTGCAGACTCACCTGATAACCGTACCTTAGCTTCAATTAGCCAACGAATATCAGCTGGTATTCCCATGATCATCATTAACCTCAATCTTTCAACCCGTGCTTTGTAAATTTTTGTCAATGCATTAGGTGGAAGAGAAGGAAAATGATTTTTCAATTGTACGAGAATGTCCTCCATTATTGACTCAAAATTTTTTTTTTTTGTTTTTTGTTTTTTTTTTGAAAAAGCAAAAGCAACAAAGGGAGGGAAAAAAATAGAAAATCAAAAGAAGATAACACTGAAGGGAAAAATTAATGCAAGTTAAATAAAGAAAGATCTTACCTAGATAACGTGCACGATGACTTTTAACAACAAAAGCAAATCAATCCTTGTAGACAGGATCACGCAAAGGTGTCTCCTCTATCTCTGGATTTGGTAATTCCAAAAATGCTTCCAATCTTTGACCATTTATTTTAAACACATCACCGTTCTTGGGGTTTTCAATCTTTACTGCACCATGTGGGTAAACAGTATGAACAACAGATGGCAGTGGAACTGACTCAAAAGGTGAGACTTTTTCTTTTTTGGCTTTCCATTTATCAGTATCCATTAGTGGAGTTGTCTCTAACAAAGAGTCTACTTCACGAACTAGATAATCCTCATTTTTATCCTTATCGAAATGAATCAAATATTTTTCTAGATGATCATTACTAAAGGAGTCTAAAAATGAATCAGAAATGGCACTTTCAATTAGGTTGACCTCACATAAATCATCCATGTCCACAGGTTGATGAGAGACATTAAAAACATTTAATTCCACAGTCATATTTCCAAAAGATAAATTCAAAATTCCATTTCGACAATTAATAATTGCATTGGATGTTGCTAGAAATGGTCTACCCAAAATGACTGGAATTTGTGTCTCTGCATTCTCAACAGGTTCAGTGTCAAGAACAATGAAATCTACTGGAAAGTAGAATTTATCAACCTTAATGAGCACATCTTCTATGACACCTCTAGGGATTTTGGTGGACCTATCAGCTAACTGAAGGGTCACTGATGTAGGTTTCAGCTTTCCTAACCCAAGTTTCTCATACACAGAGTAAGGCAGCAGATTCACACTTGCTCCTAGATCAAGTAAGGCTTTGTTAATCACATGGTCACCTATAATACAAGAAATTGTAGGACAACCTGGATCTTTGTACTTGACAGGAGTCTTTTGCTGAATTATAGAACTTACTTGTTCAGTCAAGAATGCCTTTTTTGGAACATTAGTTTTTCTTTTCACCGTGCAGAGATCTTTCAGGAATTTTGAGTAAGCAGGTACTTGTTTGATAGCATCAAGAAAAGGGATGTTAATGCTTACTTGCTTAAACACCTCTAAAATGTCACTATACTGAGTACCTTTCTTATTTGCTGCAAGTCTTTGAGGGAAAGGAGCTTTAGGGGCATAAGAAATCTGTTCACTTTTCTTTTCACTTGAGTCATTGGTTTGAGACTCATGTTGACTCTGTTCCTCATTTTCTGGCATATGAACATGATTATCAATAACCTTTCCAGATCTAAGGGTTGTCACAGATTTTACTTCTTCCTTAGGTTTTGCTGATGATCCTACTTCAAATTGACCCTTAGGATTAGGAATAGGTTGACTGGGGAATTTTCCTTTTTCTCTCTCTCGTACAGCATTGGCTAATTGACCCAATTGTGTTTCAAGCTTTGAAATAGCTTGAGTGTGAGATTGCAGGATTTGTTGGGTCGATTGCATGAATTGTTGCAAGGTATCCTCCAAAGAAGGTTTTCTTTCTTGAGATACCCCGAAAGGAGGAGCATGATGAGGAACTTGAGGGTATGAATTAGAAGAGGCAAATTGTTGCCCATTTTGATTCATTGCAGGTTGATTTTGCCTCCATGAAAAATTTGGATGATTCCTCCAATTTGGATTATATGTGGGTGCAAATGGACTATCTGATGATTTTCCATAAGACTGAAGAGAATTAGCTTGCTCAGAAAATGCTTCTTGGTAAGCTGGTATGGATGGACAAGATTGTACAATGTGAGCTGTACTAGAACATAAGGCACATGCCTCTATCTTAGTATTGGTAGAAGGGTTTAAAGTGTGGCTTAAAGTTAAAGCTTCTACCTTTCTAGTCAGGCTAGCTAAGGCAATTCTCACATCTGTGTCATCACTCACTTCGTAAATTCCTCCCTTTTTTTGTGTTTGAGACTTTTTATCCCTAGGATCTATGCAGTTCCAATGCTGAGAATTTTCAGATAAAGATCCTAAGGATTCCCAAGCTTCCCCCTCATTCAATTGTAAAAATCTCCCACCATGCATGCTTTGGATCATTTGACGGTTTGATGAAGTTAAACCATCATAGAAATATTTCACCAATCTCCAAGTTTCAAAACCATGATGAGGACATTTCAGAAGAAGATCATTAAATCTTTCCCAACATTCAAAAAATTGTTCACCCTCTTTTTGACAAAAATCAGAAATTTCTCTCCTAAGGGCATCAGTTTTAGACATAGGGAAAAATTTTGCCAGAAACTTATTTACTAATTGGTTCCAACTAGTTATAGTTCCTGTAGGAAGGGAGTTCAACCAGGCTTTAGCTTTATCTTTCAATGAAAATGGAAACATTCTAAGCCTGATTGATTCATCATTGAAATTTTGGAAGCGAAATGTCGAGCAGATTTTAAGAAACTCTTTAATGTGCATGTATGGATCTTCTCTTTCCAAACCATAAAATGATGGTAAAAGTTGGAGTATGGATGGTTTGATTTCAAAATGAGTTGCATTAGTTTGTGGCAAAACTATGCAAGATGGAGTATTGGCTATGACAGGTGAGAAGTACTCCATAAGAGTTTTATTATGCACAACTTGTTCTTCCATTTTTAATGGTGATCCAGCAGAATCTAATGTCTCTATTGTACACTCAATGGTTGACCCTAAACTTTTCCTAACCAACCGCTTATCTTTATCACGTTTCCAAGCACACATAAACTAAAAAAAAAATTGCTTCCTAATTATGAAAAAGTATCTAACTACACAATGGCTACAACATGCAAACACCACAAAATAAAAATCACAAAATTATACAAACTCTTTTTTTTCCAAAGTGTTAGTAATAATGGGTGGTATTTAATCGGTAGACTCCCAGGAAAATATGGAGGAATCACAATGGTTTCTCTTAAAACCCATACTCCTTAGGCGCTTTTAGCCTTGTTGACAGAATCAACCAATTTTATACACCCAAATTACTACACCAATTTTCAGGAAACAGTTCTAAAGAAAAATTTCTATACACAGAATAAACAAATGTTCTAACTATAACTAGTGGAAGAAAAGTACTTACCTGGATCCAAATAGCTTTTCCGTCGCAATCCCCGGCAACGGCGCCAAAAACTTGTTGTTGTTTTAATTAAAACTCGCAAGTGCACGAATCTATTAGAGTATAGACTTAGTGGTATGCAAGGTCGATCCCACAGAGATTGCCAATTGAGAGAAAATTCTAATATAGATCCGAAATAAATACTTCTAACCTAGTTCCCGATGTCTCGTTTTGTGAGAGGAATATTGAACAAAATATGCAAAGAACTAATATACTGAAATTAAATGAAGATGTATTCAAGGTAAAGAAGCATGCTAAGGTTAGGGGATCCACTCTTGGTATATCGAATAAAAATAAATTTAACTCTTTTAGTACTCAATTAGAATCTTTACACGAATAAAGTTCTAATCGGATGATATGTTAATTTAAGCTCAACTTTGTTTATACATGACTTATATTTACCTCCTTTCTAATAATTAAAACATTCTTGTAAAATGGATTCAAGCGTACATTGTGCCAATCACCATATTGTCTACAATAAATCAAGAGTGATTCAAGTATTTATTGTGCCAAAAATTGTCTACAATGTATCAAGGTTCACACTTTACAAGATTAAAAATACAAAGATGCAAAAGATAACTTGTAAATGGATTCAAGCATAAATTGTGCCAATCATTATATTGTCTACAATAAATCAAATTTCACATTTTACAAGATTAACTTATGCAAAAAATGAAAGGTAGAAAATTAATTAACATAACAAAATAAAATGAAATAGAATAGGTGGCAAAGCCAACCAATAGTAAAATAAAATAAGTAGGCGGCAAAGCCAACCATGAAAATAATAAGAGATAGGCGGTCTAATAAAACCAGCCAATAACATAACAAGAAATCGGCGGTATGATAAAACCAGCCATTAAGAAATAATTATGAGAAAAGAAATAGGAAGGTAAATACAATATCAAAGATAAACATTAAGATTAAGAGTTAGATAAATTATTATTCTCATACCAAGAGTTTCACCCTTTCACCTTAGCATTAGGAGATTAGTTCTCCATAATCAAGGCAAGAAAGTGAAATGAAAGATGAAGAAACATGATAATATTACGAAAGAAAATGAAAAATACAAGATGTCTAAAGAGAGAATAACATTACAAGTTCGTAGAATTCCAACAAAGCTTTCCCAAGCTCTATCCAAAGCTCTCCAAAAACTCTCTAACTCACCCCTCAAGTCCTCTATTTATAGATACAATTAAGTGTGGTAGGTGTGGTAATTGTCAAAATTGTTAGGTAGAAATTTGTACAAAGTTGACAATTTGGATTCCATCATGTGCACCGAAATTGAACCTTGAATATCGTCTTGAAATCTGCCGAATTTGCTGACTTCTTCAACATGAAAGTTGTAGGAAATTTCGTTAGCTTTCCGGCAAGACAAATCGTGGACAAATTGGATACGTAATTTGTGACTTATGGTCAAAATACTAGAGCAAAGTCGGGCTGGACTGCAGCAGAAGAAAGATTCGATTCTAGCCCATTTTTGGCCCTTCTAGTGTCTGAATTGTCTGACCACTTGAACATGAAAGTTGTACCCAATTGTGTTCTCTACACATCTACCAAATTTCATACATATTGGATATGTATTTTCGGAGCTATGACCAAATTACTACAGCAAGGTTGGGCTGGACTGCAACCAGCAAACATATTCTCAACATTGGGTGCTTTGCCTTGAATCTTTGTGTTTTAGTTCTTTTAGAAATGTGATCATAAATCAAGAATAAATTTGTGCATATATCCATTAGGATGCGTCTCAAGAGACAATATGATAATGCTCCTTACTCAGCCATCCTTAATGAATTTGTTTTATCTGCTTGATTTATAGACATCATTCCCAAAGAACCACAATTTAGCTCTGATTCCTCCGATTAAGTCCATTTTCTACTCTTCTCTCCATCTGTAAGAAAGACACAAAACTAAAGACAAGTAAGGGAGATTATGCTTAATTATGGCAAAAGATAAGATGAAAATATTTAATTTATGAGTATAAAACTCACTCATCAACTTAACTTAAAAGTCTTTCTTCTATAAGCGTTTTTTATATAAGGCCTTATTCTATAAGTACTTAAATAAACTGTATACCTAATCTGGGCCTAGAAACAGAACTTAAAACTAGTCCAAAAAAAAAATTCTTAAATGAAAATCAAGCTATAAATCAGTTTAAGAAGAATACTAAATTAAAATAGTGTCACACACAAATGATTTCATAATACAAATCAGTTGAAATTATGCAATAAGTAAAAATGATAAGGAAAAACGAAAAAGAATACAATGATATATTCTACAGAGCTCAAATAAAGGTCTAAGTTCAGTCTTTTTAACTCTTTATTATTTTAAGAGGTTATTTTTGAACTCACCTATAATTAGCAACAAATTACAAGGATATTTTTTGCGCTTACCAGTTAATAACATTAAAAATATTTTATATAAATATAATAAAGGCTAAATGTCCTTTTTTTTTTTTCAATAATTCAGATATATAGATTCAAATAAACATCTCCTTCCCTTGATATTAGGGGTGTACAAAACCGAACAAAACCGACCGAACCAAACCGAACCATCAAAAAACCGAACAAAACCGATCTTGAGCGGTTTGGATTGGTTCTATTTTAGAGAGAATCGAGCGGTTTGGTTCGGTTTGCGGTTGGAAAAAATTTCCAACCAAACCGGACCGAACCGACCGCCATATTATGTAAGTTCTAAATTTATCTTTGGGCTATGTGAAGCCCAGCCCGATTTATTGAGGCCCAGAATTTGAAATGGGCCAAAAAAACATGAAATGGGCCAAAAAAACCTGAAATAGGCCAAAAAAACGAAATGGACCAAAAAAAATTTGCTGAAATAAAAAAAATTTATTAAAATAGACAAAATTTTTTTTATTAAAATGGGTTTCCAAAACCGCCAAACCGAACCAAACCGAACCGCTTTTGAGGGGTTCGGTTTTTAAATTTTAAACAAACCGATTAGGTCCAATTTTTTTTAAATTTTGTATGAGCGGTTCGGTTTGGTTAAGCCTCCAAAACCGAACCGAACCGCACCGCGAACACCTCTACTTGATATTTTCAAGAATCATCCAACTATCGAGGACCACGCACAGGTGGTCGAGTGTCTTGGTCGGTTTGTCCGTCCATATAGGTAGCATTCTTTATATGTATGGCATCCTATTTTAATATGATTTTTGGTAGGGTCCTATGTCTGTTGATTCATTGTGGGATACTCAGAGGTGTGTTTTGCTTTCATGCTCTGTCTGTACTTGGAGTGCACCCCTATTTCTCCCTTTGATGCAATATTTACTTATCAAGAAGCTAGAAGGTGCCCGGGTCTATATTAATTATGCCTACTCAGATGCAAGTTTTAAAGCTCCTAATTTTGTCATATTGGATTATGAATTTGTTAGCAAGATGATAGCCTATATGAAACTAAGCAAAGATTGTGGCAGGAGAGATGCCACTTTGGACCTCCAGCTACTTGATAATTCGACAGTGAAGAAGATGAAGGAGACAGTAATGGAAGTTGATGAACTGAACCATGATGTATTATATATTGCCAATGGAAGGTGAGAAAGGATATGTAATGGTAGATGTTGTTTGGAAGAGAGTTAGGGAAGAACAGCTGCAAGATGTTGAATCTTCTGTGAGGATTTTAGTTTAATAACTGCTTAGTTCCTGCCAAGCATTATGTGATTAATAGGAATTTTATTTGATTTTTTTTTAGATGCATTTTACCCTCTACTAAAATTTTGGTTTTGAAATGAGGGTGCTATTATATCTTCTATGATTTCATCTTCTTCCTTTTTTCTCCCTTAAAAGGTATAAAACTGATGCTGATATTCTCCTTGTTTCTTTCATCAATGTAGGAAAGACAATAGTGCGGATTCCTGCCACTCCTCTACATTTTTGTTCCAATTCCCTTTTTCCATGGAAGTACAGAAACCCATGGAAATTACAAAAAGCACTGATAAAACCTTACAACTTTGTATTTGTTCTAGCAATGTCAATTTACAAAGAGTACAGATAAATCCTTACCAATTTGGATTGATTGAAAGTATCTTATTCTTCAACTCTTCTATATAGACAATTTTCCCTATTCACTCAATAATTTTTTTCACGGATTCCAGCTTCACTTTCGTAATAACTGATGTGGCTCAACCTCACATAATTAAAGTTTGGCTTGATTTTTCAAAACATCTAGACTGAATCCCAAACAAGTTAGTTCTACCCCCCAAAAAAAAAGTCAAACATACAAGACACAAAATTATAAAATTTAATAAAAAATTAGAGTCTAAACAAAACAATTTATGTGGTGGAAATTAAATAACTTTTAGTAGGTTGACTTTCTTCCTAAATTTATTCTTGAATGGAAATTTTTGTTATTATCAATATATATTATACTTGTCCATACAAGTTGACTCAATTGACAAAAAGATTAGATAAAATTTTTGTAGCTACTCTTGTTATGTAAATTTGAATCCTCTTGAAATCAAGAGTTCTTACTGCAGGTCATCTCTTTTTAAAAGAAATTATCTAATACCTAATCTTTTAAATGAAACTATGTTCATCCCTCGATAAACTCTGTACCAACTTTAATCTCTATTCTAAAATGTTAGAAATAAATGTTGTACATAGACTTAACAAATGTGGGTGTACGGTTAAAAAGAGATATCAAACATGTTATTGATGATCTAACTAGTAATATTAGAGTAACTAACATCATTATCATATTTAAACTTAGAAATATATATTATATTCACAAAAATTTACATTAATTTAAAATTATTTTTACACACTGTGACCATCATTACATCACAATAATGATGTATGATATAATTTTCAGACTTAGTGAAACATAACAAATTTAACAAATTTATTATTTTCTATTATTTTTAAATTAACCTGAAAGATTAATATGATAAAAATGGATTAGCACAATATAATTCTACAATAATATATTAAAAGGCATAAAATGTGTCAAGTTTTAAAGAGTATTAAATGATCTCTCTTTGCTAAGCTTAGAAGTCAGGCTAAAATTAATTGGTTCAACCTATTTAATGAATTATTAATAATTTTTCGTCAAAATTTAACTCATATTATTAAATAGAGCTAGCAAAGCCAGGCTTTAATTAAGTCAGCCTATTATAACCATTTTTATTGAGTTTTTTTTATATTTTATTTTACTGTCTAAAATTTTTTTTACGGAAGCAATACTAATTAGAAAAAAGATTAGGACCAAAGTGCAAAGATATTTTTTCAGATCAATATTTGATAATTTCCAACTGAAAATAGCAATGATTTTTGCAGATAGGATGGCTATTTATTTAGTTTTGTGAAGGTTTGTGATCAAACGGGTCCAAGGAGGCTAAAATTCTCACTTTCAAATACTTTATGGATGTATTTAGAATTATTAAAATGTGTTAATTTGGTTCATGGAAGCCCTCTCTTTTAAAGTGAATTGGATCGGATTGATTTTTTTTTTTTATATACAAATTGGTATTAAGATAGCCTGACTCAATTAGATTGGATTAATGCTAGAATAACTCTTTAATAAAAGTATTATTAAAAATTAAAAATAATAATACCCAAAATTTATATTTAAACACAAAACATAAATTACATAATAATCGATATTAGATCTAAAATATAATATATCACATATAACATAAAAGGCTACTACTAGACTCGATATGGTTTAGTTTAACATTAAAAAAGAAGACTGGTGGTTATACAAGTTAGGCTAAATGACCTAGTTTGATCGTGTTGTTATAACATTTTTTATGAAATGATAACAAACTCCTAAATTAATGGGTTAAGATGGTAAGTAATTTTGAATTTATAAGTTAAGGAATTTTTGTAATATTAAGATTTGAACTATTAAAAAAATACTTGTAAAGATGGATAGTATCAATATCTTAAGTAAGATCATGCCTATACTTAAATAATATAAAAATATTCATATCAAAAAATAAAAGGGGGGTTAAACAACTCAATTCCGTATGTTGCGCCTATTTTAGAAGCTTTAGTTGTATTTAGATGAATTTTAAAAATCCTTGAAATTTAAAATGTAAGATAATTGAATTGTTGCAATTCAAGTTCCATCATTTAAATAACCACTACAATAAAACCGTCGCATTGCGTCAGTTTTTAAGTGGGCATAACGACAGTTTTGACCGTCTTTATGCCTTTTAACGATGGTTTTAAAATCGTCGTGAAACTACAGGCATAGTGACGGTTTCAGCCAACCGTAGGAATAACCGTCGTTATGACTGAATTAACGACAGTTTTTAAAACCATCGTTAAATCAGTTTTAACTACGGTTTTTAACCATCGTTAAAAGTAACGACGGTTTAAAAATCGTCGTTACTTATAAATTTTTTTTAAAATTTTTTATTAATAAAATTAATTTAATTTTTTATATCAATTTTATTTTTAATTTAAAATATAATATTTTGTGCTATCCATAATACTAATAATGATTAAATTTTTTTATTATTAAATTTTTATGCAAAATAAAAATTAATTTATATTTTTAATATTTTATAAATTAATTTAGATACTTTTTATTTTATTATATAATAATTAAACGTGTGAATTATTTTAAAATTTATTAATATTTAACTAGATACTAAATATGCATAAATTATTGAAATATAATGAATCTATATATATATATATATAAAATATATGTACAAAAAAATTAATAGTAACGAACATAACAAAATTACATATACAAATATAATAACTAAATCAAGTTTCCGGATCCTGCGGATGCTGATCACGCTGATGCTCACTACCACGATCGCTGGGGTCCTGCAAAATAAATTTTGTTTGTTAGAATTTTTAGTGTTTCGAAAATAAACAAAATTATACCAACAATTTTTTTGTATTAAAAGGTTACCCTGGGTCCGGGACTATGAAGTCCTGAAATTTCAGGTTGCAGCTGACCCTGAAATTTTTGTAGCAGGAATGTCATAGCAGCCTCTATCTGTGCTTGCCGTGCTGCGAGCTCAGCACGTCGCTGGACCTTAGTGTCTCGTCGCTACTGCTCGACGTCCCGTTCATGCATAGTTGTCTTCAGGCGCTCCACCTCATTCTGTAAGTCGTTGTATGACGGTCCAGACTGTGAGCTCGACCCAGACGAACCACGACTGAAGACTTGAGTTGGGCAAACACCCAACCCAAATCCTCGAACGCGGCCGGAGTGCTCCTTAGTGCCAAGAGCTCTCGCAAGCGAATCAGTCGTCGAGAGCTCTTGAGACGAGTTGTCCTCCTACTGGATCGAAGCAATTTTCTCCTAACATTCAATAACAGACAATTAATAATATTAAACATTATCTAAAAATTAAATAATTACCCACGTATGGTTGATAAGATTTTATTACTTACCGCAACAGCCTGAGCTTCGTCGTTGATGTATGATCCGTCAGCTCTTTTATGAACTGCCGTCCATACATCACCACGTGTCATTGGACCCTCAAGAGCAATCTCCTAAAAATTATAATAATTAATCAATTTATGATTATATATATTATAGTCTTCTCAACATTTATAAAAACAAAATATTTTTAGATTTAAACTTACCATCTCCGCCTTTTTAAGCGCAAAGCTCTTGGATCCAGTAGTGTGTGGCATTGTCAGCTGTCTTCTGTTCCGTTTATTCTTCGCAGCCACATCCTAATTAATCACATAAAAAAATAATTAGTGACAATATTTAAAAGTTAAATTTTATAAATATGTTAATATACACAACTTACCCTAGGTCAAGGCGATAGTCTATGAAAGTTGCCCACTGATCAGGTGGGATGCTTGTCGGGACTTCACTCCGCAACTGATCTTTAGTCTTCGTACCATCGTACACCAGGCAAAATAAATTGTATCGTGCTGCTCTCCATTTCGCTCCTAGCGACTGCATGATCAGTTTCTTGTGTTGATCCGTCACATTAAAATGTGTCTGCAAACGAAAGTAAAAAATTAGTTACACATAAATTGCACATAAATTACAAATAAATATAATTAATTACAAAAGATATATGTTTTCATACCTGAATATTATTTACGAAAACATTCGTCTTCAACTGCTAAGGAATGCTCCTCCAGTCCTTGTAAGAGATCAGGAATAACCGAAAGTTATCCCCGATGGTGCCGAGGAAGACACCGAGCAAACCGTCACTGTCTCCGATAGCCTGATGGTTGTCGTTGAATTGGACAACCACCTTTGACCCCTGAGGCAGGGCCCATATGTCGTGGACAGTCAACTGTCTGGACGTCGTCTGCTCGGTCCCATCTATCAAAAAAATTAGTGACAATTATATATTATGTTACTAAGACAAAATTATTAAACGCATAAAGTGTACATGTTTACAATACTCACTGACTACATCAACTGTCCAACTCCTCCTGCGTCTACGCTCCTGCTCACCTGGCTGATGCTCCTCCTCTACACCGCTAAAGATCGTGTCAAAATCGAACGTATAATCGTCGTCCGGTACCTGAGCGTCGGGTGGGGGGAGTGTGCAGGGGACGACCTGCGAATCCAGTGGATGGGAGTCGCTACCAGGGACTGATGACGCGACAACCTCCGACTCCATAGTGGGCTGTCTGCCCTTATTGATCGCCCCACGGGGCGTGGGAGTGTGAGAACTGGACGCCCCTGCCATGCCCGTGTAGAGTGATCTAGCCTTCTTCATTGTCCCTGCTACTGGAAAAATGAAATTAATAAAACAATTATAAAATAAACTTTGTCTAATAAAAGTTATGGAAATAAATAAAATAGTACAGTAATTATAAGTAGTCTAAAATATATATAAATAGGCGGCAACAACAAAACTAATACCATAACAAACATAAATTAACTTCTCCTTCTGGAAACAATCTTTCTAAATTTTGCGTGTGTAACGAATCGCTCTCGTAAATAAGATTTTCATCTTCATCGCCCATCTCGTATAAGTCACAGGGTTTTAAATGCATCACTATACTCCAGTTCTTATCCAGCTCATCTTGTACATAGTACACTTGATGAGCCTCAGATGCTTGAATGTATGGCTCGTCATCATCATTTTCACCAGTGTGAATCAACCGAGAAAAATCAACCGATTTCTCCTCGAATTCATCAATTGCAATTCCTCTCATTGTAGTTGTGTTGGCCCACATACACTTAAATAATACGACTGTAAAATGGCCATGGTAGTTTAACTCGATAATGTCCAATAGTTTTCCGTAATACAGGACGCCACCAAATTGCATGTTCGTGTCACTACTACTTACATAACTCCTCGTCCCGAAAGTATCGTAAACTCCACTATTTTGAGATGTCATCCCTTGATCTCGCTCTAAAGTTCGAAATTTGAATCTATTGACATTGTAAGCACTGTATCGACGTGCTCTATTTAGTGGACCAAGTGCCAGATATTTTAAATCAGCACACTGCGATCCATCGGCATCAATTGCGATATGGAAAACGAATAAAGGATTAGTTGTACTCATATTTGACATATGAATTAAATGTGACCATGTTGAAATACTTACACAACGCGAAAACCAAGAGACAAATTCTCTGTGGACTTTTTTATCTATCTCGGTAGATGATCGCGTCTGACTTCTTAAACTATGCCGTACATAGTCTCTAAATTCCATGTTGAGAAAACATTGTCTAAACACTTAATGCTACACAGGACAAAAAATTGTATGTAAATGTAGCTAAGTGTGAGTTAACTTACTGTAAGTAAGGATCAACTTCTTTGCAGTTTGTTAAGACATGCCGATGAGCCTGCAATTTTTCCCGGAGAGAAAGAGCGAAATAATCAAATCCACCAACTGGTCTTCCTATTGGTAGGAACAAACTCCTGTCAGACGTCCCAACATCGGGTCGATCATCCACACGAGGAGGACGATTAAGGACAGTGTCAACATCATCTATGTACCTGGAACAGAATAATAAAACTTCTCCTGCAATGTACGACTCTGCTATTGAGCCTTCTGGCCTTGCTCTATTCCGCACGAAAGATTTAATTTTAGCTAAGTATCTAGAGAACATAGATTAAATGAATAAAATTGGATTAACAATAATACAAGAAATTGAAACTATGTGTTTTTAATGTTTTACCTTTCGATGGAATACATCCAACGATATTGGACTGGTCCTCCTAACTTCGCTTCTATGACCAAATGTACAGTCAAGTGCACCATGACTGTAAAGAAAGACGGCGGAAATAACATTTCAAGATGGCACAACGTCATAATGATTCGATTTTGAAGTTGATCAAGTTCATTAACATTCAAAAATCTAGAACAAAATTATCGGAAGAATGAACAGAACTCGATCAGAACTATAGATACCGGCTTGGGAAGTGTCTTTCTTATGGCTAACGGTAATAGTTGTTCCATAAGGATGTGACAGTAATGACTTTTTAATCCTCTGATCTTACACTGTCTTATGTCAATACATTTGGAGATATTACTGGAATAACCATTAGGTACAGATACATTCTTAAATATTTTCAGAAATACTTCATTTTCTGTATTTGTCAACGTGAACAAAGCAGGTGGATATTTACCGTCATCATCAGGCCACAACTCAGGCCTCACACCAAACTCCTTTAAGTCTTTTTGCGCGTTTACGTGATCCTTTGAACGGCCAGAATCATTAAGTAAAGTGTAAATGATGTTGTCGCAGACATTTCTCAATATGCATGACGTTAAGATTATGATGCAACATATTATTCGTCCAATACGGAAGTTTGAAAAATATACTTTTCTTACGCCATTGTTGAGTTCCAGCATGAACCGAACCCTGACCTCGGAAACGCCATTATTGAGTCCCAACATCAGTTTTCACATTTTTTTCAAAGACAACTTCAATATCATCGACTTGTCTTAAAATGTCTACACCACTCAGTTGCGGAGGAGGGTTTCTTCTTTCTTCTTTTCCGTCAAACCTATTATGGGCCAGCCTAAATTGGTGACTCGAAGATAAGAAACGGCGATGTCCCATAAAACACCACTTCTGACTGTGAGGAAGACGGACTGGAGTAGAGTCAAAGTTACAGTACGGACAGGCTAATCCAGTATGAGTATTCCATCCTGATAAACATCCAAGGCCAGGAAAATCACTGTTTTTCCACAAAAGAGCTACATGCATATTGAACATTTATTTGCCAAAGGCATCATATGTCTTAACACCTTCAACCCATAACTCCTTCAGCTCTTCAATTAGTGGCTGTAAAAATACATCTATATCATTCTCCGATGCTTTTTTCCCTAAAATTATCATTGACAACATGAATGAACTTTGTTTCATAGACATCCTAGGAGAAAGATTGTACGGAATCAGCAGAACTGACCATATACTGTAACTTGTAGATAGGTTTCCAAATGGATTGAAACCATCCGTTGCAAGGCCCAAACGAACATTTCTCGAATATGATGAAAATTGAGGATTTAGAAGATCAAATCTCTTCCATGCCTCAGAATCTTTTGGATGCCTCATGATGCCGTCAGAAATTTTGTCTTCAGAATGCCATCTCATAAATTCAGCAGTTTTAAAAGACATGAATAACCTCTGCAATCTTGGCTTAATTGGAAAGTATCTAAGAATTTTATTAGGCACCTTTTTCTGCTTCTCCCCTTTTTGTTTCAGTTTCCAACTTGGTGCGGAGCACTTACTACAAGTTTCGCTACTTTCATGCTCACCCCAGTATAATATACAATCATTCTGACATGCATGAATTTTTTTGTAGTTCAACCCCAACTTATTAATGACTTTTTTTGCCTCGTAAAATGAAGGCGGAATCTTGGCATATAGGAATACATCGACAAGCAACTCAAGTACCATCGACATTGCTTTGTCGCTTAGGACGTACAAACACTTGATGTCATACAACTTCACCAAAAAAGACAATTTGGAATACTTTTCACACCCTTCATAGAGTGGTTGTTCACCATCTTTCAGTAAGTCATAAAAATCTTTGACACTATTATCCATCCTTTCTGCTAACTGTGGAACTGGCATATCCACAGAAGCGATGCTCTTATTTTCAGGGTGAATCCCAAATGCATCACGAACTATGTTCTGCACAGGGTCATCTCGAACTATGGGTTATGAGACCTCAATTGGCATTATAGCATGTCCTATAGCAGGTTCTTTTGTAATTATTTCTCCATGCAAACTCCAAAAATTGTATCCCTCCGGAAATGGTTTGACGATCAAATGTTGGCGCACAACCTCGATGAGTTGCCATTTCTTGAATCTACACTTTGGGCATGGACATATTATTCTACCTTCGACCCCAGAGTTGCATTTGCGAATTCCAAAAATTCGTCTAAACCATTCAGGTATTCTATTGATTGTCGAGGTTTATTGATCCAAGTTTTATCCATTTCTGAAATAATTATGAATTTAGATAACAATTAACCTAAATAACTCTTACTTTGAACTAAAAGAAAATATGACTATTTTACATGAGAAGGGATTTGCAATTGATTGTGCATAAAACACAACACATTTTGAAGAGGTTTAAAATGTTTTACGTGTAAAGTTATTTTAACAAACTTTATGATAATTGGAATTTAATAAAGCACCAAATAAAAAATCTTCGTTATTGGTTTGTTATAAATAAAGAATCCTGATCCCAAAGAGCTTAAGAGAGATATATAAGAGAGAGTGAGATAAATGATGACATTGGCTTACATAATATGAAATAAAACACTTGAAATATCTCTATGAATCCATGAACAAAAAATCTAACTTTCCAAATAGTGCCATTGATTTTATTTCGTTCTCCTAGTGTCATTAATTAAAAGGATGAGTTTCATGATAAAATATCTATGAATCTGAATTTTTTGGAAAGGACAACTACTAACAGCAGAAAATTGAATTATGATTTTACATCTGCTGCTAGGATTTCAATTATAGTATTTACATGGTAAAATTTCTAACGAACTCATATAGGGAATTGAAATTTCAATTCCCTATCTGAAAAAGTAAAATCAGTGGCCCATACAAGGGCCATATATTCAAGAATAATTCTACTCAATTACATCTAAGATCTTGTTAGTTCCTTAATAGAAAATCTAGTGTAATTAATTAAAAGGATGAGTTTCATGATCGAATTTCTACGAATCTGAATTTTTTGGAAAGGACAACCACTAGCAGCAAAAAATTGAATTATGATTTTATAATTGCCGCTAGGATTTCAATTATAGTATTTACATGGTAAAATTTCTAATGAACTCAGATAAGGAATTGAAATTTCAATTCTCTATCTAAAAAAGTAAAATCAGTGGCCCATATAAGGGCCATATATTCAAGAATAATTCTACTCAATTACATTTAAGATCTTGTTAGTTCCTTAATAGAGAATCTAGTGTAAGAACAAAGTGCATTAAAAATTATTACACTATTATTTTTTATTATATATTTGTTTCCATTTTTTAAAAACTACGTGTATTTTTAAATGTATTTTATTTTTTAAAAACTAATTCCTAATACTAATTTTATCTATTTACTAACATTTATTATTTTACCTCATCACCTGAATAAATATTTTAATATTTTAGTAACAACTGTAATATAATTTGACTATTACTAATTTATGTATATTATTTAAATATGTTTATAAATATAATAATTATTTTTGATTTATTTGCATTAATTTTAATTATATTTTTTAAACAGTAAATAACTTATATTTAAAACTAAATTCACTATCATTTTATACTAAATTTATAATATTATATATATTTATTAAATTTATATTAAAACATACGTATATTTTTAAAGTAGTGTCACAATTTTTTATAAATTTTTTTTAATACTTACTCTGTCTATTTATTAAAATTTATTATTTTACCTAATCAATTACACACTTCAATTCATCTCCTAAATTTATGTTATTATATATATTTATTTTTATTTTTAAAACCTATTTTTAATTTTTATTAATTATTTTTTTTAACTATGTGTATTCACTAACTTTTTTATATTATTCTATCAATACTGCCTCAAGATCTCTATTTTTTATTTTTATAAATCAATTCTAATATTAAATACAAATATTTTACTTCAAAAATAATTAAGTATAATAATTCAACATTATTAAAAAAAATTTCTTCTTACATATTTTCAACGAACATAATATATTATAATATTAAACATTATAAATATTACAAAAATAACACAAATTTTAAAATTGATTCATACAATGTACATCACAATGTAAAATATATTTATGAAAAAAATAGTAAGTACATAAAATATCTAATATTATCACAATCTAACATACAATAATTTGAAATAAATTTATTTAAAATAAAATTAATTAGATTACATACCTTGAAAATGATTCCAAATAAATAACGCACAAAAATCAAAATCGAAGTATCGTCCCAATGTCAGAAGATCTTCACAAAAGAAAATAAAAAATAATATAAGAAAATATTTTGAACATACAATATATAAAAAATTAAAAAATTAAACGACATACCTTGAGAATAATAAATACAAGTTGCAAAGAAGACCACAGTACAAAAACTCAAAAGTCACAACAAATAATCTCAGCTAGTGTATTATACGAAAAAGTCTTATGAAAAACGTTTGTAATACAAATGAGGAGGGCTAGTGAATTTATAGGCGTACGCGTGGTTTAACGAGGGTTTTTAACCGTCGTTAAATAAAAAAAAACCGCCGTTAAATGGGTTTAACGATGGTTAAAAAATAAACTGTCGTTAATTGTATGTTTAACGACGGTTAGCAGGACAACCGTAGTTAAACCACACGAATATCGAGCAACGGTTCGAATTCCGAACGTTGGGAAGTCCACGATGGTTTCTAGGAAACTGTCGTTATTTAACGATGGTTTTATATAAAACCGTTGTCATTTAACGATGGTTTTATATAAAACCGTCGTAATGTCCGTAAATTTTTTTCCATCGTTAAATCGACGCAGATCACTACGTTTGGATCCTAACCGTCTGTATTTAACGACGATTTTGTGTAAACCGTCGTTAATTACTTAACTTTAACGACGGTTTTTTGTATCCGTCATTAAATATCCGTCGCCATTCCCTGCCTTTCTTGTAGTGAACTAATCGTTAAGCATGAAATTTATTTTTATTTTGTATTATATCATAATATTTTTATAGCCATTTAGTGTAAGCTTTTGTGTTTAGATCATAGTTTGAGATTGATCCAAAGGTTGGATCGAAGTCTAGGTTAAGGCTGGAGCTCTCAATCAGGTGGCTGAGGTCAACGTCCAAATCAGATGCTAAATGTTAGGTCTAATGTGTCAAAAAATGGGTTTGAATTCAATGGTCCAAGGATTGGGTAGCTCCAAGTCTTGTTTGGGTATGGGTTTAGATCAAGGTTCTAATTTAGTTTGGAATTAGGGGTTGAGTCGATTTCAAGTCCATAATAATATATAGAAGGAAATTAAAAAAAGGCACTTAAAATTCTATTTGGGTATGGGTTTAGATCAAGGTTCTAAATTTTTTCCCTAGTTATCCAAAAACAATATTTTAAATACTCTCTAAAATTACTTCATCCAAATACAAACTTTATATCTAGTTAACCAGATTTGTAATGGTTAAAATCTTGATATGCATCATATCCTCTTATAATTTTACTATCCCAACCATGTTTTGTAATGGATCCCTTAAAAATCTGAATCATTAAGGAAAAACCTTAATTTTTTTTTCTGACATTTATTCATGAAAATATGAAGAAATGTGCTATATCAGGGACGGAGGCCATAACCAACAGAAGATTAAGGCAACATACAAACGCTGAACATAACAAATTTATGCTTATGAGAAAACTAAAAACAAGAGATACATAAAGGCAAAGAAGCAACACACCCCTTGAACACTTACATTTTTACCAACTATTACGTTAGTGCTAGAAGAAAATAGAAAATCTCTTAAGGAGAGGCAACACATCTTCTATTCTCTCTTGAGGACTCAGCCTTCTACTGAAATCTTTTGCAAGAACTTAAGAGTGCAGTTGCTGATTTGATGAAATATTGTGAACATCTTGGAGATCCAAAGCTTCTTTTGTCTAAAATAAGCTTTCAAAACGGAAAGAAAAAGTCCATAAGGAGAGGAGAAAAAGTTCCATGAAAAAGGAGATAACTTCCGGAGAAAAAAGATAAAATCTACTATAAAGAAAAAGAATATGAAAAACACACCTAGAAAAAAAACAAATAAAAAAAGAAAGGGAGATGGGCTGCTATTGGTGAAAGCTTCCGAAGCTTTAGCCAGCGTTTGGAAGTGCAGAGATAGACGAGAGAGACAGGCTTGTTTTTATACTGTTGGATTTTCAACCTCTTTGGTTAAGTGAGACGAAAAGAAAGCCATAAACCTAGCCTAAACCCTTAATGATATCATATGTTAATTTACAACCCTAAGTGAAATTGAGATAGTAAAAATAGGGATGAAGTTTTTTTTTCCTTTATGGGGATCCAGGCGAGGTTTACCCCTGCATAATGACGGGGATAAAAATGATTTAAATTTATCATCCATTTGTAATATAGGAAATGGAGACAGAGATTATACAACCTTGACCTCTGAGAACTCTCCTATATTAAAAGTACTATAACACCTTTCATTTATTTGATTATTTTAGTATAAATATGTTTATATTTATAATAATATATTTATAATCTATACTAATGAACTTTAATTATGTTTATTTTTTGGAATAGATTTAAAGCTAGGAATATGCTATTATGATTTTTTACTTAATTTTCATAAAACTTTTAAAGATGTAGGGATTTCAGTGAGTCCCCATACCTCGTAGAGAATGAAGATTAGGAGAAATTTATCCATTATAGTGGAGAATAGGAATAGAGTTGGAAAGGTAGGAAAGGTCTTCTCATCCTCACCTTTGCCCCGCCGTATTAATTTAGAACGTTATTCTTATATGCTTTATGTATTTCCATATTAATTTATTGTCGTTATAAAAAAAAATAGACATAAGAGTAATAGAAATTTCACCCTTGAAAATTTTTTCACCCCGTTAATGACATCAAAATTTTCAAACATTGTGGAATAGCTTCACATCCCATTTTTTTTAATTAAACTTCTAAAAACTAGAGTGAAAACGATGAACTCTCTCCTTTCCACTTCTTCGATCCCACTGCATTTTACTTTATTCAAAACTCTTAAGCTAGCCCTTAACTACATAGCATTTATAATAAATTTTAAAAAATTAATTATTCATTTGGTCTTTCTAATTTGGATAAATTTATAATTAAGTCTTTATAATTTAAAAGTTTAAAATTGGATCTTTATAGTTTCAAATTTTTTAATTAAATTCTTATTGTTAATTTATAGCTGTCATCATATCTGACATAATATATGTATTTACACTTAAATTTTAGTCATTAAAGACTATATGTGACTTGGATATATTTTTGCTAACTCAAGGTCAATTACCAAAATTTTGATAGCAGTTTAATAATAAGGACCTAATTAAAAAAATGAAATTATATAAACTCAATTTTAAATTTTTAAACTATAAAGACTATTTAAATTTTGCTAACTCAAGGTCAATTGAATAATTAAACTAAAAAAAAAAGAGTGAGAAAGGGGAAGAAATTACTGCATAATTAAACAGTGTCTTTGTCAATTTCTAATTCGTATCATGTTGATGGCGATGCAGAGGAAAAACAAGGCTTATCACATACATGAATTGTTTTTTTTCCTATATATATATATATATATATATATATATATATATATATATATATATATATATATATATATAACAGTAGTATTCGTGATCTGAGTTTTCTATATGATTAATTAAGTGTATTATTGAAATTTTTTCTTTTTTTTTCTTTTTGAAACAAATTAATCTAATTAATAAATGAACTGAACTACAATATCCGTGAAAAAAAAATTAATAATTTAATCTCTGTATTTATAAAACTACTTAATTTGAATTTTTAATTTTTCTTTTAAGTTTACAAGTTAATCTTTAAAGATATCAAATTCGTTATATATTAATCTCTGAAATGTGTAATAAATGAATAATTTTAAAGATTAATTTATGCACTCAATAAAATTTTAAAATTAAAATTAAATAAATATACAAATTCAAAAATCAAATTGCCAGTTTAATTTTTACGAAAATGATAACACAACATATAACACACACACACACTGCTACATGATACATGAATATACATATTTTGCCTAGTTGAATGGAACACTGCGTTGGCACTCTTCAATATTCTTTCCTCTATTTAAAGTTCAAGCATTGAAAATGTACATAACTGAATAACTTTCTATAGGATGGATTTTTTACAAAATCTATCGCTAAATTAAAAGGTCTAATTATGAATGTCATATTCACAAAATTTTGCACTGATTCAATATTATTTGGTACCCTATCAATTTTTTTATAATTAACGTATAATTTTAATATGCAAAAAAATTAATCGATTACTCATTTATTGTTGTCCAATTTTTAAAAAAAAATTTGACACGAAATATTAACATAGTAATTACTTGTAATCCAACAGTTTAATTAATAAAAATCATATTTTATAGTAAGACATCGAGATATGTAAGAATGCAAATTCTTACACCAATATCAATTATACACATTTGTGTATTTTTACACCATTATCAGGTATACAGTGTGTGTTTGAAAGATATGTTGGTTTGCACGATAAGTTTTCAATAACTATTTTATAAAAACGACTAAAAGCATAAATGGTCTTCGAAATATAAACTATCGAAAGTTTTAATCTGCAAAAAATTACTCCAAATGAGTTAGACATAAAAAAAATACATAATAATTGTAAATTGATTCTTTTGTTAACTCTATTACATTTTTAGTAAAAAAAAAAAACTAATGTAGGATATTATAAAGTTAATTAAAAAATAAATTATGTTTATGTGGCAACTGGTTAGAACAATAAACACCTATGTCAAAACTCTAAATCTTAAATACATATGTCAAAATTTGAAGCTTTTGTATTATATACTTTTAATATGTTTTAATTTTTATAAATTTGTTATTATGTGAGCATAAAATATTAATAAATATAATATTTCAAGTAATTCTTCTTTGACAAAAAATGTGACAAACAACAAAACTAATTATAAAATAAATGAAAGATAAAACTTAATATATAGTAAAGTCACTATACCAAAAAAAAAATTGTATCATAATAAGTCATAAGGACACATCCGTGGAATTGAAGCTCACTTCAGTCTTCTCTATCTTGTGCCGAATCAAAATAAGTCATAAGGACACATCCGTGGAATTGAAGCTCACTTCAGTCTTCTCTATCTCGTGCCGAATCAAAATAAGTCATAAGGACACATCCGTGGAATTGAAGCTCACTTCAGTCTTATTGCTGGTAGCTTGGACTACTTGTCTCTTCTTCCTCCTCCTCCTCTCGGAAATGGATCACTTGTTGTGCAAAAAGCGCAACAGAGCATGCTTTTTGCTAAATTTAGATAGTGTTTTGAGTGTAATTTTTTTCATTAAATTTGAATAATTTTATTATATTTTAAGACAGAAAATTACAAAATATATAATGGATCTTTGCAGAGCATGTTGTGCTCAAAACGGCACTGTTTTGAGTGCATTTTTTTAAAAAAATTTAAATAGAACTTTGGGCATAATTCCTTCTTTTTTTTAATCAAATTTAAATAATTTCACTGTGTTTTGAGACACAACGTTACAAAACAGAAGAGTTTTTTTTTTTGGACCAAATTTGGATAGTTTCATAAAAGGACAATGTTTATGTGCTGCAGCTCGAAAAGATAAAAAGACCATACCAAAATTTCAAAAATTAGAACTAAAATGTTTTAGATAATTTGAACATAAAACTTAATACTCAATAAAATTATTTATTAAATAAGTTATCTCTATTTTCACAATGCTTCTCTCAAAATGTCATTGTACAATAATATTATCCTTATGTGAAACTATTTAAATTTGATAAAAAAAACTGCACACAAATCAGTATTTAAATTTGACAAAAATAGGGAAAAAAATTGTGCCCAAAACGGTGACCTTTGGCAGAGCACGCCCTGCAGGGCGAGTCTGAACTCCACGATAATGCCTTGAAACATAACTCTGCGTCATAGTCCGAGATTGAAGATTCAAGCCTTTTGATTCAATATCATATTCTGAATTCACTCACTTCCCTCCAAGGCTTTGCGGCTTGTTGTTTCGTGTTCGCTAAAGTTATAGGAGAGGAGAATAAATCTCCAATGGGGACCTTCTTAGGATTCAAAGAAATACCCGATGTCCTTGAGGAACAAAAATTATCATATGCTCTCAGATTGGTGCCTTGGTCGAATTGGGATGAAAGGGTTTTCGTTAATGATTCTCTATTCTCAAATTCCCCAGACTCCGTTGCTTACGCTAAGAAAGACTTAACCTTGATAATCTGTAAATTCATTTTAGTAGCATACAGGAAAATTAATCTAATCAAACATTTCTTTGCAGTTTGCCTATTATCTAGATTGGTTTAATTGAAAAGACCCTTTCACCAATGTAGTTTGTCATACGAAAAACGGAAAATGAATTTTATAAGCATAAATTTTGTAATAGCCGTAAATGTAATTAAATTTAGATTAAAGGAAATTTGGAATTAAAGAGAGGATTTTGAAAATAGAAATAAGAACCGGTGAAAATAAGTTTATTATTTACATGGATTAAAAAATTACAAAAGAAATATGAGAATTTACGTTTCGGGGTTAAAATGTAAATAAAAAAATTTGCAAGGACTTCTCTCTAAAAGTAAATTTTTGCAGAAAGGTCTCCCGGAATATTTTAAGAGCCTTAGGGCTTGTTTGGAAGTGTTTTCAAGTATTTTTGTTTTATTGTTTTGTAAAAACAGCTTTTTAAAAGCAATGTTAAAAACTGTTTTTTTAAAACAAAACAATAAAAAATTTGTTTGGATGTAAATTTTGAAATTAATATTTGAAAACATAATGGTGTGATTTGTGTGATGGCTGAAAATTAATTTTGATAAACGATTTTATACAGTTCTCCTTGTTTTTTTAAAAAAATTTAAAATAGTTTTGCACAAAAACAAGGAAAACAACAAAATGGTGTTTCCTAAAAACTGTTTTTTGAATTACATTTTTACAAAACAGTTTTTAAAAACAATTTATAAAAACAATATGACAAACATATTTTTTTATTTTCGTAAAACAAAAAAAAACAAAAAAACTGTTTTGAAAACAGTTTTCAAACAAGTCCTTAGCCATTCAAGAGGCCGATCATTTTCCAAAATCTTCTATCTCTCCTCAGAAATTTTCTCTCGAAACCCTCTAACTTCTCTCTAAGATTTCTCCGCAACCGGACCTCAGATTTTGACACCACCACCGCCAATGGACTCAGAACGAAGAGTTCTACAAATCCATCAGATTGGTTTCTCGAGAATTGGCCGAAAAATTAAAGGAAAAATCGCCTAAGAAGGTAATATCTGAAACTCCTATCTGTGGGTCTCAAACGTAAAAACCAACACTATAAATCGATCCAGAAGGTACCGAAACCTTTTGATCTCAAATTTCAGGTCCATAATCCTTTGCACGTGCCCCCACGTGCCTAATCTTTCCCAAAGAGTGAAGCCCACGCGCAGCCTTCCCTGGTGGCGCGTGTACCCAGACTCTGTTGCGTTGACCGAGCTCCCGGATGCCAAATTTTGCAAATCTGGAGTCGTTTTTAAGGTTTTTGGATGTTCTGGACTCAATTTTAGGGTTTATTTTACCAAATTCAGACCAAAATTGAGGATTTTGGGGTTGTCCAACTTGGTACCCTAATTTTGTGAGTAGATAATTCTTCCTATGACTTGTTTTTACTCTTCTTAAACTTTACATGGATAAATGAGCATGAATACAAGTTATTTATACTTTTATATATTCCTGAAATGGTTTAGAATATCTGAAATGGTTGCCATATGATATCTAGTTCAAGAAGAGTATGACTTTTGAAATGAATTTTGAAATATATTGAACATGTGATTTTTACATGTATTTTTCATGATATGGCAGAGGAAATATGTTATGCATATAATATTGATTTATACAGTGAAATGCTTGCCTCGGATATAGGCATGTATATGTGATTCCCCTGATTGGGAAGTTTTGACAGAGAAATATACTGAAAATGAAAATGTTGCATTAAAGAGTACCTCTGTTTTGATTAACATGTAATATATGAGATTATGGTTTTATGAAAGAATCCTATTGAAAACACTGTTTGCTAATAACAGGTGATGTTAGCCCTGGTGCACACCTTGATTGCCTCAGCTAGCAGGGGGTGATGCTAACCTCGTGTGAGGGACAACACACAGGAGAAAATATGTGATGGAGAGTAGAATGCCTCCTATATGAGAGAGATGGCAATTATATGAGTTATGATTTGCCTTCCCTTGCTGTGTGCTTGGAAAAACCTCAGCACACATTCTTACCGCATTATTTATGAAATGAATATGCATATGAATTTGAACAAAGTTTCTTACAAATGCGGGTCCCATATGAATGTACCTCTGAATGGTGATTTCAATGTGAAAATTTCAAAATAAAGAGTACATTCATATGTTGACCTAAGAAGTCATAGGAGGTGTTATCTGCTCACTGAGTTGTAAAACTCACTACATGTTGTTTATATGTTTTTCAAATAAAGACCCAGAGTTTGTTCCTGCGACTTCTTGAACGACTAGGTGTCATACTTCAGTGGTGAGCCTAAATTGTTTCTTGACTCTCAGTGTATAAATTGTAATATATTGGTACTTTAGAGTTGCTCTGAATGCCACAGGCAGGATCCTTATTTCTGCTGTAAAATTGATAAATATAGATCTGGCATGTATAATTAGTTTATTGTGAAATTTGTAAACATGTGATATTATCCTAATACTCAGTAATATGAAGTTAATTTCAAATAGATAAATATTAAGCTATCGAACAGTAGTATTATTCACGTTCCTAAAGTAGGGGCGTGACAAGTTGGTATCAGAGCCTTAAGTTTCCCTGTGGCTATCAGAGCAAAGGATTCTTTAGTAGGACGTTTAGTATCGATATGAGCCGGACATATTTATACTTCAGGTGCTGTTGAGAGATTATATAGGATATGCACTTCCTTCCTATTCCAAGTGTGCTTAAATTCTTAGTGTACGGTTTGAATACATATGATAGTATCTTAAAGAGGTGTTTTATTCTGTATAGTAAATGATGCCGCCAAGAACTAGAGCGGTCACTAGAGAAGAGGCTGTAGATCGTGCATCCTCTATTGAAGAGTCTACACAATCTACAATTTCAGTACAAAGAGGTCGTGGTAGAGGCCGACCTAGAGGAAGAGGTAGAGGTAGAGGGCGTGCACGGGATCTGAGAACTCCAAGACAAGATGAACAGACCCATGTATCTGATAGAGTTCTTGAGGAAAGAGTAGAACCTCCTCAGGAGCCACATGATAGAACTGCTAAGATGATTGCTGGTATACATAGGAGTTTAGAGACATTGACTGGATTTATAGTAGAACAGGGTAAAAGGGAAGGCCAGCCACCAGAAAATACTCCTGAAGTGCAAGAACTAGGAAGAACAGATGAGCAAGAGGATAAGCTTGCAGGGATTGAGGTGTCATTACCGCAATTCCTTAAGTTGAAACCTCCGACTTTTTCTGGGTCAGATGTTCAGGAAGACCCATAAATATTTCTTGATGCTGTGGAATCAATCTTCAGAGCCTTGAGGTGCTCTAGTCGAAGATCTGTTGAACTGGTGTCAATTTAATTATCTGATGTGGCTCAAGTATGGTTTGAGACACATGTACAAGGATGGGCAGTTACTTTACCACCAATGGAGTGAGAAGAGTTTAAAGAAACATTTATGAACTGTTTTCTGCCAATGAGTGAAAGAGACAAGAAGGCCAGAGAATTTGAGGAATTAAGACAGACACTGAACATGACAGTTTCTGAATATGACATCTGTTTTACCCGGTTGTCCAGATATGCACAATATCTGGTCCCTACTGAAAAAGATAGAATTAAGAGGTTTGTCTCAGGATTAATACGCCCGTTCTTTAAATCGGTGAGCCCTCAGATGAATCATTTTGTAACTTATTCAGCAGCTGTGGACTGTGCTAGAATGATGAAAACACGAGAGCAAGCAGATATTGAAGGTTTAAAAAGAAGAAAAAGAGAGCGAGATAGTAATGTTCAAACAAGTTCTAATCCTAATATCAGAGAATCAAGATTTCAAAATCCACAGTGCTTCACTTAAACAGGAATTGGTAGCTCTAATAAGACCTCAGTAAATATCAACAAGTAAAGAATGAATCAAAGAGATATGAGACCTGCTAGCCAACAAGATTCAAGATCAATTCCACTATGTCCTAATTGTGGCAGGCCTCATACTGGACAGTGTCAGAAAGAAACTGGTGCGTGTTTTAAATGTGGACAAATGGGTCATTTGATGAGGAATTGCCCACAACTACGAAGTTTTAGTCAAGTATCGATACAACCAGCTTCACCTCATGCATCTATGTCAGCACGACCAAATAGAGCAGTTTCAATTTAAGCAAGTAGTGGTGGTACTAGTAGATGATCAAGAAGTCGAGGCTGAGAACCAGCTCGAGTTTTTGCTTTGACACGACAGGAGGCTCAGGCTTCAAATGCAGTTATGACAGGTACATTATCAGTATGTTCTCATAAAGCATATGTCATGTTTGATCCTAGTTCTACTCATTCTTATATATCATCATGCTTTGCTAAGAAATTGGATAGAGATCCTGCTAATTTACATTGTTCTTTCATGGTTACTACTCCAATGGGAGAATTATTATTAGTAAATGATGTGTATAAATCATGTGAGATTTCTATAGAAGGCAAAGAGACTCTTGTAGATTTGATAGTTCTAAATATGGTAGACTTTGATGTAATTCTAAGAATGGATTGGTTGTCATCGTGTCATGCCATTCTAGATTGTCACCATAAGGTGATTAAGTTTAATGTCCTTGGAGAATCTTACTTTATGATACAAGGAGATTGTAGTAAGGAGTCTAGTAATTTGATTTTAGTTTTAACAGCTCATAAGCTGTTACAAAAAGGATGCCATAGGTATTTAGCAATAGTCAAAGATGTTGATATGAAGTATACTAGTGTAGAACAGGTTCCAGTGGTTAGAGAATTCCCTGATGTGTTTCCTAAGGAATTGTCAAGATTACCACTAGACCGAGAGATTGAGTTTGGTATTGATCTCCTCCCTGACACACAACCAATATCCATACTTCCTTATAGGATGGCGCCTGCAGAACTTAAGGAATTAAAGGAGCAACTATAAGATTTACTAGATAAAGGTTTTATTCGACCCAGTACATCTCCTTGGGGTGCTCCTGTTCTCTTTGTGAAGAAAAAAGATGGATCCTGCTCCAGCTGCATTTATGGATTTGATGAATAGAGTATTTGAACCTTTCTTGGATCAATTCGTCATTGTATTCATAGATGATATCTTGGTATACTCAAGAAGTCTAAAAGAGTATGAGAGACATTTAAGAATAACATTGCAAATCCTGAGGGAACACCAGCAGTATGCTAAGTTTTTAAAATGTGAATTTTGGCTTAGTAGTATTACCTTCCTAGGGCATGTGGTTACCAAGAAAGATATTTAAGTTGATTCTAAAAAGATAGAAGCGGTGCAGAAATGGCCACGCCCTACTACAGTTACAGAGATTCGTAGTTTCTTTAGTTTAGCAGGCTATTATCATAAATTTGTTAAAGATTTTTCAAAGATAGCTGCTCCTTTAACAAGGTTGACAAGAAAGGGAATAAAGTTTGACTGGTCAAATGAATGTGAAAGAAGTTTCCAGAAACACAAAGAATGTTTGACTACGGCACCAGTATTGACTATTCCTTCAAGTACTAGAGGATATACGATATATTGTGATGCATCGAGAATTGGATTAGGATGTGTGTTGATGCAAATTGGTCGAGTCATTGCATATGCATCTGGACAGCTTAAACCACATGAGCAAAATTATTCGACTCATGATTTGAAAATGGCAGCAGTAGTTTTTGCTCTTAAAATTTGGAGGCATTATTTGTATGGTGAGACATGTGAGATTTATACATATCATAAAAGTCTCAAGTACATTTTTCAACAAAAAGATCTTAACTTGAAACAAAGACGATGGATGGAATTACTTAAAGATTATGATTGCACAATACTGTATCATCCAGGTAAGGCCAATGTTGTGGCTGATGCATTAAGTAGGAAGTCTGTGAGTAGTTTAGCTCATATCACAATGGTAAGAAGGTCGTTGGTTAAAGATATGCATAAGCTATAATAATGGAAGTGAAGGAGCTTGGAATATTATTAGCCCATATGCAATTTCAATCATCTTTGATTGAACAGGTGAAAAAGGCACAAAGAGAGGATGCCTATTTATGCAAGAAAATAGAAGAAGTGAAGAATGGTAGTAACATTGAATTCACTGTAGACTCTGAAGGAATTCTGAGATTTGGCAAGCGGATATGTGTACCTGATAAAGAAGAACTTAAGAAAGAAATTTTAGAGGAATATCATAGATCCATGTATACAATTAATCCTAGAATAACTAAAATGTATCAGGATCTAAAAGAAATCTATTGGTGGGAAGGTATGAAGAAAGACATAGTGGATTACGTGTCTCGATGTTTAACTTGTCAGCAAGTGAAAGCGGAACATCAAAGGCCTACAAGATTATATCAACAAATAGAGATACCTGAATGGAAATGAGAAAGAATAACTATGGATTTTATTACGGGTTTACCAAGAACACCAAAGGGCTTTGATTCAATATGGGTGATCATTAATATGTTGACTAAGTCAGCATATTTTCTACCAGTGAAAACCACATACAATGTACCTCAATATGTAAGATTATATTTGAATGAAATAGTGAGGCTTTATGGAGTGCCAATATAAATCATTTCTGATCGAGGACCACAATTCACAGCTCGTTTCTGGAGAGCTTTCCAAGAAGCTTTGGGCACGAAGTTGAATCTCAATACTGCATTTCATCCTCAAACAGATGGGCAGTCTGAGCGAACCATTCAAATATTGGAGGATATGCTTCGGGCTTGTGTTTTAGATTTTCAGAGTAGTTGGGAAAGATTTCTGCCTTTAGCTGAATTTGCTTATAACAATAGTTATCAAGTCAGTATACAAATTGTTCCTTTTGAGGCATTATGTGGCAGGCATTGCCATTCCCCGATTGGATGGTTTGAGATGGACGAATTAAAGGTTTTAGGACCTGATATAGTATAGGATGCACTAGTCAAGGTAAAACTGATTAAGGAAAGATTATTAGCAGCTTTACAGAATGTCTATGTTGATAATAGATGTCGCCCATCGGAATTTGCCATAGGTGAACATGTTTTTCTAAAAATATCTCCTATGAAGGGAGTAGTGAGATTTGGAAAGAAAGGAAAATTAAGTCCACGGTATATAGGACCATTTGAAATTCTTGATAGGATCGGTCCAGTAGCTTATCGTTTGGCTTTACCTCCTGAATTGGGTAATGTTCATCCAGTTTTTCATGTGTCTATGCTACAGAAATATTTACTAGATTCTACACATGCTATACAGTGTCCACATATTCCGTTACATGAAGATTTAACCTATGAGGAACAACCAGTAGCAATAGTGGATAGACAAGTAAAGAAGTTGCGGTCAAAAGAAATACCTACAGTAAAGGTGATATGAAAAAATCAATCTTCTGAGGAAGTTACTTGGGAAAGAGAGGAGGATATGCGTGTCAGATATCCGCATTTGTTTGAACAATGAGGTTAGTGTTTTATCTGCAATTATGGTGATGAAATTCGGGGACCGAATTTTTTTAAGGGAGGAAGAATGTAATAACCGTAAATGTAATTAAATTTAGATTAAAGGAAATTTGGAATTAAAGAGAGGATTTTGAAAATGAAGATAAGAACCGGTGAAAATAAGTTTATTATTTACATGGATTAAAGAATTACAAAAGAAATATGAGAATTTACATTTTGGGGGCCCAAATGCAATTTCTTAAAAGTTCCGGGGTTAAAATGTAAATAAGGAAAATTTGCAAGGACCTCCCTCTAAAAGTGAATTTTTGACGAAAGGTCTCCGGGATATTTTAAGAGCCTTAGCCACTCAAGAGTCTGATCATTTTCTAGAATCTTCCATCTCTCCTCAGAAATTTTCTCCCGAAACCCTCTAACTTCTCTTTAAGATTTCTCCGCAACCGGACCTCGGATTTTGACACCACTACTGCCAACGGACTCAGAAGAAGAGTTCTATAAATCCATCTGATTGGTTTCTCGAGAATTGGCCGGAGATTGGCCAAAAAATTGAAAAAAAAATAGCCTAAAAAGGTAATATCCGAAACTCCTATCTATGGGTCTCAAACGCAAAACCCAACACCGTAGATCGATCCAAAAGGTACCAAAACCTTTGGATCTCAAATTTTAGGTCCATAATCCCTTGCACGCGCCCCCACGCGCCTAATCTTTCCCAGAGAGTGAAGCCCACGCGCAGGATTTCCTGGTTGCGCGTGTAGCGTGTGTACCTGAACTTTATTGCGTTGACTGAGTTCCCGGAGGCCAAATTTTGCAAATCCGGAGTCATTTTTAAGTTTTTTTGACGTTCCAAACTCGATTTTGGGGTTTAGTTTACCGAATTTGGACCAAAAAAGAGGATTTTGGGGTTGTCCAACTTGGTACCCTAATTTTGTGAGTAGATAATTCTTCCTATGGCTTGTTTTTACTCTTCTTGAACTTTACATGGATAAATGAGCACGACTACAAGTTATTTATACTTTTATATGTTCCTGAAATGGTTTAGAATATCTGAAATGGTTGCAATATGATATCTAGTTCAAGAAGAGTATGACTTTTGAAATGAATTTTGAAATACATTGAACATGTGATTTTTACATGTATTTTTCATGATATGGCAGAGAAAATATGTTATGCATATGATATTGATTTATACAGTAAAATGTTTGCTTCAGATATAGGCATGTATATGTGATCCCCCTGATTGGGAAGTTTTGACAAAGAAATATACTAAAAATGAAAATGCTGCATTAAAGAGTACCTCTGT
The DNA here is from genome assembly GCA_037074535.1 of Gleditsia sinensis. Lineage (NCBI taxonomy): Eukaryota > Viridiplantae > Streptophyta > Magnoliopsida > Fabales > Fabaceae > Gleditsia > Gleditsia sinensis. Next base: position 19,386,877 of record CM073470.1, read on the forward strand.
TTTGATTAACATGTAATATATGAGATTATGGTTTTATAGAGGAATCTTATTGAAAACACTGTCTACTAACAGCAGGTGATGTTAGCCCTAATTTGCACCTTGATTGCCTCTACTAGCAGGGGGTGGTGCTAGCCTCGTGTGAGGGCCAACACACGGGAGATGATATGTGATAGAGAACAGAATGCCTCCTATATAGGCGAGATTCCAGTTATATGAGTTATGATTTGCCTTCCCTTGCTGTGTGCTTGGGAAAACCCATATAGAGTCCCTTCGCATGTCCTCTTGAATGGTAGTAGGGCAAACTTCAGCAAGATGCTAAGTTTAGACAAATCTTATACCATCAAAGTACGGAAGGGATTAAACTCTGATATGATGGTTCTGATATGGGATCCTTCAAATGTTTTCATAAGATTTACGTTGATACATAACATGATTTTAATATCGTTCTTACCGAATTATTTATGAAATGAATATGCATATAAATTTGAACAGAGTTTCTTACAAATGCGGGTCCTATATGAATGTACCTCTGAATGATGATTTCAATGTGAAAATTTCCAAATAAAGAGTACATTCATATGTTGACCTAAAAAGTCATAAGAGGTGTTATCTGCTCACTGAGTTGTAAAACTCATTACACGTGGTTTATATGTTTTTCAGATAAAGACCCAGAGTTTGTTCATGCGGTTTCTTGAACGACTAGGTGTCATACTTCAGTGATGAACCTAAATTGTTTTTGGGCTCTCAGTGTATAAATTGTAATATATTGGTACTCTAGAGTTGCTCTGAATGCCACAGGCAGGATCCTTATTTCTGCTGTAAAACTGATAAATATAGATCTGGCATGTACAATTAGTTTATTGTGAAATTTGTAAACATGTGATATTATCCTGATACTCAGTAATATGAAGTTAATTTCAAATAGATAAATATTAAGCTATCGAACAGCAGTGTTATTCGCGTTCCTAAAGTAGGGGTGTGACAAATTTGGAGCTAGGAGGTCTAAAAGTGGAAAGATGAAAACAAAATTATTAACAATAGAAAAGATCGTTTAGGACATATGGCTTCTTCAACCCACATTATTGATAATAAAATTGAAAAAAATAAAAGGGTGTGTGTGAGCACAAAGTAGAAAAAGGGTGGACAACGTTATTTTGTCATTATTGCCATACAAGTAAAATAACGAAGTTGCTATGACAAAGCCAAACTGTTGTACTGCTTGTGTAGAATTGGGTGTTCTCATTTATATCTCCTGTACAGGAAACAAAACGTCGTTTTTCTAAAAATCAGTCAATACATAACATTTTGTTCGAGCACAATTTTTGGCTTTCAGATATCAACATGGCGAAGTTGAGGATGTTTGCTCGTCATGATTGAAGTTACAGCTTCAATCATTGAGATTCAGCAAAAAGATCCATATTACAGGTAAATTTCTGTATTATGATTTCACAAGTTTGTGACATTTTATAATTCTTTTATTTCATATTTTATTGTTTGACCATTTGTAAATGAGAAAGAAAAGAGACAAAAAAAAACTTATATGGACTTTCCATGTGGAATCTACTTGTTATTGCTATGTGTGACCTAATAAAAGTACAATACTTTTAGAAAGTTAGTTAAATTCTTGAGCATGCTTGTATCAAATTGTGTTGGAACACATAACACTCCCATTTGGTCTCTCGATAACTTATTTATTGAAAAACTGTAAATATCAAGTTTCTTTTATGAATTTATATTTGAAATTTTGTAGAGTGGATCAATCTAATGATGCTTCTCTTTTATAGGAGATGCTTGCTAAGTTGTATTACATGGCAATCATGAGGAAAGGCTTTTTTCATGTCTTCGTTCTACTAACATATTTTGTTTCTCTTTCCCTCTGGTTTGAGATGTTGTACAATTGTAGTCCTTATAGATTTTGGAAACACAGCAATATATTTTTCTCGTGATCATTAGTATGATATACAAGCTCATAAGTGATGTGCAACTTCTTGGCTTATTAAAGATAGTGAAACAAAGTAATTGTAGTGCATATTGTCAGTCTAAACAATCCACGTATCCCTCTAAGGACTCTATATCAAGATAACATAAAAGAAGAAAAACTGTTTTATTGATCATAACTGAATGAATTAAAATACATGTATATTAGCTCCTATTTATAGTAGTCTGATGCAAAAAACACGTGACTTGGATCATCAGTGCACATGCATGCACACGTAAAACACATGCATACACTAGCTCTAATACCCCCCTCAAGCTGGAGCATACAAATTTTGAATGCCCAGCTTGGAAATATTCGGCTTCAAAAGAAGATCGAGAGACAGTCTATTGTTTTCGAGACTTCCATGTGACAAGACTGGATCCAAGGAAAACACAAAACCCAGTGATAGACCGTTGAGTATAGGAACAAGCAGCCCAATCGGAATCCGAATAAGCAGAAGGCTGAAGTGTGGTAGAAGCAGAGAAAAATAACCCTTGGCCAGGACTTTGCTTGAGATAACGAAGCACCTTGTGCAAAGCCTAAAGATGCATGGAAGTGGGACAAGCAAGAAATTGATAATGCTGTTGAATGACATAAGATATGTCAGGCCTAGTGTTGCAAAGATAAAGCAACTTGCCCACTAAATGTCTGTAAGAAGTAAGATCAGGCAACACAGGCAAATTAGTAGAGGAAGCCGTAAAGGAAATAGCAATAAGGGTAGACAAAGGTTTGCAATCAAGAAAACTGGTCTCAGCAAACAAGTCGAGACAATACTTCCGCTGATTGATGTGAATGCCCTGAGAAGAACAAAGGACCTCAAAGCCTAAAAATACTTTAATGGACCAAGATCTTTAATCTGGAAAATAGCATGAAGATAGGCTTTGACATCAAAAATCAGCGTGAGATTATTGCTAGCAAGAATGATATCATCCACGTAAATAAGTAAAGCAATAAAGTAAGACTCATGCTGTCGTATGAAGAGGGAAGGATCAACAATAGCTTGAGAAAAACCCTGGGAGAGCAAAGCCTCAGAAAGCTTGGCATTCCACTGCCTACTAGCCTGCTTAAGACCATAGATAGATTTGGTTAGTTTGCAAACTTGCGTCAGTGTAGAGGAAGAAAATCCAGGAGGCAATGACATGTAAACATCTTCCTGCAAATCACCATGAAGAAATGCATTGTTAATATCAAGTTGCTCAAGATGCCAATGGTTAACCGCAGCCACAGTTAGAAGAACCCGAATGGTAGTTAATTGCAACTGGTGAGAAAGTGTGAAGATAATCAAGCCCAGGTTGTTGAGTGTATCCTTTAGCAACCAAGTGGGCCTTATGCCGATCTAAAGTCCCATCAGTCTTGTATTTTACCTTATATACCCACTTACAGCCCATAGGGTTTTTGCCATGGGGTAAATCTATAAGCACCCAAGTGTGGTTAAGTTCCAGAGCTACAATCTCATGTGTCGTGGCATCTCTCTAACACTGATGCTGGATAACTTCATTATAGGTTGTAGGCTCAACATTATGATGTAAGGAAGTAAGAAAAACGCGATGAGAAGGAGAAATATGATTAAGAGAATCAAAACGAGAGATGGAATGAGGAGAAGTAACAGGTAAACCACAAGAAGAAGAAAAATGGAAATGATAATCTTTTAAGTAAGAGGGAAGATGATGAAGCCTAGTAGAACGTCTAGGAGGAATAGGAGGAGAAGAAGATATTTAAGGGGGCTGAAAAGATGGAAGAGAAGAAGAAGAAGAAGAAGAAGAAGAAGAAGAAGAAGAAGAAGAAGATATAGAAGGAATGACAAGAGGCACAATAGAAGAATGAGAAGAAGAGAAAGGGGGATCAACAGGAGGCATAACCAGAGAAGAAGGAAAAAAAATCAGAAAAAGATGTGGGAGACGAAGGACTAGAAGTATCAGGATTTTTGAAGGGAAAACATTCTCATAAAAGTAAACATCACGAGAGACAGTAATTTGTGAAGTGTGAAGATTATACACATGAAAACCTTTAGTAGTAGATGGGAAACCAAGAAAGACACATGCATTGGCATGACTATCTAATTTAGTGCGATGAATGGGCAAAGTAGAAGCATAGCAAAGACACCCAAACACACAAAGATGAGCAAAAGAGGGTGGACAATTATAAAGAAGCTCAAAAGGAGTTTTATTTGAAATGACTGGGGAAGGAATATGATTAATGAGGTGAACTGTATGCAGAACACAATCACTCCAAAAAATGGAAGGTAAGCCAGCATGAAACTTAAGAGAACGAGCCACATGAAGAATATGCTGGTGTTTATGCTCAACAAGAGAGTTCTGCTGAGGAGTGTAAACACAAGATGTATGATGAATAATACCACGGGAAGAATAAAAGTCAGGCATATTAAACTCAGAGCCATTGTCACTACGGATACATTTAATTTTAGTAGCAAACTGAGTTTTAACAAAATAGCAAAAACACTGAAGAATTTCCCTGGTTTCAGATTTATTTTTCATGAGAAATAACCAACAAAAACGACTTTTATCATCAACTACGGATAAAAAATATTTGTGGCCATACAAAGATACAATAGGTGAGGGCCCCTAGATATCAACATGCAATAGATCAAAACATAAATCAGAAACAAAAGTACTAACTAGAAAGGGAATCTTTTTCTGTTTTGCATAATGACATACTAGACAATGTGTAAATGTTGGAAGAGAAATAGAATCATCAAGTTGCTGTAGCAACTGGAGACGTGGTGTGGACAAGTGTCCTAATCTATAATGCCATACATCAGAAAAAACCTTAAGTACAGTGGGAACAGAGGAATTAAAATCCTGATGTGAAGAGTTGCCAATAGCAGATGTAGACAACAAACCAGTCGGGGGGAAAGAAGTGCAATCAAGTTGATACAATCCATGAGACAATTTAGCTAATCCAATCATCTTCGAGTGAGAGGGATCCTGAATATAACAGAGTGTTTTATAAAATGAAATGGAAAAAGGATAATCATTAGTGAGTTTAGTAATGAAAATTAAATTGAAACTGAAAGTAGGTACATAGAGAACATTTTTTTAATGACAAATGAGGACTCAAAACAACAGTGCCTATATGAGTGGCTTCGATTTTCTGATTGTTTGGCAAAGTAACGAATATACCAGAAATAGGATGATAATTGGTGAAGGCTATAAGAGAACAAGTTATGTAGTCAGTGGCTCTTGTATCTAAGATCCAGGTTAGTTGAGAAGGTATACGAGCATTAGTACAGGAGAGAGTCATGATACCTCAATTGGCAACTTCTGGAACAAAATTGGTGGAAAGATGATTGACTTGAGGCATGGATGAAACAGGCTGATCCGAAAGAGAAGTTTGCTGTAGCAAACTCACCAAATGCTGATATTGACCTTGAGTAAGTGGGGTATCATGTGCAGAAGAATTATGAGCAGTAACATTTTTGGACTGAGATACTTGACTAGGGGAATGAGTAGAACCGGGATGAGGAGAATCAAAACCACAAGCTTTAGCTGTATGATCAACTAAACCAACTTGATTAGCCCAAGGTACATTAAAACGTCCCATGCCTCTATAACCAATCGGATAACCATGCTTTCTATAGCATGTTTCAACCGTGTGACCTGAGTTATTACAAAAACTACAGGTTGGCCTATTTCCAAAATTATTGTAAAACTTTCTTGGAGCATTATTCCGTTGGAAACTATACTTCTTGACAAACGAACCATGAGGATCTTGTGAATCATTTAGAGAACCTTGAGCAGCGAAAACAAAGGGTTCTTCCAGAGTTGAAACAGAATTAGAATATTGCCTTTCATGCTGTACGACTAATGAGAAAATTTTGTTAATGTTTGGCAAAGACTCCATTACAAGAATCTAAGAACAAATGGTTGTAAAATTATCACTGAGTCCTTTCAGAAATATAATCCAATAATCATCCTGCTGCTGTTTCTTTATTCCTTTGAATGCCTCACAAGCACACTGAGGAGTACAAGTGCAAACTGGAATCGGTCTTAAACTACAAAATTCATCCCACAGCACCTTAAGCTGTGTAAAATACTTAGTAACGTTCATATTACCTTGCTTAAACAAATATATCTCTTATTGCAGATCTGCTACTCTAATCGCGTCACCTTGGGAGAACCGATCGTGAAGATCATTCCAAACATCTACAGCGTTATCAAGCCACAAAACACTCTTTGCAATTGACGGAGAAATCGATCGTATTAACCACGAATAAACCATAGTATTGCAACATTCCCATGAGGCATGGATAGGATCATTCTTATCTGGTACTCCAATGCTTCCATCAACAAATCATAACTTATTCTTTGAAATTAATGCCATACGCATATATCTATACCACGAGTGATAATTTTGACCAGATAATACGGGAGAAACCAAAATTAAAGACAAATTTTCGTTAGGATGGAGATAGTAAGGACTGGAAGGATTATCTTCAACTCTCGGTGCAATCGGAGCAACATCTTGCCGAGGAGTAACCGGCGGAACTGGAAGCCTCTATTTATTCAGTATATCAGAATACGACGCCATGTAGAAGAAGAAAATTATTTAAACAAAAAATGTGTTTGTTTCCAGAGAAAAAATGCAGCGGGAAAAATGTCCCTCTGATACCATATCAAGATAACAGAAAAGAAGAAAAACTGTTTTATTGATCATAACCGAATGAATTAAAATACACGTATATTAGCTCCTATTTATAGTAGTCTGATGCAGAAAACACATGACTTGGATCATCAGCGCACATGCATGCACACATGCATGCACATGTAAAACACATGCATACACTAGCTCTAATACTCTACATGAATGGGCATCTAGGACATAAGCTATACACATTTAGACCTAGTAACTCTAGTATGACTCATTTGTAAGTATAAACGCAGGGTATATTTTGTTGTCTACGACTAGCTTCAGTGATAATATAATATGTGTTATTTTTGCTTATAATGTTGAATGATTAAGTGACTATGTAAACTTTGAATGAGATAAAATGGTTTAAGATTTTTAATCTAGGGACAAAGTTGTGTGGTCACCGGAGACTGCTGTAAAAGATATTTTAAGAGCTTTTTATAAAGATCTATCATGCCATAAAATTTATAAATCTTAGATCTATCATGCATGATAAGTAGTTTACTTTAGGATATTCCTTGTCAAGTACGTGTCCTGCTTGTTTTAGGCTTGTCGATAGTGTCGTTGAGAAGACACGTAAAAAGGAAGAGATGTCAATAACTATGGCAGATGATGCAATTGGTATTCCTCGCATGTTGATTGATGTTCGCCATAGTAAACAAAGTTTTCTCTCATTATTCCTTATTATTATTATTTTTTAAATATTGAGAAATCACTGGTCTTGTAATAGCGAAGTAGGATGTTAAATAAAAGCCTTTGCTATTTTTAATGTTGGGGAGAAGTATTATTTTATTCAATCTTTTGGGAGGCATTGTAAACATAAGGCGGACTTGTTATAGTGATCTAAGATTCAAAAGCTTTTAGTTTAATAACTGATTTATTTTTATTTTTATTTTTATTTTTTTTAGTAGATATTAGTTTTGAAATGATGGTGCGATTATATCTTCTAGGATTTCATCCTTTTTTATATTTATGGTGATCTTCCCCTTGTTTCTTTCATAAATTTAGGGAGGACAATAGTGCGGATTTCTGCCACTCCTCTTTTTTTGTCGTCCCAATTCCCATTATTTTTAAGTAATTAACCGCCAATTATCTATGAGGAATCACCCATTATCTTTTACTTTCTTTCCTTTCTTTTTTTTCTGTAAGGATTTCATGGCAAGGCACAAAAAGATCCAGAGCCATATATATCAGAATAAATAGACAAAAATTTGGCATTACGTCATATTTAAATCCTGTTATAAAATCATCTATTATTGTGGATGTCCATTTGATTTCTCAACTCGCAAAACAATGAATATTATAAATACATTAATTCTTATTAGTGTCCTTTTATTTTCTCAATTCCTAAAGCCATTGAATCTTATTTATACTCCTTGCCTTTTGGGTTATCCTTCTTTATGATTGTATGCCTATAAATAGAGGCTTGTATGAAGCAATGGAATAAGATGGACATCTTTCTCTCTATGTGTTATTCCTCTCTAATTGTCTTTACATTATATTTTCTCCTTGTGTAAATTTCATTTACAACACGTTATCAGCACGAGTTTGCTCTTGCCTATTCGTTTTCAAATCACAAGGAAGAGATCTTAGTGTGTCCCCAATGCTATTAGAGTATTTGAAATTGCTGGAACTACAATTTCAAGGTGATTAAAATATTTTTTTCATGTCTTCATTTAGAAGAAAAATAAATTTGGTAATATATATTTAAGTTTGTGGGATAATTTTGTTTAAGAGGAATTTTCATTATTATACATTTTCTAAAGGTATGTGTAACTTAGTGATATAATAGATGACAATGAAAGGTTTTCTCTATGATTTATTGAGTTTATTCTTGTTTGTGAGTTTGAATGTGGATGTGGAAATTATTGTTTGGTCAGCCTGTGGCTAAGTGCGAGGAAAGTTATCATGGTCATGGAGAAAGATAATAAATGTTTGGTCTTCCTATCATATTATTAAAGCATTGTGTTGTCGTGCCTTATATTACACTCCTATCTTCTGAAAAGCCTTTCATTTGGTTGCTTAAAAAAAAAACCCAGTCTAACCTTACAGAAAGGAATTCATGAATATACTTGTGTTGTTAGCTGCCAGGACTTTCTAGTAATATTGCTGGTCTCTTGAATATACTGAAATGGACCTCCAAGGTTACGCTATTGCTGAAATTCATTTAATTAGAATATCCTTTACAAATTAGATAAGAAAATAGATTGGTTGTATATATTTTCCAAATGAAGTGTGAAATCCATGAAGGTATTGCCCACCTACTCTTGCTACTTAATATTTAAGAAGCTATATATTCAACATGTGCAGTTGATAATAATGCTACAAGATTTCCTTTTTATCTGTCTTTTGTTTGTTATTTTGTTAAAGGGGATAAAGTTGTTCTTGTAGAGTTGAATATCTACAGCATTTGTAAATATTTAACATTTGCTTAAAAGTAGTAAGAACCTGAGGTAGTATATATTTACTAGAAGAAGATACTGCCTTCTAAAAAGCAATGAACTATACAAGCATGCATTAGCAGGAGTTTTAAACCATATATTGTATAGAGATGAGTTGATGTTTTTCCATATGTTGCATTCTTTCCTAACTACGGAGTGACAATGTCAAGGTGGATTTTGTCAACCTGTTATTGAGGTTGCTTTGTCCTTAATCATGGGATAAAATCTGTTTAACTTAAACATTTAACTTTAGCAGGCAGATTGCAATACTGTAATGTGAATGGATGGTGGATTTGGTATTCATTTGTGTGATTAATGCACTATCATTAATCATTGTCATAGATCAAAACTATTGACTATTACTCAAATTTCATTTATTATTTATTGGTTGACCTTAGTCCATTTGAATCTTTAAATTAATGTAGATGTATTGATTTTAAATTGAATTTTTTTTAGATAATGTAAATGACTGTATTCTCCTTGCCACCAACCTTTGATGGTGGTTATCTCCATGTTTTTAGTGAGTTAAGAGCCAGGGCTTTTGTTTCTTATCTTTGCCTATAATAGAATCATTGTCAGACATTACAACACGTTATCATCTGCCTAGTTACTTGAAAAATGATTCTTTTAATGTCCTGTTCACAATTTGCAAATTGCTTGAGTTAAGTCTTATATACAAAAAGAAGTATTTGCGAACATGTTACAATAAACCAGAAGTTTATTGATCACTATTTGACATGATCGGTTGAGACATCTTGAATCAATAATAATGCAAAAAATTATTGAAAATTCACATGGGCACCTATTTGTCACGGCCCCAAATGATGGAACACATGATCGGCACGGCATAAGGGTTTCCCCCCAGCAGCAAGCCTAACGCATAGCACATACAAACCTCCAGCACACAATCCAGAGTACATAATAAATATAACTGGCCACATATGCCACATCCAATATAAGGAAATACTGTATATATATATATATACATCTCATGAATCCAACATTTGTGATTCAACTTGGCTCATGGCCTCATAATACAACATCGTTGTAAAACATAAAACCATTTTTCAAACAACACATCAAAATACGCAAGAAGCAAGGATCCTGCTTGTAAGTTCATGGAGATACTCTATACATAAACTAAACTAGACAATCATTACAAAAATAGCCTTGCCCAAACTGGGGCTCACCAACGCTATATTCAGCCTCCTATGAACCTGTAACTGGATCAAAGTCTCTTTGACTATCTGTGGGGAGGAAACAGAAGAGGGGTGAGACCACATCTCAGTGAATAGGTAAAGCATACTATAACTGAAACAAGGCAAACCAAGCACGAGTGTTTCGCAATGAGTTTAATAATTGAAATCAAAGTGTAAAGATAATAATAGAAACATTAAGCATTTAATCATAATTTATTGAAAGAAAAAACTAAACAGTTCAAATGTATGTTCAGAAAATAAAACAGGATTTAAATCAATAATCGCAAAGCAAATTAATTATGCATGGTAAGTAATAAATGAAGTTATTTATGCATTAATAATGATGAATGAGATTGTTTAGAAATATTTAATCTTTAAGAAAATGCACTAATTTATTGGAGTTCTTTCCTGACAGATCTATCATCTTCCCCAAGCACATAGCAAGGTAAGGGTAATCACTGTAGGCGTAGACATAAGTCCACCCTAAATTCCCCCAAGCACATAGCAAGAGTATGGTAATCACTGTAGGCATAGACATAAGTCCACCCTAAATTTCCCCAAGCACATAGCAAGGGTATGGCAATCACTGTAGGCGTAGACATAAGTCCACCCTAAATCCCTGTGTCTTAGGCAATCATATGCCCGTCACAGTATCCTAGGCCGAAGCCTTCGCATGACCATGTGCACCAGAGCTAGCACTCCCTGCAGCTAGCTAACAGTGATCTAAAAGGGTCCCTCCAATAGAAAACATTTGCAATATGCTATTCAAAAAGTTTAAAGTAAAACATTTCAATAACATTATAATAAAGCGATAATTCTCCATCTAGCTCTTTTCATGCATAAAATTTCGTTCTAAAATATGTTTCATCCATGTATTCCCATGGAGACCTTTATCATCATAAACTTTCCCTTTAAACATATCGTCCGTAGACGTCTCATAGATGTTTGCATGCATCAAATCATTTCATGGCTAACTTAGTTCATTTCTATGACTAAGTTCACATTTCTATAAATCTAGCTCAAATGGAGAATTATCAGTCTAAATGCTTGCCCTGCATACCTAGGGTTCAACTAGGATTGAAATTTATAATTTCTAACATGGTTGGAACATATTGGTTTTCAAAGCGGTAAAACAATTTAGCATACATTCCAACTAGTTAAAATCATACGAGAAAGTTATAAACCGAATTCGTAAAACATGTGCTATAGTATGAAAAACTCACTCACCGTACTAGGAGTCCAACAACGAGAATTTCAACTCATGGTGGCTTAACAACCTAGAAAACATAGACATAACATGAAAATTAGATAAATCCTAAACATCACTATTCATGCCGGAAAACACTATTCACGCCGAAACCTAAAAATGCTATATTCTAACATAGAAACTAATTCTAAGACTATCTATGGACAGAATTTCGGTAAAAACGAAGCCTAAAACGCGATTGGACGGAATTTACCTTGGAGGTTACTATTCATGCGATTTTTCGGCGACAATCCGGCGATTTTTCGGCGAAACTGATCGGTGAGGTTTGTAGCTCTCCTTCCCACGAGTCCAACGGTACCTTGCTTGCTCAAATCGGACGTCCGGATAATGAGATATCTTAGAGAGAAGGTATAGAAAATTTTTAGAGAGAGAAAGCTTGGGTTCAGATATGGAGGAATGCAGGAAATGAGGGAGAAGGCTGCAGAAAACAGCCCGAAGCACGGCCTGGCCGTGTCCTGGAGCACGGCCGTGCTTCGGGGCTACAGTGCCTCCTATAAATGGCCGAATTTGACAAAACATCCAACATGAAAGTTGTAGCCCTTTCTCTTAGCTTTCATTAGCCACTTGAATTACCTAATTTAGAGTTCATAGGAAGGAGTTATACATAAAATAGTGAGCAAAAGTCCAGACCACACTATGCTTCGGTTTTTGCCTCTTATCACTATAATATTCACGGAATTAGCCAAAGTTCCCAACATCAAAGTTGTAGATATATGTCTTATCTTTCAACAGAAATTGGAATCACTTAATGTGGATTTCATATAAGAGATTTATGCTTATATGAGTGAAGACAGGTCAGAAGAAAGGTCAGAAACGCTCTAAAATTTTACATTGTTCTCAACTTCCTTGTTTCAAATGATTTGTATTTAACCTTCAAAGGTTTGGGTTATTACATTCTCCCCTTCTTATGAAAATTCGGTCCCCGAATTTTACAAAAAGTAACAACATGAAAACATAAGACTACTCTTGGAACAGCTGTGGATACTTCTCTCTCATGACGTCCTCTACTTCCCACGTAGCTTCCTCTTTGGAATGATTCTGCCAGATCACCTTCACTGTAGGGATATCCTTAGACCTCAACTTTTTTACTTGTCTATCAACAATGGCTATGGGTTTCTCTTCGTAGGCCAACTTGTCATCCAAAAAGATTTCTTGCGGTTGAATCACATGAGATGGGTCAGGTAGATACTTCCTCAACATCGAGACATGGAAAACTGGATGCACTTCACTCAAGCCAGGTGGTAGGGCTAGGCAGTATGCCACTGTTCCTACCCTATCTAGAACTTCAAAGGGCCCCATATACCTCGGGCTTAACTTCCCTTTCTTACCAAACCGCATGATTCCCTTCATGGGTGAAACTCTAAGGAACATGTGATCGCCTAGATAAAACTCCAACTCCCGACGCCTATGGTCCACATAAGCCTTCTGAAAACTTTATGCAGTTAAAAGCCGTTCCCTTATCAGCTTGACCTTCTCTATGGCATCTTGCACCAAGTCTGGCCCTAGCAACTTGGCTTCTCCAACTTCAAACCATCCAACGGGAGATCGGCATCTTCTCCCATAAAGAGCTTCAAAAGGTGCCATCTGAATACTGGCTTGATAACTGTTGTTGTATGCAAACTCAGCTAATGGCAAGTATCCTTCCCAACTGCCACCAAAGTCCAAAATACATGCTCTAAGCATATCCTCCAGAATTTGAATCGTGCGTTCTGACTGGCCATCTATTTGGGATGAAAAGCGGTGCTTAGATCCAACCTCGTCCCCAAAGCTTTTTGAAAAGCTTTCTAAAACCTTGCCGTAAACTGTAGACCTCGGTCAGATATGATGGATACAGGGACTCCATGCAATCTGACGATCTCATGCAGAGACAAGCTTACATACTGAGCCGCACTAAAGGTAGTCTTCACTGGTAAGAAGTAGGATGACTTGGTCATTCGATCCACTATTACCCATACTGAGTCATAACCCTTAGGGGTCCTTGGTAACCCTGTAACGAAGTCCATAGTGATCCTTTCCCACTTCCACTCCGATATCTCAATCTGTTGGTGCAAACCGGCAGGCTTCTGGTGTTCAGCTTTCACTTGCTGACAAACCAAGTACTGAGCCACAAAATCTGCTACATACTTCTTCATCCCACTCCACCAATACAAGTCCTTGAGGTCACTGTACATCTTATTTGTTCCTGGGTGGATAGTATAGGCTGATTGATGTGCCTCCTCCAAAATCTGCTTCCTCAAAAGAGTGATATTTCCATATCACCTTTACTGTAAATATTTCTTTTGATCGTAACTTTTTACTTGTCTGTCCATACTGGTTGTTCCTCTTAGGTTAAATCTTTTTGTAACTGAATCTATGGACACTGTATAACATGTGTAGAATCCGGTAAATATTTCCGTAGTATAGACACATGAAAAACTGGATAAACATTATCCAATGCAGGTGGTAAAACCAAACAATAAGCCACTGAACCGATCCTATCAATAATTCAAATAATTCTATATACCGAGAGGGTAACTTCCCTTTCTTTCAAAACCTCATTACCTCTTCTATGGGTGAGTCCTTCAAGAATATATATATATATATATATATATATATATATATATATATATATATATATATATAGTCACCAACTAATACTTTCTCGTGCTCAACATTCATAGTCCTTATAAACTTTTGACTTGTATTGAGTTTCTAGTATTTTTTTTTAATCAAATTCACTTAATCAATAACATCTTATAATAAATCTAACTCCACTGAGTCATTTAACAGAACATTTTTAACACCTCTTACATAAGGCTTACATCTTCTAATATCATTTTATTATAGACAAATTCTGTTAAGAAATCTCCTACCTATCTCAAAAACATATGCTTGAAGCATGCTCTCCAAACTAGCATCATCAATTTAAATAATTCATATGCTATCTATTGCATGTTATTCCAAATTAGATTTCCAAAGTTTAACTTTTCTCAATTCACTCACATATTAAGAAATCTATGATATTCATGTAAAACTTCAAATGATGCCATTATGAGCAAGTTCAACTAAGCACAATTAATTTCTCCAACTTTCACCACAATAATATAAAGATATTTAAAGCATAACTTCTAAGGTATAAACACATTATTTAAATTTAGTATCAGTCATACTATTATCTAATAAAGATCTTTAGACTTCCTGAATAACTCTCTTGAGATAATATATTCAATTCGTACTTACCAACATACCCGCTAATGAAAAATTTCACTTGTATCTTCTTTTTACCATTATACTAGTACAATTTTTTTTTCTCAGTATATCCTTATTACCTCGGCTAATCCATATTCACAATCTATGGCTTCTTCTAAAATCTCTTTTCTCAACAATTATTCATACGTGAATTTCCAATCTCAACATAATTCACATCTTAAATACTAAATTCGATTTAGCATAGTATAAACCTTTAACACAAATATCTTGCATACTTACATTATTTTCAGACATGATTCTTAGAATATTCTCCATATTTCCAAATTAATAATTCAAAGATCAATTTAAATCCTACTTTCTATATTTTATCCCTCAAGAACTTCAGTACCACTAATTCACTTTATTACATTCCTCAAAGCACCATAAGGCCATCATTTTTTTTTCTATTCCTTTCATCTAAAAATCGTTATATAGTTCGGTGTCCAAACTCACTATTTTAAGTTATATTTTTCTAAGATTTCATTCATTAGTCACTTCTAACCAATTGAAATAACAAATTTCCTACTTTTGTCTTATCTATCTTCCAGTAAACCCAATATGTTCACATCCTCCTCTTATAACATTTTTTCACCACTATCCAATCTTTAAGCAATCCTAATATATATTACTTTCACTATTCATATCATGTCTGCCACTTATCCATTTCAATTCACTTTTCACACATTCATATATTTTCATGACATATTATCCAAATATCAAACATCACCCAAGTCACAATTTTGACAAACGAAATAGTCATTTACTCACTCACCTATTAGAAAGCTTACGGTGTTTTATGTAAAACTTCTGCCCAAAACTTCTTAAAATACTCTCTAAAAACAATCTGTGAACAATAGTTCTCGATCAGATATAATCGATATCAATACCTTATGAAGTCTTACTATCTTATTCAAAGACAAATTTGAACCTATCAATAATCACCTATTTTTATTCAGGTATCTCTATCTGATATTGTAATCTTGCAAGTCTTTGATGTTCTACTTTTACTTGTTGACAAGTTAATCATTGAGATACAAAATCAACTATATCTTTCTTCATACTGTCCCATCAATGAATTTCTTTTAGATCTTTATACATTTTAGTTACCTCAGGATGAATTGTATATATGGATCTATGGGCTTCCTCTAAAATTTCTTCCTTAAGTTCTTCTTTATTAAATACACACAATCGCTTGCCCAATCTCAGAATTCCTTCAGAGTCTACATTAAATTAAATATCACTGCCATTCTTGACCTCTTAAATTTTCTTACATAAATAGGCATCATCGTCCTGTGCCTTTTTCACCTACTCAACTAAAGATGATTGAAACTGTATGAATTTTACATGTATCACCATACAGATAATGCCTCCAAGCTTTGAGAGTAAAACTACAGTTGTTATTTCCAAATCATAAGTCTGACAATTTTTGCTCATATGGCTTAAGCTGTCTAGATATATATGCAATGACTTGACCATATTGCATCAACATATACCTTAATCCCATTCTCTATGTATCACAACATACCGTATATCCTTCAGTGCCTAAAGAAGTAGACAGTACTGGTGCCGTAATCTAACATTTCTTAGTTTCTAGCAATTTCTTTCACATTCATCTTACTAGTCAAATTTTATTACTTCCTTTGTCAACCTCGTCAATGGAGAAACAATTTTTTTTTAAATGTTGAGCACCTTGTAGCTAGTCAAACATATCATCTATATGAGGTAATGAGTATTTATTCCACATTGTCACTTTATTCAATTGTCTATAATCTATGTATAGTCATAGTGATCCATCTTTTTTTTTCACAAATAGAACTAGAGCACTACAAGTAAAAGTTCTAGAGTTTTTAAATCCCTTGTCTAACATGTCTTGTAACTACTTCTTTTTCAGTTCTTTAAGTTCAGTGGGTGCCATTCTATATGGAAATATAGATGCTGGCTAGGAAATAAATCAATACTAAATTCTATTTATTATTTCAGGGTAATCCTAGTAATTCCTCAAGAATTATATCAGAAAATTCTCTAATCACTGGAACTTGATTTACAGTGGTATACTTTATATCAGCATCTCTCACCACTGCCAACTATCATTGACACCTTTTTATAATCACTTATGGACTGCTAAAGCAAAGACTAGGTTACTGGGTATCTCACTAAGATTTCTTTGTATCAAGAGAGAAAATTCTCCAAGAATATTGAAATTAATCACCTTCTAGTGACATTTCAAAATAACATGACATAATGCCAACAAATTCATTCTCAATATCACATCACAATCTACCATATCTAGACAACCGGGTACAACGGATGTCACATTCAGAAACCATCATGATGTCTCATTCAGAAACCATCATACTGTCTCAATTTCTTAAACTCTTTCAGACGCATCTCGCTATAAAACAGAGATAGCACAACTGTCACTTAACCATGCCAACATATAAACTGACTTACTTGAACAAAAAGACAACATCCTATCGAACCCCTTTAGTAGCACCGTGAGTATAAGCCTGTCCGGATTCATACCCATACTCAAAGTTCTACCTAAAGGTCCGTTACTCCATGAACACAGGGAAAACCTAAACCTCTGATACCACTCTGTCACGGCCCCAAATGATGGAACACATGATCGGCACGGCATAAGGGTTTCCCCCTAGTCGCAAGCCTAATGCATAGCACATACAAACCTCCAGCACACAATCCAGAGTACATAATAAATATAACTGGCCACATATGCCACATCCAATATAAGGAAATACTGTATATATATATACATCTCATGAATCCAACATTTGTGATTCAACTTGGCCCATGACCTCATAATACAACATCGTTGTAAAATATAAAACCATTTTCCAAACAACACATCAAAATACGCAAGAAGCGAGGATCCTGCCTGTAAGTTCATGGAGATACTCTAGACATAAACTAAACTAGACAATCATTACAAAAATAGCCTTGCCCAAACTGGAGCTCACCAACGCTATATTCAGCCTCCTACGAAGCTGTAACTGGATCAAAGTCTCTTTGACTATCTGTGGGGAGGAAACAGAAGAGGGGTAAGACCACATCTCAGTGAATAGGTAAAGCATACTATAACTGAAACAGGGCAAACCAAGCACGAGTGTTTCGCAATGAGTTTAATAATTGAAATCAAAGTGTAAAGATAATAATAGAAACATTAAGCATTTAATCATAATTTATTGAAAGAAAAAACTAAACAGTTCAAATGTATGTTCAGAAAACAAAACAGGATTTAAATCAATAATCGCAAAGCAAATTAATTATGCATGGTAAGTAATAAATGAAGTTATTTATGCATTAATAATGATGAATGAGATTGTTTAGAAATATTTAATCTTTAAGAAAATGCACTAGTTTATTGGAGTTCTTTCCTGACAGATCTATCATCTTCCCCAAGCACATAGCAAGGTAAGGGTAATCACTGTAGGCGTAGACATAAGTCCACCATAAATTCCCCCAAGCACATAGCAAGGGTATGGTAATCACTGTAGGCGTAGACATAAGTCCACCCTAAATTTCCCCAAGCACATAGCAAGGGTATGGCAATCACTGTAGTCGTAAACATAAGTCCACCCTAAATCCCTGTGTCTTAGGCAGTCATATGCCCGTCACAGTATCCTAGGCCGAAGCCTTCGCATGACCATGTGCACCAGGGCTAGCACTCCC
This sequence comes from Gleditsia sinensis, assembly GCA_037074535.1. Classification (NCBI taxonomy): domain Eukaryota; kingdom Viridiplantae; phylum Streptophyta; class Magnoliopsida; order Fabales; family Fabaceae; genus Gleditsia; species Gleditsia sinensis. Next base: position 19,405,324 of record CM073470.1, read on the forward strand.
TGCAGCTAGCTAATAGTGATCTAAAAGGGTCCCTCCAATAGAAAACATTTGAAATATGCTATTCAAAAAGTTTAAAGTAAAACATTTCAATAACATTATAATAAAGCGATAATTCTCCATCTAGCTCTTTTCATGCATACAATTACGTTCTAAAATATGTTTCATCCATGTATTCCCATAGAGACCTTTATCATCATAAACTTTCCCTTTAAACATATCGTCCGTAGACATCTCATAGATATTCGCATGCATCAAATCATTTCATGGTTAACTTAGTTCATTTCTATGACTAAGTTAATATTTCTATAAATCTAGCTCAAATGGAGAATTATCAGTCTAGATGCTTGCCCTGCATACCTAGGGTTCAACTAGGATTGAAATTTATAATTTCTAATATGGTTGGAACATATTGGTTTTCAAAGCGGTAAAACAATTTAGCATACATTTCAACTAGTTAAAATCATACGAGAAAGTTATAAACCAAATTCGTAAAACATGCGCTATAGTATGAAAAATCCACTCACCGTATTAGGAGTCCAACAACGAGAATTTCACCTCGTGGTGGCTCAACAACCTAGAAAACATAGACATAACATGAAAATTAGATAAATCTTAAACGTCACTATTTATGCCGGAAAACACTATTCATGCCGAAACCTAAAACATGCGCTATAGTATGAAAAATTCACTCACCATACTAGGAGTCCAACAACGAGAATTTCACATCGTGGTGGCTCAACAACCTAGAAAACATAGACATAACATGAAAATTAGATAAATCCTAAACGTCACTATTCATGCCAGAAAATACTATTCACTCCGAAACCTAAAAACCCTATATTCTAGCATAGAAACTAATTCTAAGACTATCTATGGAAAGAATTTCGGTAAAAACGAAGCCTAAAACGCGATTGGACGGAATTTACCTTGGAGGTTACTATTCATGTGATTTTCTGGCGACAATCCGGCATTTTTCCGGTGAAACTGATCGGTGGAGTTTGTAGCTCTCCTTCCCACGAGTCCAACGGTACCTTGTTTGCTCAAATCGGACGTCCGGATGATGAGATATCTTAGAGAGAAGGTAGAGAAAATTTTTAGAGAGAGAAACCTTGGGTTCAGATATGGAGGAATGCAGGAAATGAGGGAGAAGGCTGCAAAAAACGCAGAAAACAGCCCGAAGCACGGCCTGGCCATGTCCTAGAGCACGGCCGTGCTTCGGGGCTACAGTGCCTCCTGTAAATGGCCGAATTTGACAAAACGTCCAACATGAAAGTTGTAGCCCTTTCTCTTAGATTTCATTAGCCACTTGAATCACCTAATTTAGAGTTCATAGGAAGGAGTTATGCATAAAATAGTGAGCAAAAGTCCAGACCACACTATGCTTCGGTTTTTGCCTCTTATCACTATAATATTCACGGAATTAGCCAAAGTTCCCAACATCAAAGTTGTAAATATATGTCTTATCTTTCATCAAAAATTGGAATCACTTAATTTGAATTTCATATAAGAGATTTATGCTTATATGAGTGAAGACAGGTCAGAAGAAAGGTCAGAAACGCTCTAAAATTTTACATTGTTCTCAACTTCCTTGTTTCAAATGATTTGTATTTAACCTTCAAAGGTTTGAGTTATTACACTATTGAAAAACCTGAAGATTTTTCAATCTAAGAAATTGTCATATGTTGTTTGTTCTCAAGGCAAATTGGTTATTAAGCTATCACTAGCTAAAGTTGGAACTGAATCTCCAACGTTTCTGAAAAGTATACATGGTGATATATGTGGACCTATTTATCCTAAATGTAGGCCATTTAGATATGGTATTAATAGACACATCCAGTAGATGGTCTCATGTGTGCTTGTTATCAACTTGTAATCTAGTGTTTGTAAGATTACTTGCGCAAATAATTCGATTAAGAGCACAATTTATAGATTATACAATTAAATTCATTCACCTTGATAAAGCTAGTGAATTTTCTTCACAAGCTTTCAATTACTATTGTATGTCGATTAGCATAAATGTAGAATATTATGTAGCTCATGTTCAGACACAAAATGGGTTAGCTAAATTATTTATTAAGCAACTTTAATTAATGGCTAGACCCTTGCTTATGCGAACAAAGCTCCTTGTCTCTATTTGAGGACATGCAATTTTTATATGCAGCAGCACTAGTACACATCAAATCAACAAGTTATCATAAATATTTTTCCTTTATAATTGGCTTATGGTCATGAGTTAAATATTTTTCATATCAAAATTTTTGGGTGTGCGGTATATATTTTAATAGACCCACCACAATACATTAAGATGGGTCTTCAAAGGAGATTAGGAATATATGTTGGATATGATTCTCCTTCTATTATAAAATATCTTGAACCAATGACAGGAGATGTATTTATGACATGTTTTGCTAATTGTCATTTTGATGAACTAGTCTTCCCAACATTAGGGGGAGAAAATGAAAAACAACTGGTCAAAGAAATTACATGGAATGCTTTGTTATATCTTGAACCTAGCATAAAATAATATGAACTTGAAGTTCAAAAGATAATTCACTTACATATAAAAACAAATCAACTGCCAGATGTATTTACTGATCTAAAGAGAGCGACCAAGTCACATATACCAGCTGTAAATACTCATATACAGATTGATGTCCCCGAAGGACAATTTGTTAGTGAAATCACTAGCAAGTTTAAAGCACGTCAGAAGCATGATAGACCAATTGGTTTAAAAAAATAAAAATTCCCGTGAAAAGAAAGAAATAATTATTCAATAGTAGAAATAGATGCTCTTGAAGAGACTAGAGACATAACAAATAAAGTACTTCCAGAAGAAGTTCAGCTCTTGAAGTGACTAGAGACATAACAAACAAAGTACTTCTAGAAGAAGTTCAGGTACCTGAAATTGATGAAATTGCTGAAATTGATGAAATTGTTGAAATTGATGAAGTTGATGAAAATGAAGAGAACTCAATAAATTATGTATCTACGGGGAAACGATTGAATCGAAAAGACACATTTGTCGACAACATTTTTGTGTATACAATAGCGCTTAATATTTTGAATGATAATTATGATTATAAATCTACATCTGTCGATGAGTGTCGACGTAGATATGATTGACCAAAATGGAAAGACGTAATTCAAGCAGAATTGAATTCACTTAAAAAGCTGTGAGGCATTTGGATATATACAAACACTGAATGTGTAATACCTGTGGATATAAATGGGTATTTGTATGTAAAAGAAATGAGAAAAATGAAATTGTGAGGTGCAAAGCACGGCTTGTTGCAAAAGGTTTTCACAAAGACCTGGAATTGATTATAATTTCACATATTCTCATGTGGTAAATGCAATTATATTTTGGTATCTCATTAGTCTTGCAGTACATGAAAAACTTGATATGCATCTTATGGATATTGTTACAGCCTATTTATATGGCTTACTTGATAGTGACATATATATAAAAATTCCAGAAGAATTTAAGATGCTTGAAGCATATAATTCAAAAATCCTGGAAAGTTTATTCAATTAAATTACAAATATCTTTATATGGATTAAAACAGTCTAAACGAATGTGGTATAACCGTCTCAGTGAATATTTGTTAAAGGATGGTTATAAGAATGACCATATATGTCCATGTGTTTTTATAAAGAAAGTAAATTTAGGATTTGCTATTGTTATGGTGTATGTTGATAATTTAAATATTATTGAAACTCCTGAAGAGATTATAAATGCAATAAAGTGTTTAGAAAGAATTTGAAATGAAATATCTTGGAAAAACAATTTTCTTATATTACAATTTTATTATTTGAGAAATAAAAATTTTTATTTATCAATCAACTTATACAAAAAAAGTCCTAAAAGAATTTTATATGGACAAAGAAAATCCATTTAGTATCACAATGATAATATGTTTTTAACATCAATATGATAATAAAGAAGTTCATAGTCCTGAAGTACCATATCTTAGTGCAATTGGTGCACTGATGTATCTTGCCAATAATATAATGCCTGATATAATTTTTACTATCAGCTTGTTAGCTAGATTTAACTCTTGTCCAATGCGAAGACATTGGAATAAAATTAAATATGGCTTTCAATATCTCTAAGGTACTATTGATATGGGATTGCTATATACAAATAGATTTAGACCATAACTCATTGGTTATGTAGATGCTGGATGTTTATCTGATCTACATTAAGCCCAATCTTAAACATGATATTTATTTATATGTGGTGACATACAACAAATTCATTCAAGTGGTAATTTGACAGATTTATTCACCAAAGCCTTACCTACTTCAGCATTTGAAAGACTAGTATATAAAATTGGGATGCATCGACTCAGAGATATTCAATGATACTGAGAACAGATGGAGTATACAAGGAATGATGTACTCTTTTTCCTTCACTAGAATTTTTTTCCACTAGGTTTTTCTTTAGTAAGATTTTAATGAGGCATATTCCTTATAAAATGAACATTCAAGGGGGAGTGTTATAAAATCATCTATTATTGTGGATGTCCATTTGATTTCTCAACTCCCAAAACAATGAATATTATAAATACATTCATTCTTATTAGTGTCCTTTTATTTTCCCAATTCTTAAAGCCATTGAATCTTATTTATGCTTCTTGCCTTTTGGGTTATCCTTTTTTATGATTATATGCCTATAAATAGAGGCTTGTATGAAGCAATGGAATAAGATGAACATCTTTCTCTCTATGTGTTATTCATCTCTAATTGTCTTTACATTATATTTTCTCCTTGTGTAAATTTCATTTACAACAAATCTTAATTTATTATACTTTTTATTTATTGGTGACAAATGGCACTCTAAATTTTTAAATTTTTGAAATTATAATTAATAATGTGTGTGTGTGTGTGTGTGTGTGTGTGTGTGTGTGTATATATTCTTTTTTTTGTGTACCTGCTTATTAAAAGCAAAAAAATGTAATAGAAAAATGAAAGGCATATTTTTGTTATATCTCGAGAAATATTTTAATACAAATGATGCTATTTCACATATATGGTAAAGTGATGACAAGGGCAAATATAAATAAAATGTAATTTAAATAAATTACAATTACATTTCATGACAGGAATAAAAATATAAGGTTAGTATATAAAAAAATAAATATCATAAAATAAAATAAAAATAACTACAAAATAAATGTTATAATAAATAAACAGTCAAACACAAATAAAGAAATAATAAAAAATTTAGAAAAAAAAATTTAAAAATAATATAAATAACTTAAAAAACTTAGGAAATTTTTATATAATTATTAAATATAGTTTTACCAAATTTGTAGATAAATTGATGAGGCATTTTTAAAAGTTAATCAAATGACAAAAAAAAGACACTTAATTAGAAGAAAAAGAAAATAAAAAATTATTATTTCTTTTTTAAAAAATTTAATATATCAATTCTCAAAACATATTTAATAAATATCAATTTATATTATGTGAATTTTGAATGATATGTAATTAATATTATAATTAATTAAATATTATATTATGTCTTATTTTGTATCCAAATCAACATCTATTACTCTTGAGCATAGAAACAAGGTTATTTTTACCTTTAAGTTGAGACTCTTTAATTTTAATCTCTACTTTGAAGGAAGAACCAAAATTTAAAGAAATTATTGATAGCAGAAATAGAACGGATACCTTACAAATAAAGTATTTTAATTTATGAGTTGGATCAATTCTCATTAGCATATTTGCCTCCTCTTGATCACGCTGTAGGAACGTGGTTTTCACCGAATGTTGCTGACCGAGTTTGTTTTTGTGTCTCTTCTTGAGCTATTTCCATTATCTTACCCAAAAAAATGTTGGGCTATATATATTATACAAGTTACTTTTATCTAATAAAGATTAATTCAGTTTACTAAGATAAAAATATTTGAAATTGTAAGATATGAATTTAATTTTTATTATCGTAAGTTTAGGTCGTTTGTCACGTAATTTTATACACTTTTAAATGTTGCGTTGTTGTTTTAAATTTCATATGAGTATGAACTTTATCGTAGTTTCGTAATATTTCACATTAGATTTTAAAATAAAAATATGAAAAATTTAATAATAAAATTAATTTACAATAATTCTATATTATTTAAAAATTTAAAAATAAAGCTCGGGACGGAATATTTTAAAAAAAACTATTTTGTATATTTATATTTCCTAATACTTGCCGTTATCGAAATGCTTCTTCGGCAAAAGAGAAAAAAAAAAATTGATATTCGCAAAATGAACGGTGGTGGAGGGTTCTTTCATAGTAAAAAGAGAGAATTATTATGGTGACCCACCACATTGAAATTGGAATCATCTTGGGATGGGATTTCTTAGTTGTCACGCAATTATTCTCTCGGCTCAAGGATAAAGCAGATGTGGACTTCTCGCTATTATGTATTTACTATCCGAATAGCATGATTAGAGATTATTAGAGTTTATTTATTAGTATAAATATTTTTATATTAAAAAAATAATATTTAAATAAATTTAAATAAATAATTTATTAATTTTTAATAAATTAATTTTAACTTATTTTATAAATTAGTTTTTAAAATTTATTAAAAAAAATTTTTGAAAAAGCTCAAATTTATACGATCAAAAAATTATTTTATACTTTTACAAGTTAAAATTTCATCAAAATTATACTATTAACCTCTCTCATTTCATCAAAATTATATCTAAATGTTTTAAAGAAAAATTATAAATTTAAAAAGTACTTTTTCAAATATATATCAAAACAATAAATAACTTAATTTAAAAGTCTTTCTTTTATAAACGCTTTTTATATAAGGCCTTATTCTATAAGTACTTAAATAAATTGTATACTCAAACTGAACCTTATTCATTTAAGTGCTTCATACTGTCACGGATTTACTATTTTTTTCTTAATAAGAACCGTGTGGCACTTAGTTAAAACGCTACTCCTGAGACTTAACTAAGTCAGCCTTTTTCAAGACACCTCTCTTAAAGGTAAAGTGACAAAAGAGAACAAGAGAGAAAGTACGAGAACTTGAAGAATATTAAAGAACTTCTATTGATAAAAACTTCTTGGATGGTTTATAAACGAGGGGATGAGGGGTTTATATAGCCCACTTCTCCTTGAATCAATAGTTAAGATCGATTTGATCCAACGGTCTACATTAAACTTCTAGAAAATTTTAGGCCTATTAATATTTACATAATGTCTCTACATGATTCTAGAGTATTAGAGAACCTACAAGATATTTCTACTATATTATAGAGTATTCTAATATATTCTAGAGTCTTCTACTAGTTTTTAGAGACTTTCAGAATGTACCAGAATTATTTAGAATGTTCTAGAAGCTTCTAGAACTTTATAGATACTCATGGCACAATTGCTTATTAGACGCTAAATCATATCCACATCGTATTTACGTGGCACTGATGTGTTAAGACGAGACAATATGTTGCACCCAAGTAAGGTTGAGTTTGACAAACGTGAAAGTGAACATGTCATTGTTTTTTTTTTACATTTTTTTTATATTTTTATATTCAATTTCAAAGCTACAGAGAACACTTATTTTTTTTTTGTGTCTATTTATTTATTTATAAAAATCAAGAAAATACACAAAAAATACATATTTTTGTTATAATTTATATTGAGACATATCCGGATAAAACCATTGTGTATATTTATATTTCGCATTTGCTTGCTGTCATTGAAATGCTTTTTGGACAAGAAAATAAAGGGTGGTAGGGGAGGTTCTTTCGTGGAAAGAAGGGAGAAATTGTTATGGTGGCCTGCCAGATTGAAAAATTGGTATCATTTTTCACAAAATGAAGGGCGTTAGTTAGGAGAGGCTATTTCGTGGAAAGAACGGAGACTTTACTATTTCCCAACACGTCATTTGCTGACTGTTGCAAAAATTATGCAATTTTAGATGTTATATTTTTTCTATTATCAGTTTTTTAAATAAAAGTGTAAAAAAAATCAACAGCAGAAAAAATTGAAAAAACCTTTTTGTATATTTACTATTTCCCAGTACTTCATTTGTTTGCTATTAATAAAATACAATTTGGACAAAAAAAAAAGATATTTGAAAAATGAATGGTTATTGGGGAGGCCCTTTCTTAGAAAGAACAGAGACACTGCCATGTGGCCTACCAGACTGAAATTAGTCGCATCTCGTGATGGGATTCCTTGGCCATCATGCATTTATTCACTTGCCTTTTACGTACAACTTTGTTCTTTTTATTTTAGTATCGGTAGAATTTTAGTCTTTAATTTTTATTTGAAGTTTATTAAATTTGTTACTTTTTAATTTTAGTTTTTTTCAAATAAACATATCCGTCCCTTGATATTTCCGGAAGCATCCAACCACGAAAAAAATAAAATTGATCAAATCAAACTAAAACACTAAAAAATTTAAAAAAAATGAAAATTTGACAATTTAAATTAATTTTTTACACAATAAATCAAAGATTCAATTTTCGATTAAAAAATTTTAAAATTGACTGTTAATTTATTTAATATAATATTATATTTAATATTTTAAATTTTTCTCAGTCTCCCAACACTCAAATAAGAATTTAATAAAGATTTATATTTTGAAATTTAATTAAAACATAAAAGTCAATTCAGACAATTTAAATTTATAATAATTCGTAACGTTTTAAAAACTTTTTCTTGTTATAATAATTCGTAACTTTTAAAAAACTTTTTCTTGATATTTTTTAAGAGTTGTAATTACAGAGTGTTTGTCATTATACACTTTTAAATATTATTATTTTTAGTTTCATATGAGTATCAACTGTTTATCAAGTAATTTTACAACATTTTATATTAAATTTTTAGATAAAAATATAATAAGTTAATAATAAAATTAATTTATATAATTCTGTATCATTCAAAAAAAAAAACTCAGGATGGAATACTTTTTTAAAAACTATTTTGTATATTTATATTTCCTAATACTTGCCGTTATCAAAATGCTTTTTGGGTAAAAGAAAAAGAAAAGATATATTATGGTGGGGAGAGGTTCTTTCATAGAGAGAAGAGAGAAATTATTATGGGAGGGGGCCCACGACATCGAAATTGGTATCATTTTGGGATGGGATTTCTTGGCTGTCGTGCACTTTTTCTATTGGCTCAAGGATAAGTAGTAGATGCGGACTTCTTCACTTTTCTGCATTTATTCGCTTGCCTTTTAAGCGCTACATAGACATACAAGTAATGAGAGTTCGGCAAAAGGATTTTTTTTTTTTTTTTAATGTGTAATTTCAAAGTTACAAAGGACATCGGGCATCCCCAAATAAAATATTTTTTAAAAAACCATTTTGTATATTTATATTTCTCATTTGCTTGCTGTTATTGGAATGCTTTTAAAACAAATTTTGTCTGCACATAATTAAATTATTTTAAACAAAATTTTATAATTTTTTTATAATAAATATTATTTCAACTTTAATATATTTATTTTTAATTATATCTTTTTTAATAATTTTATATATTTAACATAATATTTTTATTTTTATGATAATAAATTTATTTTTATATTATCTTTTAATTATTCAATATTTAATATTATATAATAAAATTAAAATATATATTTTTATCATAATTTATATTAAATAATATTTTAATATAAATAATGTTATCTCATAAATATATTAAATTGATGACTAGGATAAATATAAATAAAATTAAGTAAAAAATAATATAAATATATTATAATTACATTTACATTTCATAATAAGAAAAAAAGTTAACGAAATAAAATATCATAAAATAAAATAAGTTAATTAACAAAATAAAGGTAAAAATAAAAAAAATAAACCAAATATAGAAATAACAAAAAATAGACTAAAAAACTGAAAAATAAAATAAATAACTTTTAAAAGTTGAGAGATTTTTTTATAATTATTAAGTATAATTTTACCAAGATTATACATAAATTATTGAAGTCATTTTAAAAAGTAATCAATCAGAAAAAAAAAACTATACTTAGTTATGAACAGAAATGAAAATAAAAGTATTATTTTTTAAATTTTAATATATCACTATTCAAAAAATATTTAATCAATATCAATTTATATTATATAAATTTTAAATAATATTTAATTAATATTATAATTAACTAAAATATTATTTATAACACCATATATTTTACGGGCAAAACATCGAAATTGGTATCGCTATGGGATGGGATTTCTTAACTGTGATGCACTAAAATATTATTTATAACACCATATATTTTAGGATAGTGTGTTGATTCTTTATTTTAAAATCTAAATATTAATTTTTATTTTGTAATTTTAGAAGTTATAAAATTATTCTACTTTTATCATCTTCTGTTTATTAATTTTAGGGCCCCATCAATGTGAATTTTTCACTTATCAAAAAAAAAATAATAACGTGGGTTTGGCAAACGTGAATGTGAACATGTTACTGACTTTTTTTTTTATGTGTAATTTCAGTGTTACAGAGAACATTTACTTTTTCTTTTTCTTTTTTGTGTTATATATATATTTGTTATAATTTATATTGGGGGATCTCCAGATAAATTATTTTTAAAAATCATTGTGTATATTTATATTTCATTTGCTTGCTGTTATTGAAATGCTTTTTGGACAGAAGAAAATGAATGGTGGAGGGGGACGTTCTTTCATAGAAAGAAGAGAGTAGTTGTTACGGTGGCCTGCCAGATTGAAATTGGGAATCATTTTATGATGGGATTTCTTGGCCGTCGTACATTCACTTTCTTTTCTCTAGATACCACAGTTACTCATTTTTTTCCTTTTATAAAATTCAATAATTCATATATATATATATATGTTCAAATTATAAACATCTCCTTCCCTCGATATTTCCAGGAAGCATCCAACTATCGGAGACCGGGCACTGGAGGTCAAGTGCCTTTGTCGGGTTGTCCCTCCATTATTTTTTAATGCTCACTCCCGGAATTTCCATGCCACACAAAATCATTCCTATCAAACTCTTATCTCTCTATCTCGCCCATCGTTCTATAAAGGATAACCTCAATAGAAATGGCTGCAGCTTTGGTGGGACAAGCATTTCTCTCTGCTTCCGTGCAAACCTTAATAGAAAGGATAACCTCAAGCGAGTTTCGAGATTTCTTGAAAAATAGAAAGCTGAATGTTTCTCTCCTGGATGAGCTGAAGAATACTCTACGGGTGCTCAATGCTGTACTGGACGATGCAGAGGAGAAGCAGATCACTAATACTTCAGTGAAAGAATGGCTCGATGAGTTAAAAGATGCTGTCTTGGATGCTGAGGATTTGTTGGACGAAATCAACACTCTCTCTCTGAGATGTAAGGTGGAGCAAGACTCTCAGAATGTTGCCAATCAGGTGCGATCCTTCCTTTCTTTTTCCTTTAGTCCATTCTATAGGGAGCTGAACTCCAGGCTCGAGGCTTTATTTCAAAATCTGAAATGCTTTGGAAATCAGATAGGCATCCTTGGTTTGCAAAGTTTTACTGCAAGAGTACATAAAACACCTACAACTTCTGTGGTAAATGAATCTGTTGTAGTTGGTAGAGAGGATGATAGGGAGAAACTACTAGACTTGCTTCTGTCTGATGAAGATGAAAAGGGTAATGGTATAGGAGTGATCACAATTTTAGGCATGGGCGGTGCGGGAAAAACAACCCTTGCTCAGCTCCTTTACAATGATAAGAAAGTGCAGGAGCACTTTGACTTGAAGGCTTGGGCATGTGTCTCAGAGGATTTCGATGTTTTCAGGGTAACCAAAAATCTTGTTGAGTCTGTCACTTCAAAAGTATATAAGGGTAACAATCTAGATTATCTTCGAGTTGAACTAAAACAAAGCTTAAGCAACAAGAAGTTTTTGTTTGTCTTGGATGACCTTTGGAATGAGAGATATAATGATTGGGATGATCTAGTAACTCCTTTTATCAGTGGAAAAAGGGGAAGCAAGGTCATTGTAACCACCCGCCAACGAAGAGTTGCAGAAGTCACTCATACATTTCCTGTTCATGAGTTGACCCTTCTTTCAGCTGAAGATTGTTGGTGTTTACTTGCCAAGCATGCATTTGGAAATGAAGACACCCGCAAATATCCAGAGCTAGAAGCAATTGGTAAGCAAATTGCAGGAAAATGTAGTGGCTTACCACTAGCTGCTAAAACTCTTGGAGGTCTTTTGCGTTCAAAAGTTGAGAAAGAGGAATGGAATAGAATTCTCAATAGCAACCTATGGGAATTAACACATGATGATGTTATGCCTGCTTTGCGTCTGAGTTATCTTTACCTTCCATCACATTTAAAGAAATGTTTCGCTTATTGCTCAATTTTTCCAAAAGACTACTTGTTGGATAGAAAGAAATTGGTCTTGTTATGGATGGCTGAAGGCTTTGTACCACAATATTCCCATGGGCAGAAAACAATGGAGTTGGCAGCTAATGACTGCTTTGACGAGTTGTTGTCTAGGTCATTGATTCAACAATATAAAGGTGATTGTGAAGAGTTTGTTATGCATGACCTCATAAATGATTTAGCCAGAGTTGTCTCTGGTAAAAGTTGTATCAACTTTGAAGGCAATGAAATTCCAAACAATGTTCGTCATTTATCATATCTTAATACACAATATGATAACTCTAAAAAATTTGAGAGCTTGTATGAACTCAAGTATTTGAGGACTTTTCTACCAAGTAACCCTTGTGATTGGTCATATTTAACCAAAACGGTACCACATGATTTGCTGCCAAGATTAAAATGTTTAAGAGTATTATCTTTGTCAGGTTACGAAAATATCACTGAGCTCTCCAATTCAATTGGCAATTTGGTGCACTTGCGATATCTAGACCTTTCCTTCACTTCAATAAAAAAGTTGGCTGATGCAATCTTTACACTTTACAATTTGCAGACCTTGCTATTATGTAATTGTCAGTCTTTAGTTGAATTGCCATCGCAGATAGAAAATCTGACTAATCTACGCTATCTTGACATAAGTGGCACTGGATTGGAGGAGATGCCAACACAAATTACCACACTACAAAATCTCCGTAGTTTGAGTACTTTTGTCGTGGGTAGACAACAGGATGGATTGAGGGTGAAAGAGTTAAAAAAGTTTCCTCATCTACAGGGTAAGCTTTCCATTCTGAAGCTACAAAATGTTGTTGATTCCATGGATGCTTTTGAGGCTGACTTGAAGAGCAAAGAGCAAATTGAGGAGTTGGTGTTGGAATGGGGTAGTGCTACTGATGATTCACAAATTACAAAAGATGTACTTGACAAGCTACGACCATCAACAAATTTGAGAGAACTAACCATCAAATACTATGGTGGAACTAGCTTTCCAAATTGGGTGGGAGATTCTTCGTTTTCAAAAATTACTTTCCTGTGTATTAGTGATTGTAACTATTGCTCATCACTCCCACCATTTGGACAATTACCTTATCTCAAGAAGCTCTGCATTGCAAGGATGGAATTGGTACAGACAATTGGTCATGAGTTTTACAGCAACAAAGTAGACTCCTCTTCATTTCAATCCTTGGAATATTTGGAATTTAGCGAGATGCCAAATTGGGAGGAATGGCTACCATTTGAAGGTGAAGGTACCAAATTACCTTTTCCTTGTCTTAAGAGTTTTAGTTTACAAAAGTGTCCTAAGTTGAGGGGAGACTTGCCCAATTATCTTCCTTCGTTGACCGAAGTTTATATCTCTGAATGCAATCAGCTAGAGGAAAAATCATCTGCTCTGCACTGGATCACATCGATTAAACAATTATCAATTAGAGAAGGGGGACGTGGCTTATTGTGCGTTCTTGATAACGATTCTCAGTGCTCATTAGAATACCTAGTAATTGAGAAGTGTGACAGCTTGCTGTCTTTGCCAAGAATGATACTAGGCAGCAATTGCCTTCAAAAATTGGATCTCAGAAATATCCAATCTCTCATGTCCTTTCCAATAGATGGTTTGCCCACGTCGTTGCGAAGTCTTGGAATTTACAACTGTGAGAAATTAGAATTCCTACCTCAGGAAGCTTGGAAAAATTACACGTCACTTGAAGATTTGAGTATTTATAATAGCTGTCATTCGTTGACATCATTTCCATTAGATAGTTTCCCTGGGCTTAAACGGCTTACTGTTAGCAGTTGTCCTAATTTGGAATCCTTTACACAAGTTGGAGGCTCTGCTCCTAATTTGGAATGCTTTGATGTCATTGCATGCGAAAGAATTAAATCAATGTCAGAAGTACAGTTTGACACCCTCTCGGCCCTTCGATGGTTGAGACTTTGTGATCTTCCAAATCTTGAGTCGTTGCCTCAATGTGGTTTGCCTTCTAACTTAAGAGGTATTTCGGTAAGTAACTGTAAAGGACTATCATCAATGGCTATAGCTGGCTGGGGTTTTCAACGGCTCACTTCACTCTCGGAATTTAATGTCGGCGGTGATGGAGGTGATGAGATAGTCCATAATTTGCTGAAGGAGCAATTGCTGCCCACTTCTCTTCAGCATCTAGAGATCAGCAGTCTTTCCGATCTGAAATTATTGGAAGGAGAAGGGCTTCGTCATCTGACTTCTCTGGAATCGCTCTGCATCTGGTGGTGTCCAAACCTTGAGTCCTTTCCCGAAGACGAGCTGCCATCCTCTCTTTTGCGACTAAGTATTGGGGGGTGTCGTAGATTAGAAGAAAGGTATGGTAATAAAAGAGGGAAACATTGGTCCAAGATTGCTCATATTCCTGTGATATGCATAAATGAAGAAGTAATAGTAGCATGAGCTCTGAGATAATGGGAAGCATAGCAAGGTATGTATGTATGTATGTATGTATGAAACTTCTATTATTTATTTCCCCTTTTCATATGGAGGTCAGCGTCAAAGCATTATCTTGCCTGTACCATATATACATGTATGTATGTATGTATGAACTTTTAGAATTTGCTTAACAGCGTTATCTTTCCTGCACCAAATGGTTGTATTACTCCTTCTTGTGCTAAATAATAGTATTTGACGAAATGAAAAGTAAGGGTGCATTTTTTTTTCTGAAGACATTTTTAATTTTCATTATCTATTTTTATTTATAGGTTTTTATTATTTAGGAAATATGTTTTCTTTATGAAGATCAAAATTTGTTCGTATTTATTTTTAAATAAAATTGGCACAAGTGATTATAAATATTTTTTTGATTTTGAATTTGATCTTCAATAATTATGAGATGATTATGACTTTTTAAATATTTATGATAGACACTTTTAGAATTACCCTGGTCGTTTTTTGGGAAACACTAAAAACATATTTTAGATGTTTTCTATTTTTACCCTGACTTGCAAAATAATTTTGTAAATTTACTAATATATTTTCAATCATGTTTTCTGTTTTCAATTATACAAAACAAAGAAAATTGGTTGTTAATTTTTAAGGAACACTAAAAACGTATATTAAGTAGCATTCATGCTTTTCTATTCTCTCTCTTAAAGAAACACCTTTATTTATTTGCATTTCAGGTTTGAAAGTAGATACATGGTTTGTCCCTGGGAGCAGTTTTCACGACTTCAAGTTGTATCTATAAAATTCAGTATATATTCAGTTTTCTATTCTCTCTTAAATGCAACTCCTTCCCAATTAATGAAATTTTGGGGATTGAAGGCGTTTTCTCGTATATGCCCTTTTCACTTTGATGCTTTCTTTAGAAGATTTGTTATTGTTTCTATAAAAGAGGAAACGGTAGTTTTGGCAATGCCACCAAATGGTTGTATTACTCCTATCTTGTGCTAAATAATAGTATTTCATGAAATGAAAAATAAAGGTGCATTTCGTTTCTGAAGACATTTTTAGTTTTCATCATCTATCTTTATTTTTAAGATCTATTTTCATTTGCAGATTTTTATTATTTAGGAAATATGTTTTCTTTGTGAAGGTCAAATTTTGTTAATATTTATTTTTAAATCGAATTAGCATAAGTGATTATAAATATTACTTCATTTGGATTAGAATATTAAAATTTTTTTTTCTTGCGAAAAATGCTTTGGGATTGTAATATCAACTAGCAATGGACTTCTTTGTCCTACCTTGAAACTCAACGAGACAAAATATTAGGGCAAACTACAAACAGATGGAATTCAAACTCTTAAGTACTAAATATTAAAAAAATTTATTTATTTTAAAATTTGACATTCTCATTCTTTCAAATTGAAAAAAAAAAAAAGAAATTTAGTGTCTCCAAAAAAGCAATCATATTTTAAAACGGTGTTTAATAGAATTTAAAATTCTCTTTTGGTATTATATTGAGACACTGGTCTAAAATTATTATCCTTGTAGTATTATTTTTGAATTCCCCTCAAACTAAAATTAGAGAATGATATTAAACTTTATGAGACACCGTTTTAAAAAATAGTTTCAATTTTCTCTTTATGAAGAATTAATAAGAGTTCTCTGCCTTTGGAACTTTTCATAACATTATTTTACATTGATTAAGGACCCAAAAGTAAATTTAAAAACTAAGCTTAAAAAAAATCTCTCACAAATAAAAAATAGATTAATTAAATTACATTAAGCTCTTTGAAATTTTTGAAACATACATTCATTCTTCTTCTAATTCTAATTTTAATAGAAAAAGATATTGTCCCTTTTATAAACTAAACTAACTTAAATAAAACTTTTAGTGTTTTTTTATTTACCCTTTAGTTGATTTTTATTTATTTCTGAACAGACCTTTTAATGATTGTGATTCATATTGAGCCAAATTAATCTCAGTTTGTTCAAAACCATGGTCCAACAATACTTGGATGATGAATCAAAGAAAAAAATATATAGTTAAGAGCGTGGAAAAATGTTACTTCTTTTATGGTACAAATTATACATAATTTTTATTATTAGATCATACGAAATAATTTTAAATACATGAGATAGCATGTGAGTAAATTAATAATTTGATTTTTGAATTTGTAGACTTATTCAATTTTGATATTTCAATTTTTTTGAGTGTATGAATTAATCCTTAAAATTATTAACTTGTGATACATAAGTTATTTGACTGATTCTCAAAAAATATAAATTTCAAAAAAAAATATTAAATGAGTTTGACTTTTTAAAGAAACTACTCGTATATTCAAAAAGATTTAAAAGCTAAAATTAAGTAGATTTATAAGTTTGAAGATCAAATCATTAGTTTATTAATAAATCCTCTTTTGTTATCTTGCAAGATTAGTGGTTCCAAATTCATTGGATTTCAATTTAGATAAAAAAAAAAAAAAAAGGAGACATGAGGTAAAGAAAAGAGTTTCTTCATTTAATACTTGGTCATTTCTTTGCTTTGATTTAAGGGTAAAATGCATTTTGCTACTCTGATCTATGGGTGCAATTGCAGTTTTCCCCCCTTTTTTTTAATTTGGACAATGTCCCCCTCATTCTTTATTTTTGTGGCAATCTGATCTATCTATTTTTATTCTTAAATATAATATTTAAATATTTAAAATATCTTAATTATCCTTCAATTTTTTTAAAAAATTATTTTTCGTATTTTAAAAAATACTTTATTTTAACAAAAATTTATTTCTCAACATACTTTAGATTATTAAAATGTCTTAATTATAATATTTAAATATTTGAAATGTCTTAATTATTCTTCAAAAATATTTTGTTAAAATAAAGTATTTTTAAAAATATAAAAAATAATTTTTTTAAAAAAATTGAAGGATAATTAAGACATTTCAAGTATTTAAATATTATATTTAAGAATAAAAATAGATAGAAGGGGGGAGATTGCTACAAAAATAAAGAATGGGGGGGACATTGTCTAAATTAAAAGAAATGGAAAAAAACTACAATTGCACCCATAGATCAAGGTGGCAAAATGCATTTTCCTCTTAATTTAACTGAAAGGAATGAGTTCTTATATTCCTTACCTTAGTTGTTACAAAGTCGCTGTTTGTATTTATAGAGAATTTAAAAAATTTGAATGATTTTTTTTTAAAATAAGTCAGGAACAAAATTTTCTTTTGTTTGTTTTATTAAAAAAATTTGGTGAAAAAGTTTTCTTTTATTTGAATTATATGAAAAAAAAAATGACAAATAGTTGATACTACTTGCAATGGTAATAAATATTAGTATTTGGATCCAAGATTAGTTCACTTTAAGGTTATTGTTTGGAATCAAATAGAAATGTTCAAATTCAATTATAGGCCTAAAAATAGTCTTATTTCTAAATTTTTTTTATTTGGGTTCAACCTTAGTTTAAATAAAAATATTTATTTTCATGTGTATTTTCAAGAAATTGTTACCAAAATGGAAATGCTTTGCTTTAAGCTTAGGTCTAGATCCTAATCACTTATTAAAAATAATATTTTTGTTCTCATAAATTATTTTAGATTTGAAACCAAAGCGGGATTTTGTTCAACTTCAAAAATTTTCAGTTATTCCAAATCGATCATAGTGAGCAACACTATTGTTTTAAAATTTTTTTATAAAACATTAAAGAAAAATTTAGATTGGTGAAAAGTTTTTCTTTAAATTTTTTTTCTTTGCAAAACAAACACAAGAAAATAATCTTTGTCAAACAATTTTGCTGCAAAAAAATTTCCCAAAGCCAAAATGTAAATCATAAAAAGTTCTACTTTTGTGTGTATTACTATTACATACGTTTAGGAAACATCTCAAATGATATTGGGTCACGTTGCTTAAGCTTGGGCTTGGGCTTGGGTTTGGGATCTTTGCTTAGGGTAACCATTATCCTATGTGCAGGCTCACATCCTTTGATGACTTTTTGGACCTATGTCCACACAAAAAAAAGGTGATTGTTTGGATCGGAATAAGTTTGATCAAGCTAGCCTTGGAGCATCCGTTGCTTTTTTTTTTTAATTATTGTTTTTATTATTATTTTTGGATTTCACATCCATAGATATTTCTCAAATTTGATTGGGTCACTTTTTCCAAAAGAAAAAAAAATCCAACAGAGTCCAACTCTTTTTAAATTAGATTTCAAAATAAATTACATTCATCTACAAAAAATTATAAAAGTCACTCTACATTTTTTTTAGATTTAAATTGAAATAAGAACTTATTCTAAAATTTATAAAAAATTATCAAAAATTATTTCAATTAAAAATTTTCAATTATTAAATAAAGACTCATAAATAATTTTATTACACAGAAGTTATTTTGAGTTTAAAATGTAGACAAATAATAGGTTTATTATATTTTATGTTAAAACTTAATTATCTTTTTAATTAAGAGAATGTGAATAGATAATAATTAAACTCTTGAACATTTGGTTATGATATTATGTCAAAAATTATTTAAAATAGCGGTGGATTTTGTATGGACAAAATAGGTGGGGTAGGTGGAATTCAAAGTTGGTGGGGTTTGATGGACGAGATGTTCAAACTTTAGCAGACAAGCACCAAAAGATTGTTTGCCTTGATGGAAATCTTAAGGTAACCAAAGAAAACTATATGCCTGAATCATATGCTTTTCTATTAAATACATTATCAACATTATGATCTAATGAAATTAAAAATAAACTACTTATAATTTGTTTCAAACCCAAAACAACACCAACTAAAAACTAATTATTAAATTTTTAAATTCATTTCATTTTAGTTTTTAAATTTTTTTAAGTACAAGAGTTATAAAATTTTTAAATTATTGAACTTGTTGTATAATTGTTTTAAATATAATTTTAGGTTTAAAATATACTCGATCGATTCAATTGGTGAATTGACTGTTAAGCTGATATTATTCTAACAATTTGACTACTTGAATTAAATTGATCTAATAATTAAATTAAAAACTACTAATTAACATGTAATTAATATGATATTTTCATAAAATGACTTGTGCGCTCAAAATAAGTTCAAAAATTAAATTTAAATATTAAACTATTAATTCAATAAAAAAAAAAAGTATCTACACACAGGTGAATAAGAAGGGATAGTGACTCTGTCAAGTATCGTATTGACAAATATTGTATTGACATTTTGTCGAACACTTCATATGCAGGTGGATAAGATTCCCCAGCTTCACTTCATGCTGATATGATTACGCTTAAATGGCAACACCACTAACCCAAAACTTGCCCTTTGAATGCCTTTAACTTTACGAGGCTGCAAAAATTTTTATTCTTAAAAATAATATTTTTAAAAAAATATAATTGATGAGAATAATAATTTTTAAAAATAAATAAAATATATTTGGTTGATTTTTAAAATTGCTGAAAATCTTTAAATAATATTTTTTAAAAATCTTTAAATAATATTTTTTAAAAATCTTTATCTATATATATGATTTTTAAAAATACTCTTATTTATTTTTTTTTATTTTTTTTTGTTTATTTTGTTAACAAAAAATATAATAAATTATTGTTAATAATTTATTAAATTTATATTAATTTTAAAATTAATAAAAAAATATATTAACAATTAAATTTATTTTTATAAAAAAATTTATATAAAATATTAAAAGATAAATATATATTTTATTTTTTATAAAAATTCTCACACCGGAATTATCAATTCCCATCGCCTTCATAGTTTTCATAAAAATTTTCACTTAAAAAATATTTTCAAAAATTAAAATTTTTAAAAAATTAAAATTTTTATTTTAAAACCAAACAAAAAAATCTTCAATTCCTATATTCAAATTCTCAAAAATCCAAAATTTTTCCTTTCTATTAAACAAAGAAACCTTCGCTAAACTCCGTTCCCTTGCGTGGGAGTGATTTTGATTACCCATTGCCGGGGCCTCCTTTTCCCACAATGCCTTCCTTTGAGCCACGTTGCCCACTTCCCAGAACAAAGAAAAAGGTTGCTACTTTTTATGGTGTCAATCTTTATGGGCTTTCTTTCAACTTTATCCACCGTTGAAATTCAACCAAAAAATATAAAAAAAATTAATTATCATGTAATTTTAGTTTATATAAACTTATTAATCATAATTTTATTTATGAGATAGTAAGAGACTAAAAATTTTTTAGCTTCCAAGTTAAAAAATGCCGAATCTGTACTGTCACTTTTCAAGTGATACTAAATTTATCGTTAGATTAAAAATATAAATACATTATTAATCATAATTTATGCCATACTATTTAATAAGAATTATTGTGTTAAAATTATAAGTGGATTGTTATTTTAATCCTCAAAAAATATAATTTGTTTTTTAAATTTTCAAAGATTATCTTTGTCTCAAAAAAATTATTATAATAAAATTATTAATAGATATTTAATATTTTTTTTACTGATCAAATTAAGAATTTACTTAAATTATCTCTTCACCTAAATTTGAAAAGCTCTTACTTAAACAAATTTATTATATTTGTGAATATGAGTCATGTAAAAGCTTTTTGTTGAGTGGGATAATTTTTATAAGATTGAAATAAAAAATAAAAATTTAAGAGATTAAATTAAAGAATCCATGTTTTCCAAATATCAAAATAATAATTTATTCTAAATTATAGTTTTTTTAAGTATTGAGTTATAAATAGAGTTCGTAAATAACATTGTAATCTCAACTGTCATAAAAAAAAGTTAAAAATTGTAGATTTAGTCAATTTTAGCCTTTAATTTTTTTTACATACATGAAATAATTTATTAGAATATTAATAATTTCATAAATTAATTTATACAATGAAAAAAAAAATAAGCTAAGATTAAATAAATATATAAATTTATCAGTTTATTCTTAAAAATAATCTAATTAAAAAAAGTACCTTCATCCACTCACCCAATTGTTTACCACATTCAAAGGAAAGCAACAACAACAACAAAAGGAAGGCAAACACGAGAGAATTAAAAGCAGTTGTTCACGTGGCTGAAACAATGGAATCCTCTAAAATTCTTTTTTTTTTTTTTCTATTTTTAAGAATAAAATTTACTTTTTTTTTTAATGTCACTTTAGCCCTCTTGATTGATTGATGGAATGGCTTTGCTTCATAAAGTTGATTCATTTGTTGCCACATTCCGAATGTATTATTAATGCATGGGTCATCCCAATCATAATTGCCCCAATTGGCCTATCTACAAACCACCAATTATATTTCATTTGTTTTTAGCCAATGAAATTGAAGAAAAAGTGCCTTTTTTTGTCCTAGAAGATATTTAAGATGCATCATTTGGAGAACTATAATTAGTATATCTGTATTTAATAATTTCACACGAGTGTTTGATTTTTAAAAATATTTTTAATTTTAATTTATTTATGCTTTTATTATTTTAATATATATTCATTTTTTTATTTTTAAACTAAATTAACATAAATAGTTATAAATATTATTTATTTTTATTTTAATCATTTTGATATCATTTTTATTTTATTTAGTTACTATTTTATATTAGTTTTAAAAATGATTAAAATATCACCAATTATTTTTTTTATTTTGTAATCTATTAAAAATATTTTCAAAAATATTAAGGTGTATTTGATTTTGAAAAATATTTTATTTTTTCATTATCTATTTTTATTTACAAGTTTTTATTATTTATAAAATATATTTTTTTGCTAAAAATATAAATTTATTCATCTTTACCTTTGAATGAAATTGGCATATTATTTAATTTTTTAGTTCGATCTTCAATAATTATGACATTATTTTATTTTTTAAAATATTTTTTATGGACTATTTTAAAATTATAAAAAATATCACTTGTACTTTTTTGAAAATATTAAAAAGGTCTTTTAGAAGTCCTCTTTTTTTAGTCTTTTTTCAAAATATTTTAAAAAAATATTTTTCTTAAATTCTACAAAACATATTTTCAGTAATATTTTTTATTTTCAATTAAAAAAAAAATAAACAAACTAAACAAGCTAACTAGGTCAATTACATCAAAGAAGTAAATATTAGAATTATGATCAATTATTAATACACTGATTAAATCATAAACAAAATAATTCAAATAAAAAAAATTATTTAAAATTATTGGCATGATTTCAGCTTTAATTGGTATTTGATATCTATTTTTTAATACAAAATATTCATTCTTTGAGAAAATTAAGAATAATGATAGTTGTACAATTATTTTAGAGTGATAAATTTTAATTAATTAATCAAAGCGTTAGTTGACTGGTTGCACAAAAATCACATTGCATAATGGAATTAATAATTTGACTGTAAAAAAGAGTGCAACTACCATTATGTATTCTTACCAACAAGAGTATCTTTGGTGTAACGTTGATAGATAAAAAATAAATAATATGATCATGGAAGAAAAAGTTATTAATAATTTATTAGTTTATGTATTAATTAATTAGAGCACTTGTTACCATTAATTATTTTCATAAGTATTTTCTGATGAATGACCCATTATAATACCCATGGTTAAAAATAACTATTTAGCTATCCGAAGTTAGTTTAATTCTTAAAGATAAAAAAATTTAGTTATAAATTTTTTATTTTTATTATTAATAATTATTTTAATAGTTAATTTATAAGTATCACTATAAATTTTACTGATATTTGTAATATGCGTCTATCTTAAAATACTTTATTTTTATTTAAATATTACCGTATTAATAAAAATGACTATTAAGGTAATAAAATTAACTCAGTTGATAGTAGAGAATAACATTTTTACTTAATAATTAAAATTTGATATTTTTTTTGGAAGAATATTTTAAAGTAAAATTTAAAATAATTTGAAAAAGAGATTTAATGATATAACAAATATAGTTGGAAAAAGGAAAAGAAAAATAACAAAAAAGAGATGCCAAAGTCCACTGCTTAGCTATTGCAATGAATTATAGGAGTTTATTATTATTAATTAATTAGTTTACAATTGATTTCTAACTTAATTGAAGACAAATTATTCATACTAAAAACACAAAATTTATAAGTAAATTTCGTACTACAAAAAATTAATTCAATTAAAATTTAAACATGTAACAAAGCACATTTTTTTGCGATAAAGTATTAAGATGCCAGAGTAATTCAATTTTTTTTTTGGGCCAATTAGAATCATTCAATATTTAAAGCAATAAAAAGGAGGGTATTTTTAATTTTTAAGTAAAAATTAAATATTTAACCTATTTTTAGTTTTTTTTAAAAAAATGATATTTTTCTTTAATTTTTCCTATGACATCTCACATTGTTCTCAAATTATTTAAAATATGAAAAAAAATCATATATCGCAATTAAAAATAAAATAATTTTAAAATTATTAACTGAAAATTAAATTATGGAAGAAACCACTTCCTTTTCAGCTTGACATTGAAAATTATATGAAAATATAGAAAGGGCACCGCTCTCTCTCTCAAAGGCTTGACATAATTCATTCTGATCTCCGTCATGGATCCAATGCAAAATAGTGAGTGATGTAAAAGAATTCATGGCTAGGCCTACACCTTTGTGTTTAGGGCTCAATAAATTATACCTTCTTCAATAATGTTGCTCTGCACTTCTCCCTGACGTTGACATTGATTCAGTCGTTCCACCCAATAAATTGTTGAGGATGACTATTATATTATTATTTTTAATGTATAAATTATTATAATACCTTTTTCAATTTATATATTTTATTGAAATTAACATCTCTCTATCCAAATTTTTTTGTTTCTTACCGTCTCACCCTACATTAATTGAAAAAAATAATTTAAAAAATGAATATAAGTAAAAAAATAATTTAAAAAAAGAATGTAAGTAAAATTGTAATTGAAATTATAAATTAAACGAGAAATTTTAATATCTAAATTGTTTTGCAGCCATTCATATACCCAAAAAGAATTGTAATCGTCTCTATTTTGAGACAGAAATTAACTTTCATATACCCAAAAAGAATTGCTTTTAAATTGAAATAGAATGTTTATATCTAGATTACAATAAAACATTATCATTTCTTTTTTTTTTTAATTGACTAATTATGACTGATATTTAAAATCAAATTTTTAATCTTAGATATGACTCTGATATTACTGGCTCAATTCATTCATTAGATGAGCAACAATCGCCTCGATTATAATAATGCTACTTGTGCATTGAATCTTAGAGTCCCTTTCTCTTGTGGTTGGTGAGTAGCCAGTTGAGGAATAAAGTAGGAGTAGCGGTTTTGAGTATAAAGCCAAGGCATGTTGCATGTTGGCAGGGGCGGAGCTAGACAATTTCTACTGGAGGGGCTAAAGAGAAAAAAATTTAAAAAAATTATATATAAAAATTAAAAATAATTAAATATATGTATAATTTATAAATTAAAATAAATTATAAATAATTACTTACAATTATTTTTAAAATTTTCTTTTTATAAAATTAAGTTATAAGAATTTTAATTACAATAATAATTTAGTTGAAAGGGGCTAAATTCTTATATATTTATATATAAATAATAAATATTGTATTATTATTAAGATTTTTTGATATCTCAAAGATCAATGACGCTCCGCCCCTGCATGTTGGAGATGCTAATGAATGGTAGGGAGATTTAGATGGATATGTGAAACGTTCAATTTCAATTGAACAAAGCAAATTAAGAGTCTCGTATTATTGAAGTTCTCTTATCGCTAAGATAGATTCCCAAAAGTGGTATTCGATTTCATTTACAGTGAAAAATATCCAAGATCCCTTTCTTACATGAAAATCACCCATTATATACTTTCTACAACCTTCTAACAAAACTACCTTGGCCCACTCGTCCGTTACAACTTACTAACTAACATACACACGTCAACCAATACTCAGACTAAACAGCTTTTCCCAACTAATCCTACGTACGTAAACCATGCAACGTAAAAATATTAACTAAAACGCAGTGTTTTAGTTTCTTATTATCAGTCATAACAAGAGTCCCCCCCATGAGTTCCTTGTCCTCAAGGAACAGCCAGGCCGAAATCTGCAAAATAGGAGGGAAATTGCTGCCGAAATAGCTGTAAATCCATTCACGACGCATCTTCCGCGTTTGTATGAGCCCACTGAATCAACAATTCTGTAATAGCCTTCCCTTTCTTCTGCTTAATCCTTCTGTCCAGAATTCTGAGTGGCAATAATGGCATCGTTCCCTTTTCATCCAACGGTGGTAAAGAAGCTGATATAGGTCGAGTCCCATGATTCTTCTTGAGAAGTGAAACATGAAAAACGTTATGAATTTTTGTACCCGAGGGTAAATTCAGCTTATAGGCCACAGATCCTACACGCTCCATTATTTCAAAAGGTCCATAATAAATGGCAGCCAATTTATGAAAGTGCCTATTAGGAATTGATGACTGTCTATATGGTTGAAGTTTAAGATAGACAAAATCACCTACATTAAACTCACGTTCCGACCTGTGCCTATCAGCTTGAGTCTTCATACGTTCCTGAGCCTTTCGCAAATTATCTTGCAATATTTTGGAAATAGTCTCCCGTGATCTCTCACTTAGATCCACGGCTTCCACCATAGATTGCCCTACCACATAAGGATTGCACAGTGTAGGTTTATAACCATACAAAACCTCAAAAGGAGTGAGACCAGTAGCAGAATGACAGGTGGTATTGTACCAAAACTCTGCCATAAGAATGTGATCTTCCCAGCTGTGAGGTTTCTCCCCTATTGCACACCTCAAATAACACTCCAAGCATTTATTCAATACCTCAGTCTGACCATCCGTTTGTGGATGATATGATGTAGACTTAAGATGCTTAACCCCTTGAACTTTAAGCAATTCTGACCAGAACGTGCTCAAGAAAAGGGGATCCCGATCGGATATTACTATTGAAGGCCTTCCATGCAGCTTGATGACATGCGTAAGTAAAGCTTTAGCAACAACCTTTGCGGTGACAGGGGGTGTCAATGGAATGAAGTGGCCATACTTCGTAAGTTTGTCAACTACCACCATAATGGATGTCTTTCCATGTGAACTAGGCAGCCCATTGATAAAGTCCATGGAAATAGTGTGCCAAGCAGTTTTGGGTATCGGTAATGGTTGTAACAATCCAGGATAAGGTACTATCTCCGTCTTATTACGTTGGCAGATTGCACAGCTGAGAACAAATTGATGAACATACTTTTGCAAACCCTTCCAGTAAAACAACGATTTAATTCTTTTATATGTCTTTGTCACTCCCGAATGTCCACCCCAAGTCGAACCATGATATAACTGCATTATTTCTTCTCTGAGTTCGTTATTTGCTCCTATCACAATTTTCCCATGTCTCTTCAATATACCTCCTAACCACCTATATTTCAAACCATCATTAGGATGGTGTTGCAGCTATTGAATTAATGACTGAAGCTTAGCATCTACTTCATAAGAGTCTCTGATCCTCTGAAGTAATTCAGATCCCACCACAGATATAGCCAATAACACATTATTATCAAGTTTTTTAGATAATGCATCTGCCGCTCCATTCTCACTTCCCTTCTTATACTCAATGTCAAAATCCATTCCCAACAATTTCTCCAAACCCTAATTCTGCATGGTTGTATGGAGTTGTTGACTTAGTAAATACTTTAATGCCTTCTGGTCTGTCCTCACAGTGAAATGGTGACCCAACAAATATGCTGTCCATTTCTTGACAGCAAAAACTAATGCAAAAAGCTCCCGTTCATAAGCTAAAAGAACTTGATATTTAGGTCCCATCGCTTTGCTAATATACCTATGCCTGAACTGGATGCATTTGTTTCAATAACGAATCCTTTGCTGAAATCTGGCATTGCTAGCAGAGGAGCTTCTGTCAACCTTTGTTTTAATGTCTCAAAAGCTACTTGAGCTGCTTCTCCCCACACAAAAGCTTGACATTTTAATAACTTCGTGAGAGGTTTTGCTATGATGCCATATCCTTCCACAAAGCGTCTATAATATCCAGATAATCCTAGGAACCCTCTCACATCTTTGATAGACTTAGGCCACGGCTAATTCTTCACAGCTTCTACCTTCTTTGAATCCACTGCCACCCCATTTCTGGATATAACGTGCCCCAAATATTCTACCTGAGTGAGGCCGAACATACATTTACTTCATTTTGCAACCAAGGAATTCTCCTTGAGAATCTTCAATACCACCTCTAAATGCCTCAGATGTTGCTGCCAACTGCTACTATAGATCAAAATATCATCGAAAAAAACTAATACAAACCTTCGTAAAAATGGGCGGAACACATTATTCATGAGTGCTTGGAAGGTGGCAGGGGCGTTTGTTAACCCAAATGGCATCACCAGCCATTCATAATGTACATTATGGGTCTTAAAAGTCGTCTTATGAATATCAGCATCAACCATCCTAATTTGGTGGTACCCCACTCTAAGGTCGAGTTTGCTAAAGTACATGGCTCCATGTAGCTCATCCAGGAGTTCTTCAATCAAAGGAATAGGGAAACGATCTTTGACAGTAATCTCATTTAATTTCCTATAATCAACACAGAATCTCCACGTCTGATTCTTCTTCTTCACAAGTACAATAGGTGAGGCATAAGGGTTGTGCTATGTTGTATGATACCTGATTGTAACATTTCCTCCACCATTTTTTCGATGACTTCTTTCTGAATTTGTGGATATCTATACGGTCTCAAATTAATAAGATTACTCCCTTCTGTTAAAGTTATCTTGTGATCACGCTGTCTAATGGGAGGTAACCCAGTAGGTTCTTGGAAAACTTGCTTAAATTCTGTAAGTAATTCTTCCAGCCCTTGCTGTTGTCCTTCTTGCTTCGGATTTATATGTGGTTCACGGTTCTCCTCACATATTTCTTCATCCTGTATTACTTCTAAGTTTTTCCCAATAAGTTTGACAATGAAAATTTCAGACTCAACAGTTATTTTGAAAGTGGTGGTGTCTTCCTCCAAAACCTGTAGTTCCGGTTTTCCTCCAGATAATTGCACATTCTTCCCTTGACACTCAAAAGTCATTGTCAACAGTGCACAATCCCACTTTATAATTCCCAACGATTTAAGCCATTGCATGCCTAAGATAGCCTCTAGGTTTGAGGTAGGTAAAACCAGAAAATCTGCTATGAACCAACTGTTTCCCATTTCCCATGCTAATGACTCACATTTGGCTTGCACTGTAATGGCATCCTCATTCGCAACCATCACCTTATACCCCTTCAACTGTTGAGTCTTCAAACCCAATTTCTTAACCCACTTATGACTGATGAAATTATGTGTGCTTCCCGTATCTACTAAGAATGACAGACTTTGCCTCTTAATCTTACCAACTACTCTCATCGTATTACCTCCTTGTACTCCATGAATGGCGTTCAAAGAAATCTGTATATCTTCTTCTGCCATAACCTCTTTTTCGTCCTTCTGTCTTGCACTTTCTTCTCCAGTATCTAATTCTTCTTCATCATGTTCTAACCATAACGCATTAAGCCTTCCCCACACCTTAAAAATGTTTTTGTAATTAAAATCAAACTTCTCCCCGCAGAATTTACATAACCCCTTGGCCATCCTCACAGCAGCTTCCGAGTGATTTCCTTCTCTTATACTTCTGTTGTTTCCCCTATACGGCACTGAACTTTTGCTCCCATTGCTTGCCGCTGCTACTGAGTTATTAGCGTATGAACTACTGCTCGAATTTGGACCTTGGTTTTTGAAAGGTGGATTCCTGGAGTATGAACTCACAGGATAAGATCGATTTCTATATGGCATAGCTGACCAAGACGACATCCCTTGGTCCGGAGGCCCTGTTCTAGGCGATGGTAAAGGCTGTTGATATGAAGAAAATTTCTCCTGCTTCACTTGATATGGTCGTAAACTGAGTTCTATCAAAAGTTCTTCCTGTACTCGTGCCATGCCCATAGCTTCATTCACACTAGCTGGCTTTTGTAACCTCAATGCTTTTTCCAGAGGTTTCTTTAATCCTCCTAAAAAATAACTTAGTGCAACTGGCTCTTCTACATCGACTCTAGCTATCAATTCATCGAAAGCTTCCATATACTCATCTAGACTATTCGTTTGTTTCAGATTTACCAATTCAGCTATTGGATCATCATAGCTACTAGTATCAAACCTAGCTCCTACTGCATCTAAAAATGATTTGCAATTCAATGAGTCGATACTTACCGTTTTTCGAAAATGCCTCAACCACGCAAACGCCTTTCCCTCCATTGCCATGAACAACATCTTTAACTTCTGATTATCCGCCAAGTCTTCCAATACAAAGAACTGTTCACACTTATCTCTCCATGCACGAAAATTGTTACCATCGAAAATCGGACAAGATGTTTTAATCGACTCTTGTACAAACTGATTACCAGACTCAGCCTTCTCCTCTCTCGGGTTCACCTCTGTTACTGACTGTCGAAGATTCAAGAATTCCCCCATGGATACCAGAATTTTCTGTACGTTCTCTTTTAGTTCTCTGATGTCCGTCTGTTTAAGATCCTTGAGTTCTTCTCCGAATCCATCAAGCCGCTTCTCCAACTTCACGGTCTTTTGCTGCACATCTTAACGGTGACCTTCTCCCCCATACTCAACTTTCTGAACCAGCTCTAATACCAATGAAACGTTCAATTTCAATTGAACAAAGCAAACTAAGAGACTCGTATTATTGAAGTTCTCTTATCGCTAAGATGGATTCCCAAAAGTGGTATCCGATTTCATTTACAGTGAAAAATATCCAAGATCCCTTTCTTACATGAAAATCACCTATTATATACTTTCTACAACCTTCTAACAAAACTACCTTGGCCCACTCGTCCGTTACAACTTACTAACTAATATACACACGTCAACCAATACTCAGACTAAACAGCTTTTTCCAACTAATCCTACGTACGTAAACCATGCAACATAAAAATATTAACTAAAACGCAGTGTTTTAATTTCTTATTATCAGTCATAACAATATGTCTCTATTTTTTGAATATGAAATTGAAGGACAAGTTGAGGCAGCGGTCCATTGTGGTTGTGACATCCTCTGATGGACCACCCTATATAATAATTCCCAATATCGAATTCACCTACCTTTGAGATTGACAACCAGGGCTCATAAGCTATTGATTTAATAAAAACCCTAATCTATTTTTTTAAATTTTCTATTTTTGACATAAAAATACATTAACGTACCTAGACTGATTTGTATATATAAGGACCCACGGTAATAAAGTGAGGGGTGTGTTGACCGGTTTAATTCCGAACCCAATTAAGAAAAAATAAAATAACGAACTTTTGAATTTTTTATTTTTTTAATAAAATCAAAATATCTTTCAAATCAATTAACTCAACCAAAATTGATATAACTCTTATTTTTCAGGTAATTCAAATACTATTTAATCAGGTCGAATTTATGGTTTAATATGATTAAGATAGTTGATGTTAATTTAATAGTGCAGTCAGATTTAAGTTCAAAAATTATAATTAAAATAATTAACTATTTCATTATTAAAAATATGTGATTAAATTATAATTTATTTTAAACAATAATATTATAGTTAATTATTTTTATTGTTATAATAATATTTGTACAATCGTGTACTTCACAAATGTGAAGCACTAATATATTTGTCTAGAATGTCATCTTAATCCAATTAATAACATTACAAGATTATAAAAGTATTCTAGATATAAATGAAATATTATTTTAACAATGAAATAATTCATAATTTTTCACATTCACAAATTTAATTATACTATTTTATTTTTATATAAATTACAGTTTATTTTATTATAATTTAGCCTAAATTTAGAAGTGTGTTATTTAATTTTATTGTAATATTTTATATTATTACTTAATCATCTTATGTTAATTAAAATAATCAAATGCACGTTAAAAAGATAAGCCATTTCATTATCAAAAGATGGTTTCGATTATTGAAAATAAGTGATTAAATTATAATTCATTTTGGAAAATATTATACTGAATTATTATAATAATAATATTTATCGTCCGACCCTGTATATAACACAAGTCAAATATTAATTTATACGTCTAAATGTTCTCTTAATCCAAGTAATAACATTAAAAAATTATAAAATTATTCTAAAGATAAATAAAATATATTTTAAACAATAAGATAATTTATCATTTTAAACATTTGCATAATTAATTATAATAAAATTAGGACTAAAAAAATACTTCTATTATGAAATTGTTGGCTGTATAAATTAAATATATTCAACAATAAAATATATAGTTTATCACGTCACACATCCATGTGATTAATTATGTTAAAATTAAAATTTAAAATATTTTAAAATAATTAAGTAGTAATTAAAAGTACTATAAAAATATTAAATCACACAGTGATAGAAAGACAAATGAATTTCGGACAAAATTATATAAAATAAACTGTAATTTAACCTTTATTTCTTTTCATAATTTTTTCATTACATAATAAGAAGTCTATGACATAGGAAAAGACAAGTAGAAGAAAGAAGAGTTATTGGAAGTAAACCGAAATATCAAACTAACCTCAATTTCATACTTTATAGGTTATCAACTCATTAATATTTTATGATTAAATAAATATGACTACATCATAATTTATAAGTGATTTTATCTAAACTCAATTTTGTGAATATTGTGAGAATTTTTTACTATGTTTTTTTAATCAAATTTACCATTGATATACAAAATTTAAAGAGAGATATATAGTTCAATTAATTATCATTGATGGTCCTACTTGATTGTCATTTGACTTAAATTTATCATTGGTATTGAAATTTCAAATTTTGTTTATGAAAAGGAATAATATTTGAATTTTAAAAGTGGCTACTAATAAGAAGAAACTTGTTAAAATTATAAAATAATTACTAAATAATTACTATGAAGAAATTCTTCTAACTAAAAAGCTCTTTTTATTTCATTAAATAGCAACTAAGGGATAAAAAAATAGTTAATAACATGCACACAATAAAACATGTGGCTAGAAGTAAACTACAATATGGGTTAGTCTCTGAATTTACATAATTATTTAATATTTATTTTTAAAAATTTTACGTACATGAATTAATTTTTAAATTTATAAAATTCACAATAAGTTATTTATTTATTTATTTTCTTAACTGTGTATAAAAAAATTAATTTTTTATGAGTTTTATAAATTTAAAAATTAAATAGTGTACAATAAAAAATTTTCAAAATATTTTTGTTTTTCCTTCTTTTATTTAAAATTTGCTCACTCTTTCTAAGTCAAATATGTTTTTTTATACAGTAAGTCAAATTTGTTGTTTATTCAAAATATTTTCTATCTAATTATTTTTTAATATATAAACCAAATTTTCGCATAAGTATTTTAAAATCTCTAGTTCTATACTCTAAAAATTTTATGCTATACATATTTAAAATATTTATTTTTAAAAAAAAATTATTGTCATTTGAATATGAACTAATTTTTAATGTCTCAAGTCACTTTTTTTTAACAAAAAATGTGAGGGAAATAATTTAAAATGATATTTTTAGACACTAAATTTTAGATAATATTTTGTGTGAATTATTTTATATATTTAGTTTTAAAAATATGTTCTACCAAATCTTTTTATTTTTTTGAATAAATTTTTTTTATAATTTAAAATTATAATAATTAATAAGTTGATAATTCATATCATACAAACTTTAATTTATAATATTGAAGTAAGTTTTGTGTGCTAAATTGACTTTTCACAATACGTTTGGTTCATAGACATTTTGGATATTAAATAACATTTAAAATATTTATATTTAGTATATTAATAATTAAAATATTTTATATTATTTAAAATATTAAATTCCATTTAATGATAATTTTAAATAGTATCTCTTGTTACAAAAAAAAATTCCGTATATCTCACGTCCGATGAAATTTTAATATAGTTTTAGAGAGTGTTTAGTTGAAGAAAAAATTTTGAATTTTTGAAAATTTTAATATAAAAATTAAAGATTACTTTGTTTAATTTCAAAATAAAAATCATGATTTTTAAACTTAATTTTTGAAAATGATTTTTAAATAAAAATTCTTATAAAAAGATTACGGGGGTGGAAATTGACGACTTTCATAAAAGTGAAAATTTTTATTAAAAATAAAATATAATTTTATCTTTTAAAAGTTTATATAATTTTTTTTATAAAAATAAATTTAATTGTTAATATTTTTTTAAATAATTTTAAAATTAATCTAAACCTAATAAATTATTAATAAAATAAAGATATTTTTAGAAACCATATACATTAATAAGAAATTTTAGAAAATATTATTTAAAAATTATCAAAAATTTTAAAAATTAATCAAATTCATTTTATACATTTTCAAGAATTATTATTCTCATCAATCATATTTTTCAGAAAACATATTCTTATAAATAAAAAATTTTGTTATATATCAAACACCCTCTTAATTTTATAAATTTTTATAAATTAAATATTAATTATATTATTGTTTCAATGATATTTTATTGTCGTACCATATAAATATTTTAAATATATAATATATTAAATTATGCTTCTATGTTGTCTCAAATCCTATAAGAACTAAGATTATGGTGTATCAAATGTACTTCTTCCTATTTTCAACTCCTCCCCACCTCATGATCTCATATTTAACATTTAATTACAAAATCTCATCATATAAATTTAATATACAAAAAATTTAATATTTTTAAAAAATTAATTTAATAATTAATACATAACAAGTATATTATTGTGATTTATATATTAAATTTTTTAAAATTAAATTAAATAAACACAGTTATTATTAATTATTGTTAAACTCAGTCTACACATTTTGCTGAGGAATCAAATAAAGAAAGAAAAAAAAAGAAAGAGAATTGTTATAAAATCATCTATTAATGTGGATGTCCATTTAATTTCTCAACTCCCAAAATATGAATATTATTAAATCCATTATTATTATGAGTGTCCTTTTATTTTTCCAACTCCTAAAGCCATTGAATATTATTTATGCTCCTTGACTTTTGGGTTATCCTCCTTTATGATTGTATGCCTATAAATAGAGGCTTGTATGAAGCAATAAGATGATAAAGGACATATTTCTCTCTATGTGTTATTTCTCTTCTCTATGTGTTATTTCTCTCTAATTGTTTTTACATTCTATATTTTTTCTTTGTTATAAATTTCATTTATAACACGTTATCAGCACGAATTTTGCTCTTGATTATTAGTTTTCAAATCACAAGGAAGAGATTGTGTTGAACTATTTATCTTGGATACTGTATGTTGAAATTCATCTTGATGCAATGGGTCTTGGAGACACCATTAAAAAAGGAAATGGTGAATCAATGCAAAATCGCGCTAAGGCGATGATATTTCTTCGTCAGCACGTTCACGAAAGACTAAAATCTGAATACCTTACTGTGAAAGATCCACTTGTTCTTTGGAAAAATTTAAAAGGTATGACCACTAAAAAACTATTATTTTTCAAAAGCTCGTTATGATTGTATGCATTTACATTTGTAAAATTTTAAAAACAGTTAGTGAGTATAATTCTGCAATGTTTCGTATTAGCTCCCAATTAAAATTATGCGGAGAAGAAATTTCTGATAAGGATATGTTAGAGAAAAATTTATCTACTTTTCATGCCTCGAATGTGCTCCTGCAGCAGCAGTATCGAGAAAAAAGATTTGAAAAATACTCACAATTGATTTCATACTTTCTTGTGGTTGAACAAAATAATGAGCTGTTAATGAAAAACCATGAAGTTCGTCCAACTGGTTCTGCTCCATTCCCTAAAGTGAATGCGACTATAATTAATAATGGACGAGGACGTGGTTGAGGTCGTGGACGTGGCCGAGGAAGAAATAATGAATATTTTCACATGCAGATCTTTTAATTGTTCCTTGAAAATTTTTTTTTTTTTGTAAATTCTAAATTGAGACATGTGCATTTTGTATGAGTCAGGACCATCTAAAAATTGTGATTAAAATATGTGTCTTGATAGCTAGAATCCTTATTCATGGATTTGAATATATTTATAACCCTTATGTTAATTGTTTAATTAACAACTTGGACTGATGAGTTTAAAGATGATCATATAATGATTTACAATTCTTGATATTCTTAGCATTTCTTGAGGGATTGTTTAGACCTTAGAAACCTTATAATGTTAGAATTTATATTTATTAACTTTGAGGTCATTGCCATCTTTTAGTTTATTCTGATATTGTCTATTTATTATATTTTAAAGTAAAAGTGATATATCCTTTAAGTTGGTAACCTGAGGGCTAACATTAGTCTTAGAGTATTAAGAAGATATTTTTAACTATGCTCTTATTTGCATTTTAAATAAGTTGGGTGATCTATTAATTGGCTTTATATTTATTCATGAGATTTGATGGTCAATTGCCTACTTTACTAAATAATTTGTGAAATGTGAAACTCTTATTGACATTCACTTTATCTCTTTCTAAATTAGCTAAATTTTATGTTATGGTTATTTATCACTTGCATCAATATAGTACTATCTTATACCACCCATTTTATAATGTGCCTAGTTACTAGAAAAATGATTCTTTTTATGTACCGTTTACAATTTACAAATTGCTTGTGTTAAGCTTCGTATACATAAAAGAAGTATTTGCGAATATGCTACAATAAATCAGAAGTTTATTGATTCAAAAACATTCATTATTTGACATGATCGGTTGTGATATCCTATATCAATAATGATTGAAAATTCACATGGGCACATATTGAAAAACCTGAAGATTTTTCAATCTAAGGAATTGTTATGTGTTGTTTGTTCTCAAGGCTAATTGGTTATTTAGCTATTACTAGTTAAAGTTGGAACTGAATCTCCAACATTTTTTGGTGATATATGTGGACCTATTTATCCTAAATGTGGGCCATTTAGATATGGTATTAATAGACGCATCCAGTAGATGGTCTCATGTGTGCTTGCTATCAATTTGTAATCTAGTGTTTGTAAGATTACTTACTCAAATAATTCGTTTAAGAGCACAATTTACAAATTATACAATTAAATCCATTCGCCTTGATAATGCTGGTGAATTTTCTTCACAAGTTTTCAATGACTATTGTATGTCAATTGGCATAAATGTAGAACATCATGTAGCTCATGTTCATACACAAAATGGGTTAGCTAAATTATTTATTAAGCAATTTTAATTAATAGTTAGACCCTTACTTATGTGAACAAAGCTCCATGTCTCTATTTGAGGACGTACAATTTTATATGTAGTAGCAATAGTACGCATCAGAACAACAAGTTATCATAAATATTTTCCTTTATAATTGGCTTATGGTCATAAGTTAAATATTTCTCATATCAGAACTTTTTGGGTGTGTGGTATAAATTTTAATAGTTCCACCACAACACATTAAGATGGGTCTTCAAAGGAAATTAGAAATATATGTTGGATATGATTCTCCTTCTATTATAAGATATCTTGAGCCAATGATAGGAGATATATTTACGGCATATTTTGTCAATTGTCATTTTGATGAATTAGTCTTCCCAACATTAGGGGGAGAAAATAAAAAAAAAATAGCTGGTCAAAGAAATTACATGGAATGCTTTGAACCTCACATAAAACAATATGAACTTGAAGTTCAAAAGATAATTTACTTACATAGAATAGAAAATCAACTGTCAGATGTATTTACTGATCTAAAGAGAGTGACCAGGTCACATATACCAGTTGTAAATACTCATGTACAGATTGATGTCCCCGAAGGACAATTTGTTAGTGAAATCACTAGCAAGTCTAAAGCACGTCAGAAGCGTGATAGATCAATCGGTTTAAAAAAATAAAAATCCCCGTGAAAAGAAAAAAATAATTATTCAATAGTAGAAATAGAAGCTCTTGAAGAGATTAGAGACATAACAAATAAAGTACTTTCAGAAGAAGTTCAGCTCTTGAAGAGACTAGATACATAATAAACAAAGTACTTCTAGAAGAAGTTCAGGTACCTGAAATTGTTGAAATTGATGAAATTGCTGAAATTGTTGAAATTGATGAAAATGAAGAGATCTCAATAGATTATGTATCTACGGGGAAACGATTAAATAAAAAAGAAACAGTTGTCGACAATATTTTTGTGTAAATAGTAGCGCTTAATATTTTGAATGATAATGATGATTATAAATTGAAATATGTCGATGAGTGTCGACGTAGATATGATTGGCCAAAATGGAAAGACGCAATTCCAGCAGAATTGAATTCACTTAAAAATTGTGAGGTATTTGAATCTATAGTTGAAACACCTAAAGGTGTAATACCCGTTGGGTATAAATGAATATTTGTATGTAAAAGAAATGAGAAAAATAAAATTGTGAGGTACAAAGCACGGCTTGTTGCAAAAAGTTTTTATAAAAACTTAGAATTGATTATAATTTGACATATTCTCATGTGGTAGATGCAATTATATTTTGGTATCTCATTAGTCTGGCAGTACATGAAAAACTTGATATGCGTCTTATGGATATTGTTACAGCCTATTTATATGGCTTACTTGATTAACATATATATATGAAAATTCCAGAAGAATTTAATATGCCTGAAGCATATAATTCAAAATCCCGGGATAAATTACAAAGATCTTTATATGAATTAAAACAGTCTGGACGAATGTGATATAACCGTCTCAGTGAATATTTGTTAAATGATAATTATAAGAATGACCATATATGTCCATGTGTTTTTATAAAGAAAGCAAATTCAGGATTTGCTATTGTTATGGTGTATGTTGATAATTTAAATATTATTGGAACTCCTGAAGAGATTATAAAGGCAGTAAAGTGTTTAAAGAAAGAATTTGAAATGAAATATCTTGGAAAAATAATTTTCTTATATTATAATTTTATTATTTGAGAAATAAAATTTTTATTTATCATCCTTGTGTAAATTTCATTTACAACATTTTCCTAGATTACAATTTTATTTTATTTATCAATCAACTTATATAGAAAAATTCCTAAAAGAATTTTATATAAAAAAAAATCTATTTAGTATCACAATGGTTGTTCGCTCACTTAATGTGAAACATGATGTTTTTCGATCTCAATATGATAATAAATAAGTTCTTGGTCCTGAAGTACCATATCTTAGTGCAATTGGTGCACTGATATATATTGCTAATAATACACTGCCTGATATAGTTTTTGCTATCAGCCTGTTAACTAGAATTAGCTCTTGTCCAATGTAAAGACATTGGAATAGAATTAAATATGTCTTTCGATATCTCCGAGATACTATTGATATGTGATTGCTATATGCAAATGGATTTAGACCATAACTCATTGGTTATGCAGATGCTGGATGTTTATCTAATCCACATATAGTCCGAACTTAAACGTGATATTTATTTATATGTGGTGACGTACAACAAATTCATTCAAGTTGTAATTTGACAGATTTATTTACCAAAGTCTTATCTACTTCAGCATTTGAAAGACTAGTATATAAAATTGGGATGCATCGACTCAGAGATATTCAATGATACTGAGAACAGGGGGAGTATACAAGGAATAATGTACTCTTTTTCCTTCACTAGGGTTTTTTCCCACTGGGTTTTTCTCTAGTAAGGTTTTAATGAGGTATATTCTTTGTAAAATGGACATCCAAGGGGGAGTGTTATAAAATCATCTATTAATGTGGATGTCCATTTGATTTCTCAACTCTCAAAATATGAATATTATTAAATCCATTATTATTATGAGTGTCCTTTTATTTTCCCAACTCCTAAAGCCATTGAATATTATTTATGCTCCTTGACTTTTGGGTTATCCTCCTTTATAATTGTATGCCTATAAATAGAGGTTTGTATGAAGCAATAAAATGATAAAGGACATATTTCTCTCTATGTGTTATTTCTCTTCTCTATGTGTTATTTCTCTCTAATTGTTTTTACATTTTATATTTCTTCTTTGTTATAAATTTCATTTATAACAGGAACGTGAATTTGGTTTTGTGAATCCCCAAAGCACTTTATGTTGATTAATTCGCAAGCAAGTTTGGAATCTGCTCTCGTCATCAATCTTTCTCTCGGAGGAAAAAGTCTAAGATAAGCAATAATATACTTTTTTTTTTATCTAAATGCAAATAGCTTATTTTTCAATTCTTGTCTTATTTTTCTAATTGAAATCAATTAGACCGAATATTCTTTGCAGGTCCATGAAATTTCACCTTTCACAAGTCAACCATAGATCTATTTATTTGAGTTTTAAATTCTATTGACTTTTATAATGATTTTAATTAAGTGATAATTTATTTTAAAATAATTTAAATTATATTTTTTAAAAAATTTAAATTATGTTAGACTCAGATAAATCATTTACTAAAATATTTACTTGGAATACTAATATGATTTATTTTATTTTATTATATGGTATTTCAATTGAGCAATTTAAAGTCTTATATTAAATTATCCATAATTAGTTTATTAGTTATAAGTGATTTACAATTTTAATAGCAAATCAAATGTTAGAGTTTTAAACAATATTATTATAAAAAGGTTAAAAATCATAATTGCTCTAAAGCTTCACGCGAATTAAATTCAATTCAATTCATCAATCACATAACGAAAATTTTGTGCAAAATTATTTATTTAAATAGATTGAATAAAGAATAATAATATGAGACATTTAAGCAATATTTTAATGAATCTAACTTTTAATATGTTCGTTCGCTTTTTTGTGTTAGTTGGATTTCATATATATATTTTCAAGAATTGCCCTTAATTCAAACACATTAACATGGATTCTCACTCCAAACTTTGTCAAACCTACATTGTTAGTTTTTTTTTTTTCAGGTTAAGCATATTTAATTTTTTTAAATTTAAATGTCTCTTATTTAAAAAATATATGAATTTTCTCCTTTCATAATAAATTTTAGTATATGACATAAAAATTTTTAATACATTATTATATATTTTTTTTGGGAAAAATATAAAATATTTTTTAAAATACTGTGTTTTAAAATAATATTTGATGAAACATTAACTTTTTTTTATACTACTTACATATAATTCTAAAATTGTATCCGAATATAAAATTTGAAGGAAAAGATAATTCAGTGTAAATTTAGTTTATATTAGTTCATTAATCAATATTTGTTACACATGGTTTCACATATCAGAGACATAATCTTTTTATTGTTAAATCTCATCCAATTTTGTAAATGTTTAGTATACCATCATTTGACTATATTTTTATTTATTTATTTGGCTCCATTTAGGATTAAAATTTGAGAATCTTAATTCTGAAATAGAGTCTAAAAGAGATTAATTTTAATGAGTTAATAACTCGTGCGGATATCTTAGGAAAAAAAAAGAAAAAAAAAAAAGGCCACCTTGGTGTTTTCCCAGACGCTAGAGATGTTATATTATCCTAAAATCATGAGGATTTTATGTCTCATTATTCTTAACTTTATTAATTAATAAAATATCAATTATATTATTTTTAATTATTATTTCACACATAAAATTTTTAAATATTATATTATTTATATTTTAACATATTATATCATATATCTAATATAAAAAAATATAAAATAACAGAATACTAAACCTCTTATTTAAATGTAGTTCATAAATTTAAAAGTAAATATATATATATATATATATATATATATATATATATATATATATATATATATATATATATTTAAATTTTTTAAAAAACTTATACTTATATTCTTTATAATTTTAGTTCATACAGAAATTTTTTGTCTATTTATAAAATTGTTAATAAAATATATATTTTATGTAATTTTTTAAAATTTATAAATAAGTTAATTTAATTAAATAATAAAAATTTAAAATAAAAATGAATATAGATTTTAAAATTTTGAAAAAACGTGAATATTAAATTTGAAAAGAATTAAAAAAATTCATATACGAACATCAAGAAAGATTATTTTTCTGTATTTTTTAAAATAAAGTGATACGTCAACCTGGTCGCATGAACAAAATGATGGGAGCAACACGGTGGTTGCACGCACATTCACGTCACGTGTTGGTACATGTTTCAATCTCCAATCCTACACCGTCTGTTGGTCAATTTCTCTTATGCACGGTCCACTATTTCGATCCTCGGCTTCTCGTGCAATAGCTCTTCATATGCTTTAATTGTTTCGGATTAAACTTCTATTTTATTTTTTAAAATGTATAATAAAATTTAATTTAATTTATAAAATGTTTATTTGTATAAATATAAATATCATTTTAATTCTTTAAATTAATTCTCTAAAAAAATTAATTTGAATATTAATTTAAACTCATATTTACTAAATTATTTATTTAAATAATTGATTCAGATAATATCACATTAAAATAATTGACTATTTTATTTAAGTTGATTTAATTGTAAATTTTTAATAAAGATGAAATGGATAGAGGTCGTTATTTTTAAATAATAAAAAAATATTTTAATTGAATTAAATATTTAAATAAATAATTAAATAAATTAAATATTATGTGTGTTTAAATTAATATTTAATATTTTAATTAAATTAATCTTAAATATTAAAAATGAATATTTCTGAAGTGTTAAGAATGTATTTGAATAAAAAAATTACAAATTAAATAAATTATTATTACATGAATTAAAATAAGATTGTATCCTTTTTTTTTCTTTTTTTCTTTTCAAAATGCCAGTGGAATGTTATAAAATGATTTGACGTGACAGTAAATTTAAAAAAATGATAGCATTTTAAAATTATACAACATAAATTATTTATTTACTAAAATTAAATTTATCAAAAATCTTATATTATCTACTTTTAAAAAAATTTATGGGGTGAGTATATGTTATTTGTCAAATAATTTTATAATATTTTACGTTAATTTTTTAACAAAAAATGAGAAATTTAAT
Source organism: Gleditsia sinensis (assembly GCA_037074535.1). Lineage (NCBI taxonomy): Eukaryota > Viridiplantae > Streptophyta > Magnoliopsida > Fabales > Fabaceae > Gleditsia > Gleditsia sinensis. The sequence continues at coordinate 19,447,951 of CM073470.1, forward strand.
GAAAAATTAATTTACAATAATTATATATTTTTTTAATGATATTTTTTAAAACTAAAATTTTTAATAATATATTTTTGGAGAACATTTTTTATATTTGCTTTATATCAGATGTCTCTCAATATCTATCACTTAACTTTAAGTAGAATTATCATAAAATTACAATCATGCCGTTTGATAAGCCACATGTAGCAGTTTAATTGGTTCAATTTCTTATTACGGTGGACGCAGCTGCACAATATCATAGCCGTTAACTCGAACCCCATTATACGTTATCCAACACAGTTGCCTTTTCTGGTCAGACGGTTCTAAATTTTTTTTTTAATCAAAATAATTAAAATAATTTTATTTTTCAAATCACTGAAACGAAATTATTGAAATAAAACAAAATATTTGTCAAAAAAATTATTTTATTTCGATTAAAAATATTATGTTACGGAATATTTTAGTGAAAATGTTTTTATTTAGATAAAAATACTCTAATATCAAGTTATTTCAATAAAAAATTAAAAGATAAATTTAAAAAATAAAAAAATAATAATCTAAAAGTAGATAAAAATAACATCATATTACATTTAACACTAAGTTGTTCAGATCTATCTTATTCATTACTCAGATTTTTTTTTACAAGTTATAATATTTTTGTTAACTTTATATTCTCATTTATCATATTCATGATTTTTTTTTATTATCTTTATTTTAAAGAAAAAATTGCACAAACGATGAAGAGAGATATTAACAGACAAAGACAGAAGAAAGTAATTGTAAGAAATACTTAAAATTAAAAATAGAGTCATAATCATATAAAGACACAGAGAGAGATTTAAAAATAAAAATTAAAATTAACGTAAAAAATAAATTGTCGTTGAATATTATTGAAATTTAAATTTAAATTTTTATTGTATAACATATTTTATTTATTATTTAATTATAGATACTAATTTAAATTAATTTTAATATAATTTTATATTTTTATATTATTAATATTACGTTAAAAAAATTTAAAATAAAAAAATTATTTAAAATGTTTTTTCAAAATTTTTTTATATTTACACATTTTTTAAAATATTTTCGTTTTAAAAATTATTAAAACTGATATTTCAAAACAAAATTTAGGGGACACAAGACTCGTGAAACGCAGTAGAGGATGGCCGAAGAGACCGTGTGATGTGCACCTTTCTCATACTTATAGACAGTACCTCGGTGGCCAACTAGACTGAAAATAGTACCGTTTCATGATGGGATTTCTTGGCTGTCATGCATTTATTCACTTGCCTTTTATACGTACAACTTTGTTCTTTTATTTTAGTGTCGGTAGAATTTGAGTCTTTTTTATTTTCAGTTTATTAAATTTATTCCTTTTATTTTCATTTATTATATAAAAATAATCTCTTCAAAAAAAATATTTATACATAATTAATAAAAACAAAAAAAATTAACACCATCAAATTTAAAATAGAAAGACTAAAAACATACCATTACTAAAATAGGAGAACAAAAAAATATTTAAACCTATTCACTTTTGCTTTTGCCTCTGTCGTCTTTCCACACTAAAGAAGGAGGGTCTACGGTAATCAAACATTGATTCCATTATTGATTTTTCTTTTCTGAAATATCATGATTCGACTTTCAAAAATAATTGTAAAAAAAAAATTAAAAATATTTTATACAAATATAATAAATTTGTCTTGAATTAACTTTTAAAGAATAATATATGATTTTCAGTTCTTCACTTTCTTTTCTCTACATACCACAATTACTTTTTTTTCCCTTTTATAAAATTCAATAATTCATTTATATATATCAAATAAACATCTCCTCCCCTTGATATTTCCGGGAAGCACCCAGCCATCGGGGACCAGGCACAAGTTATCAAGTGCCTTTGTAAGGTGTGTACGTGTGAAATATAAAAAATTTAATATGAATTTAATAAAAATATATATCTAGAAATTTAATTAAAACATAGAAGTCAATTTATAGACTAACATTTTAAAAAAATTTCCATGATGCTTTTTTTAAAAAATTATCAGTATAGACTATTTGTCAAATAATTTTATACACTCTTATATGTTATCTCTTTTTTAAATTTATTATCAATTGAACATAAACTACTTTTTAAGTGTTCTTATAATATTTTACGTCAATTTTTTAATAAAAATATGAAGAAATTAATAATAAAATCAATTTAAAAGAATTATGTATTAAACAAAATCTCACTCGTTCAAATTGAAATTTTAAAAAATTAAGGTCCATTTGATTTGCCTGTTTCTAATTTTTATTTTTACTGAATTTTTAATTTTGTAGTGCATTGCAATGATAGAATTTTTATAATTATTTTAAATTATATATATAATATTTTATTATTTATATAATTATAAAATAGTAAAAATAAAAATAAAATAAAATAATTAAAAAATAGTAAAAATAAAAATACAAATCAAATGTATTTTTAAAAATATAAAAATTAAACCTATTCACTTTTCCTCTGGTCTCTTTCGTCGCAAAACAACGAGTCTACTGCAATCAGTTATTGAATTTTTTAATTTTTGAAAATATCAAGATTTTATTTTCATAAATAACTGTAAAAAAAATTAAAAATATTTTATATAAATTTGTCTTGATTAAGTTTTTAATATTTTATATAAACATTTAAAATTATTTTATACATAATTTCTATTATTAAAGTTATTTTGTCATTGGTTGACTAGTGTCTTTTAGATTTTTTTTGTTTCAAAATTTTAATTAATAAAATTTAAAAATATATATAGCTATTAAATTCAATAAAACTATTTAAAGTGATAATTATTGTTAAATTAATAGTGTAACAAATTTTTTTAACCATGTTATAATTGAAAAACGAGATCATATATAATTTTCATAGTCACTGCATATTAATATGTGAGGAGTTTGTGTTATAATTTATATTGAAAAATATTTTAATACAAATAATAATATTTTATAAATATACTGAAGTAATGACATGAATAAATATAAATAAAATTGAGTGAATAAAAGTAATATAAATAAATTACAATCAAATTTCGTAATAGAAAAAAAAAATAAAGTTAGTAAATAAAAAACTTTAGTAACATGAAATAAAACTAAATACAGAATAAATGTAATAGTAAATAAATAAACACAAATGTAGAAATAAAAAAATAAAATGTGTTGGATATATAAAAAACTTAATAAGAATATAATAAAAATATATATTTTAAAATTTAATTTAAACATAGAAGTCAATTTTGTACACTTATTATATGATAAATATAAACTATCTGTCAAATAATTTTATAAAATCCGACATTATTTTTTTTAGGATAAAAATGTGAAGAAATTAATAAAAAAAATTAATTTATAATAATTTTATATTATACAAAAATCAACTCGTGATATTTTTGAAAACTAAAATCTCAGATAAAAAATATTAGACTTGTTTGATTCTGTTTTTATTTTTTTGTTTTTAAAATTATGTTTAAAAATTGTTTTATAGAATAAAAAAAAATTCGTTTGATAAACTGTTTTAAAAAGATGTTATTTTTTATTTTATTTTTTTAAAAAAATAAAAATTGAAAACAAAAATAATTTTTTATTATTTTTATTTTTCTATTTTAAAAATAATTTATTTTCAAAATTTATTTTCGAAATAACAACAGAAAATAATTACTAAATAAATTTTTTTTATTTTAAAAATAATTAAAAATAAAAAATAATTTTTAAAATAGAAAAATAAACCGACTCATTATTTTTTTAAAACCATTGTGCACATTTATATTTCGCATCTGCTTGCTGTTATTAAAATGCTTTTTTGTACAGAAGAAAATGAACGGCGGTAGGAGAGGCTATTTCGTGGACAGAACTGAGGCTCTACTATTTCCCAACACCTAATTTGCTAGCCCGTTATTGAAATACTTTTCCATGACGCAAAAATTATACAATTTTAAATGTTATATTTTTTCTAAATTCATTATCTATTTTATGTTAGTTTTTAAAATAAAAATGTAAAAAAAGTTAAAATTTACAATAATTTTGTATTATCCAAAGATCAACTAATTCAAAATAATATTTTTGAAAACTAAATTACAGATAAAATATTTTTTCAAAACCTTTTTACATATTTTCCAATGCTTCATTTGCTGGCTATGAATGAAATATTTTTTAGACAAAAAGAAAAAAAAGATATTTGAAAAATGAATGGTGGTTGGGGAGGCCTTTTCATAGAAAGAAGAGGGATGCTGCCATGGCGGCCTACTGTTTCATGATGCGATTTCTTGGCCGTCCGGCATTTATTCACTTGCCTTTTAAGTACTACTTTATTTTTATTATTTCATTATCACTCGAAAAAATAAAAAAAAATAAAATCTTTTTTAAAAAAATTATTAAATAATTTTTTATTTTGTAAAATAAATTTCAAAAATAATTTTTAAAAATCAACAAAGAGTCTACCGCGACCAAACATCGATTCCATTATTGATTTTTTTGTTGTTGAAAATATCATGATTTGATTTTCATAAATAATTGTAAAAAACATTTAAAAATATTTTATATAAATATAATAAATTTGCCTTCAATTAAGTTTTTAAGAATAATATATTATTTTCAAACATAGAAGTCAATTTATACAATTCAAATTTACGAGAGAGTCCAACATTTTAAAAAAAAATTCCATGATGCTTTTAAAAAAATTATAATTATAGACTATTTCTCACATAATTTTATACACTCTTAAATGTTATCTCTTTTTCAAATTTATTATCAAGTGGGCATTAATTTTCGTCAAATTTTTTGAATAAAAATATGAAAAAGTTAATGATAAAATCAATTTAAAAAAAATTATGTATTAAACAAAAACTCGCTCATTTAAATTGATGTTTTCAAAAACTAAAACCGTTGTGGTTATGGAAATGGCTTTTGGACAAAAGAAAATGAAGATATTCGCAAAATGAACAGTGGTGGAGAAGGTTCGTTCATACACAGAAGAGAAATATTATTGTGGTGGCCTGCCAGCTTGGAATTGGTATCGTTTTATGTGGGATTTCTTGGCTGTCGTGCAATTATTCACTTGGCTTTGTTCTTTTTATTTTGGTGTTTGTATAATTTTAGTCTTTTTAAAATAAAAAAATAAAATAAAAAATAAAAAAATTATTTTTATTTTTTATTTTTATTTTTAAAACATAAAAAATTAAAAAATAATATATTTAAAACAATTTATCAGATAAATCTTTTTAATTTTTATTCTGTAAAATAATTTTTAAAAACAAAAAAATAAAAATAGAATTCTTTAATTTTTTTAATTTTAAATTTATTAAATTTGTTAGTTTTATTTTTATTTATTATGTAAAAATAATCTCTTCAAAAATATATTTATACATAATTAATAAACAGAATTAAATTTAAATAAAAAGACTAAAAGCATATCGTCACTGAAATAGGAGAACAAAAAAAAAAAAAATCTAAATCTATTCACTTTAGCTTTTGCCTCTTTCGTCTTTCCTATCAAAACAAAGAGTCTACTGCAACCAAACATTGATTCCATAATTGATTTTATTTAAAATTTTCTGAAAATATCATGGTTTGATTTTCATAAATAATTGCAAAAAACATTTAAAAATATTGTATATAAATATAATAAATTTATCTTGAATTAAGTTTTTAAGAATAATATATGATTTTCAGTTCTTCACTCTCTTTTCTCTATATACCACAGTTCCTCATTTTTTTCCTTTTATAAAATTCAATAATTCGGATATATATCAAATAAACATGTTCTTCCCTTGATATTTTCTGGAAGCATCCAACCATCGGGGTCCAGGCACAAGTGGTCTAGTGCCTTTGTCAGATGCGTGTATGTGTGGTTGTGTCTCTGCATGCGCGTTTCTCTGCGTGTATGTTTATGTGTGTGTTTTTGTATATATGTGTACGTGTACGTGTGAAATATTAAAAAAATTAATAAGAATTTAATAAAAAAATATATTTTTTGAAATTTAATTAAAACATAGAAGTTAGTTGATACAATTCAAATTTACGAGACTCTAACATTTTCAAAATTTTTCCATGATGCTTTTTAAAAGAAATTATAAGTATAGACTATTTCTCACATAATTTTATACTTTTTAAGTGTTTTTATAATATTTTACGTCAATTTTTAATAAAAATATGAAAATTTTAACGATAAAATCAATTTAAAATAATTCTGTATTAAACAAAAACTCACTCATTCAAATTGAAATTTTTAAGAACTAAAACTCCAGGTAGAATATTTTTTAAAAAACCATTGTGTGTATTTATATTTCCTACTACTTAATTTGCCTGCTGTTATCGAAATGCTTTTTGGCCAAAAGAAAAATTAAATTTGACTTTTATTAACTGTATAAAAATATCTCTCCAAAAAGAATATTTGAACGCATTTAGTAAAAACAGAAAAATTAAAACCACCTTAATTTAAAATAAAAAGACTGAAAGCATATTTAAACCTATTCACTTTTCCCATCGTCCCTTTCGTTGCAAAACAACGAGTCTACTGCAACTCGTTATTGATTTTTTTTTTTTTTGAAAATATCAAGATTTGATTTTCATAAATAACTGTAAAAAAATTAAAAATATTTTATATAAATATAAATTTGTCTTGATTATTTTTTTAATATTTTATATAAACAGTTAAAATTATTTTATACATAATATTTATTATTAAAGTTAAGTTGTGATTGGTTGACAAGTGTCTTTTAGATTTTTTTAAAAATTCTGATTAATAAATTAATATATATATATATATATATATATATATATATTATTTATTTATTTAATAAACATATTTAAAGAGAGAATTATTGTTAAATTAATAGTGCTACCAAATTTTTTTAACCATATTATGATTGAAAAAAAAATCAGATACAGTTTTCGATGCTAGTCACTCATGTTATACATTAATTCATTGACGCGAGGAGTTTGTGTTATAGTTTCTATTGAAAAATATTTTAATACAAATAATACTATATCATAAATATGTTAAAGCTTTCTATGATGCTTTTTGAAATACTCTGTTTTTTTAACTTTATTATCACGTAAATATAAATTATTTGTCAAATAATTTTATAACATTCCACATTGAATTTTATTTTGGATAAAAATGTGAAGAAGTTAATAAACAAATTAATTTATAATGTTTCTGTATTATACAAAAATCAACTCGTCATATTTTTTAAAACTAACAACTCCAGATAGAATTTTTTTTTTTTTGAAAACCATTGTGTATATTTATGTTTCGCATTTGCTTGCTGTTATTGAAATGCTTCTTGGACAAAGAAAATGAACGGTAGCAGGCAGGGAAGGTTCTTTCATAGAAAGAAGAGAGAAATTGTCATGGTAGCCTCACAAAGTGAACGGTGGTAGGAAATAATGCCGTTATTGAAATACTTTTCTATGATGCAAAAATTATATAATTTCAAATGTTATATTTTTTCTAAATTTATTATCACGGTAACCGTGTTATAATATTTTATGTCAGTGTTTTAAATAAAAATGTACTAAAATTTAAAATTTACAATAATTTTGTATTATCTAAAAATCAACTCATTCAAAATAATATTTTAAAAAACTAAAATTACAGATAAAATATTTTTTAAAAGCCTTTTTGTATATTTACTATTTCCTAATACTTCATTTGCTTGCTATTAATGAAATAATTTTTTTATTTTTATTTTATAAAATAATTTTTAAATATAATTTTTAAAAATAATATTTCAAAATAAATAAAAACCAGAATTAACCAAGTTGTTAGTCTTTAATTTTTGTTTTAAGTTTATTAAATTTGTTGCTTTTATTTTTACTTTATGTATAAAAATAATCTCTTCAAAGAATATTTAAACATAATTAATAAAAACAAAAAATTTAAAATAAAAAGATTAAAAACATATCATCACTAAAATAGAAAAAAAAACCCACTTTTGCTTTGGCTCTTTTGTCTTTTCTCACAAAACAAGCAACCAAACGTTGATTTTATTATTGATTTTTTTTATTTTCTGAAAATATTTTAATTATTTTTTTCAAGAAAAGAAAAGGATTTCATTTTATACTACTAAAAATTTTGAAATAATATTTATTATTTATAAGTCATAATAGTTTGATAAATAAATGTTTCTTTATTATTTATTATATTTAAAATTAATTCATGCATCATTCGATTAAAGTTAGTAGGAATATGTGAAATTTATATTATCTCTGCACCAGGTGCTTATAAAATTTATAAAAAATTTGAATTTAATAAAGATATATATTTTGAAATTTAATTAAAACATAAAATTCAATTTAGACAATTTAATTTTATAACAATTCGTAACTTTTAAAAAACTTTTTCTTGATATATTTTTAAAAGTTGTAAGTATAAGATATTTGTCACGCAGTTTTATATACTTTTAAATATTGTGCTGTTGTTTTAAATTTGGCATGAGTATGAACTTTATCAAGTAGTTTTATAATATTTCACATTAAATTTTTAGATAAAAATACGAAGAAGTTAATAATAAAATTAATTTACAAAAATTCTGCATTATTTAAAAAATAAAACTCAGGATGGAAGTTTTAAAAAAAATTATTTTATATATTTATATTTCTTAATACTTGGCGTTATCGAAATGCTTTTTGGGTAAAAGAAAAAATAAAAGATATTGGCAAAATGAACGGTGGTAGGGAGGGATAGGTTCTTTCATAGAAAGAAGAGAGAAATTATTCCGGGGGCCCACGACATCGAAATTGGTATCATTTTGGTATATGGGATTTCTTGGCTGTCGTGCACTTTTTCCCTTGGCTTGAGGATAAGTAGCAGATGTGGACTTCTTCACTATTGTACATTCATTCGCTGTGCAGGGGCCCCTCTGACCAATCGACTGACCAGTCGACTGATCGTGAAAAATAATAAGTTGATTGGTCACATTTATTTTGAAATACAGAACGCGGTGCTTTGTTTTGCTACACACACAGCAAAAAATCCAAATTCATCTTTTAAGTGCTGCCTACATGTAACACGACTTTGGCAAACGTGAAGTTGAACATGTTACTGACTTTTTTTTTTAAAACAAATTTTTTTTTCACTTCTATGTATATTTTTCAAAGTTACAAAGAACACTTACTTTTTTTTTGTCTATTTATTTATTTATAAAAGGCAGAAAAAAATCATATTTTTGTTGTAATTTATATTGGGGGGCATCTCCAGAGAAAATATATTTTAAAAATCATTGTGTACATTTATGTTTCATTTGCTTGCTGTTATTGAAATACTTTTTGGACAGAAGAAAATGAATGGTTACGGTGGCCTGCCAGACTGAAATTGGTATCATTTTATGATGGGATTTCTTGGCTGTCATACATTCACTTAATTGGGGGCGTACGTGGAACGGTAAAAGTTTTTATTATTGACAATTATGTTTATTTTAAAAATTAAATAATAAAAATAATAATTTTTAAAAATATATAAAATATATTTAATTCATTTTTAAAATTAATAAAAAATTTAAAATAATATTTTTTGATAAACTTATATTTCTATATTTGGTTATATTTATTTTTTTAAGAATTTTTGTATATTTGTTGAAAATATTTTTTATTTTTATGAGAAAATAAAGAGAAAAGATAAAAAATAAAAAAATGAAGAAAAAAAAAGATGAGAGAGTAAAAAGATACTAAAATTTTTTTTGTTCCTATTATTTCGAAAAATGAATGGTGGTAAGAGAGGTTATTTCGAAAAAAGAACAGAGACTTTATTATTCTCCAACTCGTCATTTGCTAGTTGTTATTGAAATACTTTTCCGTGATGCAAAAATTATACAATTTTAAATGTTATATTTTTTAAAAATTTATTATCACGTAATGGTGTTGTAATATTTTGTCAATTTTTTAAATAAAAATGAAAAAAAAGTTAACAACAGAACAAATTTACAATAATTTTGTATTATCTAAAAATAATAATTTTGAAAATTAAAATTACAGATAAAATATTTTTTGAAAACCTTTTTGTATATTTACTATTACCAAATACTTCATTTCCTTGCTATTAATGAAATACTTTGCGGACAAAAGAAAAGAAAAAAATATTTGGGGAGGTCCTTTCATAGAAAGAAGAGAGACGCTGCTATGGTCGCCTACCAGACTGAAATTAGTACCGTTTTCAGATGATATTTCTTGGCTGTCACGCATTTATTCACACAACTTTGTTATTTTTAATTTTTATTTATTATATAGAAATAATCTGTTCTAAAAAATATTTATACATAATTAATAAATACAAAAAAATTTAGACAAAGAAATTTTAAATAAAAAGACTAAAAACAGATCATCACTAAAATAAGAGAACAAAAGAATATATATCTAAACCTATTCACTTTTTGCTTATTCCTCTTTCGTCTTTCCTTCACAAAACAAAGAGTCTACTGCGACCAAACATTAATTCCATTATTTATTTTTTATTTTCTAAAAATATCATTATTTGATTTTCATAAATAATGGTAAAAAAACCTTTAAAAATATTTTATATAAACATAATCAATTTGTCTTGAATGAAGATTTTAAGAATAATATATGATTTTCAGTTATTCACTTTCTTTTCTCTAGATACTACAGTTACTCATTTTTTATCTTTTTATAAAATTCAATAATTCATATATATATATATATATATATATATATATATATATATATATATATATATATATAGGTTCAAATAAACATATCCTTCCCTCGATATTTCCAGGAAGCATCCAACTATCGGAGACCCTAGAGGTCATGTGCCTTTGTCGGTTTGTACCTCCATTATTTTTTAATGCTCACTCCCTGAATCTTCATGCCAAACTTCTATCGCTCTATCTCGCCCATCACTCTTCTACAGCTTGAGTTCTAATACAAAGTAAGAAATGGCTGCAGCTTTGGTGGGACAAGCATTTCTCTCTGCTTCTGTGCAAACCTTAATAGAAAGGATAACCTCAAGCGAGTTTCGAGATTTCTTGAAAAATAGAAAGCTGAATATTTCTCTCCTGGACGAGCTGAAGACAACTCTGCTGATGCTTAATGTTGTACTGGACGATGCAGAGGAGAAGCAGATCACTAAGCCTTCTGTGAAAGAATGGCTTGATGCGTTAAAAGATGCTGTCTTTGATGCTGAGGACTTGTTGGATGAAATCAACACTGACTCTCTGAGATGCAAGGTGGAGCAAGAGTCTCCGAATGTTGCCAATCAGGTGCGATCCTTCCTTTCTTTTCCCTTTAGTCCATTCTATAGGGAGCTGAACTCCAGGCTTGAGGCTTTATCTCAAAAGCTGAAATGCTTTGGAAATCATATAGGTGTCCTTGGTTTGCAAAGTTTTACTGCCACAGTACATAGAACACCTACAGATTCAATGGTAAATGAATCTGTTGTTGTTGGTAGAGAGGGTGATAAGGAGAAACTACTAAGCTTGCTTCTGTCTGATGAAGATGAAAAGGGTAATGGTATGGGGGTGGTCACAATTTTAGGCATGGGCGGTGCGGGAAAAACAACCCTTGCTCAACTCCTTTACAATGATAAGAAAGTGCAGGAGCACTTTGACTTGAAGGCTTGGGCTTGTGTCTCAGAGGATTTTGATGTTTTCAGGGTAACCAATAATCTTGTTGAGTCTATCACTTCAAAAGTATATAATGGTAATAATCTAGATTATCTTCGAGGTGAACTAAAACAAAGCTTAAGCAACAAGAAGTTTTTGTTTGTCTTGGATGACCTTTGGAATGAGAGATATAATGATTGGGATAATCTAGTAACTCCTTTTATCAGTGGAAAAAGGGGAAGCAAGGTCATTGTAACCACCCGCCAACGAAGTGTTGCAGAAGTCACTCATACATTTCCTGTTCATGAGTTGACCCTTCTTTCAGCTGAAGATTGCTGGTGTTTACTTGCCAAGCATGCATTTGGAAATGAAGACACCCACAGATATCCAGAGCTAGAAGCAATTGGTAAGCAAATTGCAGGAAAATGTGGTGGCTTACCGCTAGCTACTAAAACACTTGGAGGTCTTATGCGCAAAAAAGTTGAGAAAGAGGAATGGAATAGAATTCTCGATAGCAACCTATGGGAATTAAAAGATGATGATGTTATTCCCGCTTTGCGTCTGAGTTATCTTTACCTTCCATCACATTTAAAGAAATGTTTCGCTTATTGCTCAATTTTTCCAAAAGACTACGTGTTGGAAAGAAAGAAGTTGGTCTTGTTATGGATGGCTGAAGGGTTCGTACGACAATATTCCCATGGGCAGAAAACAATGGAGTTGGCAGCTAATGACTGCTTTGACGAATTGTTGTCTAGGTCATTGATTCAACGATATGAAGGTGATCCCGAGGAAAAGTTTGTTATGCACGACCTCGTAAATGATCTAGCCAGAGTTGTATCTGGTAAAAGTTGTCTCAACTTTGAAGGCACTGAAATTCCAAACAATGTTCGTCATTTATCATATCTTAGTACAGAATATGATAGCTCTAAAAAATTTGAGAGCCTGTATGAACTCAAGTATTTGAGGACTTTCCTACCACGTAACCCTTATGGTGTGTCATACTTAACCAAAACGGTACCACATGATTTTCTTCCAAGAGTAAAATGTTTAAGAGTACTATCTTTGTCAAATTATGCAAATATCACTGAGTTGCCCAATTCAATTGGCAATTTGGTGCACTTGCGATATCTAGACCTTTCCATGACGAGAATAGAAAAGTTGGCTGATGCAACTTTTACACTTTATAATTTGCAAACCTTGATATTATCATTCTGTCAGAATTTGATTGAATTGCCATCACAAATTGGCAATCTAATTAACCTACGTTATCTTGACATCAGTGGCACTAGTTTGAAGGAGATGCCAACACAAATTAGCATGCTACACAATCTGCAAACCTTGATATTATCAGCATGTCATACTTTGATTGAACTGCCATCACAAATAGGATATTTGACTAATCTACGTCATCTTGACATCAGTGGCACTAGGTTGGAGGAGATGCCAACACAAATTAGCATGCTACAAAATCTCCGTAGGTTGAGTACTTTTGTCGTGGGTAGACAGCAGGATGGATTGAGGGTGAAAGAGTTAAAAAAGCTTCCTCATCTACAGGGTAAGCTTTCCATTTTGAAGCTACAAAATGTTGTTGATTCCATGGATGCTTTTGAGGCTGACTTGAAGAGCAAAGAGCAAATTGAGGAGTTGGTGTTGGAATGGGGTAGTGCTACTAATGATTCACAAATTGCAAAAGATGTACTTGACAAGCTACGGCCATCAACAAATTTGAGGAAATTGACCTTCGAATACTATGGTGGCACTAGCTTTCCAAATTGGGTGGGAGATTCTTCATTTTCAAAAATTACTTTCCTGTGTATCAGTAATTGTAACTATTGCTTATCACTCCCACCATTTGGACAATTACCTTATCTCAAGAACCTCTGGATTGAAAGGATGGAATTGGTACAAACAATTGGTCATGAGTTTTACTACAGCAAAGTAGACTCCTCTTCGTTCCAATCATTTCCATCCTTGGAAAGGTTGGAATTTAAGGAGATGGAAAATTGGGAGGAATGGCTATCATGTGAAGGTGAAGGTACCAAATTACCTTTTCCTTGTCTTAAAAGTTTGAGTTTAGAGAAGTGTCCTAAGTTGAGGGGAGACTTGCCCAACCATCTTCCTTCATTGACAGAATTAAAAATTAAAGAATGCAATCAGCTAGAGGAAAAATCAACGGGTCTCCACTGGATCACATCGATTGAAAGATTAACAATTAGAGAAGGGGGACGTGGCTTATTGTGCGTTCTTGATAACGATTCTCAGTGCTCACTAGAAAAACTAAAAATTGAGAAGTGTGACAGCTTACAGTCTCTGCCAAGAATGATACTAGGCAGCAATTGCCTTCAAGAATTGGTACTCAGAAATATCCAATCCCTCACGTCCTTTTCAACAGATGGTTTGCCCACTTCGTTGCGAAGACTTACAATTGAGAACTGTGAGAAATTAGAATTCCTACCTGAGGAAGCTTGGAAAAATTACACGTCACTTAAAGATTTGAGTATTTATAATAGCTGCTGTTCGTTGACATCATTTCCATTAGATTGTTTCCCTGGGCTTAAACGTCTTTCTGTTAGCAGTTGTCCTAATTTGGAATCCTTTACACAAGTTGGAGGCTCTGCTCCTAATTTGGAAGAATTTCGAGTCAGAGATTGCAAAAGAATTAAATCAATGTCAGAAGTACAGTTTGACACCCTCCCAGCCCTTCGAGCGTTTACCCTTGTTGGTCTTCCAAATCTTGAGTCGTTGCCTCAATGTGGTTTGCCTTCTAACTTAAGAGTAATTAGGGTAAGGAACTGTAAAGGACTATCATCAATGGCTATAGCTGGCTGGGGTTTTCAACGACTCATTTCACTCTCGTTTCTTGCTGTTGGCGGTGATGGAGGTGGTGAGATAGTCCATAATTTGCTGAAGGAGCAATTGCTGCCCACTTCTCTTGTGCGTCTCTGCATCGAAGATCTTTCGTATATAAAATTATTGGAAGGAAAAGGGCTTCGACATCTGACTTCTCTGGAAGAGCTCAACATCTACAATTGTCCAAACCTTGAGTCCTTGCCCGAAGACGAGCTGCCATCCTCTCTTTTGCAACTAGACATTCAATGGTGTCGTAGATTAGAAGAAAGGTATGGTAATAAAAGAGGGAAACATTGGTCCAAGATTGCTCATATTCCTGCCATAAAGATAAACGGAGAAGTAATAATAGCATGAGCTCTGAGATAATGGGAAGCATAGCAAGGTATGTATGTATGTATGTATGTATGAACTTTTATTATTTATTTCCCGTTTTCATATGGAGGTCAGCGTCAAAGCATTATCTTGATTACACACAAACATGCATGCATACAGACATATAAGATAGATACTTAAACCTATAATTTTATTGCTTATAATTTAGTAAATTATGTTATTGAATGGTGTTGAACCAAAGGAAACAACTTTAGACTAAATGCAATGCGATCAATATTAAAACAAATAGGCATATAGAGTGAAGAAGTCTGGACCAACTAAAATATTTAAACAAATAAAATAATAATTTATCCATAGATATAGATAATTAAAATCCAAACAACTAACTAACTAATCTCTAATAATAAAATTAATACTTTAAGATAAGATTGATAAAATAAAAATTAATAATAAGATAGCTCTGAATTATTATTATTGAATTGACCTTAATGTAACTTCTCAATAAAAAGAATATACTTACCTCAATCATAATATAATGGGACGTGTGTGCATGTAAGTGTGCTTGGAACCATGTATAAATTATTTGCAGTACAAGAAATTCTCTCAAGTTTCTTTGTTACTGAAAGTTATATTAACGAACACTGATTACCTTTGGTGGTCATTTTACAACTATGGTTTTCCGAATTTCTTAAGTAGCATTCGTGATTTTCTATTCTTATGTCTAAAAGGAACACCTTTATTTATACCTAATTATTAACAGTCGGCTAGAAGGTCCCTGGAAAAGTGCCTCAGATCAGGAAATATTGGAAGAGTTATGGCTAGGTGAGTTTGGTTTTGCTCTGCTTAAATATGGAACATGCTATTCTACATTTTTCCTGGTATATTTTCTGGCAAGATATAGTGATCAGGTAATTGTGAATTTGCATTTCAGGTTTGAAAGTAGATACATGGTTTGGTTTGTCCCTGGGAGCAGTTTTCACGACTTCAAGTTGTAATTATAAAATTCAGTATATATATGTTGGTGAAAAGTTGTATATTTTCATATTTAAGCACATAAATGGAACTCCTTCCCAATTTAATGAAATTTTGGGAATTGAAGGCGTTTTCTCGTATATGCCCTTTTCACTTTGATGCTTTCTTTAGAAGATTTGTTATTGTTTCTATAAAAGTAGAAACAGTAGTTTTGGCAATGCCACCAAATGGTTGTATCACGCCATCTTGTGCTAATTGATAGTATTTCATGAAATGAAAAATAAAGGTACATTTTAATGAAACTTATACTTTATTTATTTTTCTCCTAAAGTCAAATAAATAGCCTAATCTACTATATTATAAATCATTAAAAGTTAAAATTAATATTTATAAAAATTTAAAAGAAAATAAATTGGTTTAATTTTTTTAAAACTTGTGGAGGTGTATATGTATATTAGAGATTATAATAAAATTATTCATTAATTTTTATTTAACAATTTAATTTTTTGATTTCAAATAATTTTTGACATAATATCATAATTAACCAAATGTTCAAGAGTTTAATTATTATCTATTCACATTCTCTTAAATAAAAAGATAATTAAGTTTTAACATAAAATATAATAAACCTAATATTTTTCTACATTTTAAACTCAAAATAACTTCTGTGTAATTAAATTATTTATTAGTCTTTATTTAATAATTTAAAATTTTGAATTGAAATAATTTTTGATAAAATTTTATAAACTTTAGAATAAGTTCTTATTTCAATTTAAATCTAAAAAATATGTAGAATGACTTTCATAATTTTTTGTAGATGAATGTAATTTAGTTTGAAATCTAATTTAAAAAGAGACGGACTCTATTGGATTTATTTATTTTTTTGGAAAAAGTGACCCAATCAAATTTGAGAATTAACTATGGATGTGAAATCCAAAAATAATAATTAAAAAACAAAAAGCAACGGATGCTCAAAGGCTAGCTTGATCAAACTTATTCCGGTCCAAACAATTACCTTTGTTTTTTGGACATACGTCCAAACAGTCGTCAAAGGATGTGAGCCTGCACATAGGATAATGGTTACCCTAAGCAAAGAGCCCAAACCCAAGCCCAAGCCCAAGCTTAAGCAACGTGACCCAATATCATTTGTGAGATGTTTTCTAAACGTATGTAATAGTAATACACACAAAAAGTAGAACTTTTTATGATTTACATTTGGCCTTGGAAAATTTTTTTGCAGAAAAATTGTTTGACAAAAAGATTATTTTCTTGTGTTTGTTTTGCAAAGAAAAAAAATTAAAGAAAAACTTTTCACCAATCTAAATTTTTCTTTAATGTTTTATAAAAAAATTTAAAAACAATAGTGTTGCTCACTGTGATCGATTTAGAATAACTGAAATTTTTTTAAGTTGAACAAAATCCCGCTTTGGTTTCAAATTTAAAATAATTTATGAAAACAAAAATATTATTTTTAATAAGTGATTAGGATCTAGACCTAATCTAAAACCAAAGCATTTCCATTTTGGTAACAATAAATTTTTTGAAAATACACATAAAAATAAATATTTTTATTTAAACTAAGGTTGAACCCAAATAAAAAAAATTTAAAAATAAGACTACTTTTAGGCCTATAATTGGATTTGAACATTTCTATTTGATTCTAAACAATAACTTTCAAGTGAACTAATCTTGGATCCGAATACTAATATTTATTACCATTGCCGATCACCGCTTCACACGTAGTATCAACGATTTGCCATTTTTTTTATATAATTCAAATAAAAGAAATTTTTTTCTTTACCTCCTATCTCCTTCCTTTTTCTTTTTTCTTTTTTAATCTAAATTGAAATCCAATGAATTTGGAACCACTAATCTTGCAAGGTAACAGAAGAGGATTTATTAATAAACTAATGATTTGATCCTCAAACTTGTAAATGTACTTAGATTTAGTTTTTAAATTTTTTTTGAATACACGAGTAGTTTCCTAAAAAAGTCAAACTCATTTTATATTAATTTTTTTGAATTAATATGTATTGAATTTGATATTTTTCAAGAATCAATAAAATAACTTATACATCACAAGTTGATAATTTTAAAAATTATTTCATACACTTAAAAAAATTAAAATATCAAAATTAAATAAGTCTACAAATTCAAAATTAAATTATTCATTTTTTTTAAATATCAACATCAGAAGTGAGGCGTAATAAAAATTAGAACAAGCCCCACCACAAAAATCATAAGAGGATTTTTATAAAGAAGTCGACCACTGCTGCAAGTTCGGGAGAAATGTATATGTTTGCGTAATCCATTTGTACGATTAGAATATCAACTATTGATCACATGCATATCTCATGTATTTAAAATTATTTCGTATGATCTAGTAATAAAAATTATATATGATTTGCACCACAAAAGAGAAAATGAAGTAACATTTTTTTAAATACTAACTATATTTTTTTTTATCTTTACTTCATCGCCTAAGAATTGTTGGGCCATTGTCTCAAACAAACTGAGGTTAATTTTGCTCAATAAAAATAACAACCATTAAAGAGTCTGTTCAAAAATAAATAAAAACCAATTAAAAGATAAATAAAAAACACACTAAAAATTTTATTTAAAAAATAAAATTATAATTTCAATAAAAAAAAAATCTCACTGATAAAGGGTAATAATGGTTATATAAAAATGAAATTGATTGTAGTTTGTATTAAAGAGATGTATTTTGCTGCATTTGAGATCCGCGTCCGGGAGGGGGGGTGGAATTTGTATGGACAAAATAGGTGGGGTAGGTGGAATTCAAAGTTGGTGGGGTTTGATGGATGAGATGTTCCAACTTTAGCAGACAACCACCAAAAGATTGTTTGCCTTGGTGGAAATCTTAAGGTAATCAAAGAAAACTATATACCTGAATCATATGCTTTTCTATTCCATACATTATCAATATTATGAACTAATGAAAATAAAAGTAAAAGTCTATTTATAATTTGCTCCATAACCCATGGAGACCACAACAACACCAACAAAAAACTAATTATTAAATATTTAAATTCACTTCATTTTAGTTTTTAAATATTTTTAAGTACAAGAGTTATAAAATTTTTAAATTATTCAACTTGTTCCATAATTATTTTAAATATGATTTTAGGATCAAAAAATACTCGATCAATTCAGTTGATAAATTGACTATTAAGCTGGTATTATTCTAACAATTTGACTACTTGAACTAAATTGATTTAATGATTGAATTAAAAAATACTAATTAATATGCAATTAATATCATATTTTCATATAATGACTCATGCTTTCAAAATAAATTTAAAAATCAAATTCAAATATTAAATTATTAATTCAGTAAAAATAAAAAAAAAAATACGCGCACGCGCATATATATATATATATATATATATATATATATATATATATATATATATATATATATATTAAGGGGTAGTGACTCTGTCAAGTATCGTATTGGCATTTTGTCGAACACTTCATATGAAGGTGGATAAGATTCCCCAGCTTCACTTCATGCTGATATGATTACGCTTAAATGGCAACACCACCAACTCAAAACTTGCCCTTTGAATGCCTTTAACTTTTAAGTTTTTTTCGCTAAACTCCATTTCCTTGCGTGGGAGTGATTTTGATTGCCCGTTGCCGGGGCCTCGTTTTCCCACAATGCCTTCCTTTGAGCCACGTTGCACACTTCCCAGAACAAAGAAAAAGGTTGCTCCTTTTCATGGTGTCAATCTTTATGGGCTTTCCTTCAACTTTATCCACACAAAAGGAAGGCAAACACGAGAGAATTAAAAGCAGTTGTTCACGTGGCTGAAACAATGGAATCCTCTAAAATTCTTTATTTTCTATTTTTAAGAATAAAATTTACTCTTTTTTTAATGTCACTTTAGCCCTCTTGATTGATTGATGGAATGGCTTTGCTTCAGAAAGTTGATTCATTTGTTGCCACATTCCGAATGTATTATTAATGCATGGGTCATCCCAATCATAATTGCCCCAATTGACCTATCTATAAACCACCAATTATATTTCATTTGTTTTTAGCGAATGAAATTGAAGGAAAAGTGCCTTTTTTTTTTTTTTCTAGAAGATATTTAAGATGCATCATTTGGAGGACTATAATTAGTATATCTGTATTTAATAATTTCACACGAGTATGTTTGATTTTTAAAAATATTTTTAATTTTAATTTATTTATGCTTTTATTATTTTAAAATATATTCATTTTTATTTTTAAACTAAATTAACATAAATAGTTATAAATATTATTTATTTTTATTTTAATCATTTTTATTTTATTTAGTTACTATTTTATATTCGTTTTAAAAATGATTAAAATACCACCAATTTTTTTATTTTATTTTTTAATCTATTAAAAAATATTTTCAATATTATTAAGGTGTATTTGATTTTGAAAAATAGTTTAGTTTTTCATTATCTTTTTTTATTTACAATTTTTTATTATTTATAAAATATATTTGTTTGCTAAAACTAAAAATTTATTCATCTTTACCTTTGAATGAAATTGGCATATTACTTAATTTTTTAGTTTGATCTTCAATAATTATGACATTATTTTTTTTATGGACTATTTTAAAATTATAAAAATATCACTTGTAATTTTTTGAAAATATTAAAAAGGTCTTTTAGAAGTCCTCTTTTTTTTAGTCTTTTTTCAAAATATTTTTAAAAAATATTTTTCTTAAATTCTACAAAACATATTTTTAGTAACATTTTGTATTTTCAATTAAAATAAAATAAAAATAAACAAACTAAACAAGCCAAACTAGGTCAATTACGTCAAATAAGTAAATATTAAAATTGTGATCAATTATTAATATACTGATTAAATCATAAACAAAATAATCTAATTTATTCTCATTATCAAGCTGAATTGGTTCAATAACCGAACTAAATATTAGAACTGTAATCAATTATTAATACATTGATTAAATCGGTTGAATTGAGCTAATATTGATACTTATTGACTTAAATGCATAACATCAAAGAAGTAATACAAACAAAAAAAAATTAGTTAAAATTATTGGCATGATTTCAGCTTTAATTGGTATTTGATATCTGTTTTTTAGTACAAAATATTCATTCTTTGAGAAAATTAAGAATAATGATAGTTGTATATTATTTTAAAGTGATAGATTTTAATTAATTAATCAAAGTGTTAGTTGACTAATGCACAAAAATCACATTGCATAATGGAATTATTAACAATTTGACTTTAAAAAAAGAGTGCAACTACCATTATGTATTCTTATCAACAAAAGTATCTTTGGAGTATCATTGATAGATAATAAATAAATAAAATGATCATGGAAGAAAAAGTAATTAAAAATTTATTAGTTTATGTATTAATTAATTAGAGCACTTGTTACCATTAGTTATTTTCATAAGTATTTTCTGATGAATGAGCCCTTATAATACCCATGGTTAAAAATAACTAATTAGCTATCTGAAATTAGTTTAGTTTGTAAAGATTAAAAAAATTATTTCTAAAGTTTCTATTTTCATTATTAGTAGTTTTTTTTCATAGTTGATTTATAAATACCACTATAAATTTTATTGATATTTATAATGTCTTATAATGTTTCCTTTTACTTTAAACATTACTGTACTAACAAAAATAATTATTAATTTAATGAAATTAACTCAGTTGATAGCAAATAATGACATTTTTATTTAACAATTAAAATTTGATCTTTTTTTTGGTAGAATATTTTAAATTAAAATTTAAAATAATTTGAAAAAGAGATTTAATTATATAACAAATATAGTTGGAAAAAGGAAAAGAAAAATAACAAAAAGAGAAGCCAAAGTCCACTGATTAGCTATTGCAATTAATTATATGAGTTTTTTTTATTAATTAATTAGTTTACAATTGATTTCTGACTTAATTGAAGGTAAATTATTCATACCAAGGATACAGAATTTATAAGTAAATTTCGTACTACAAAAAATTAATCTAATTAAAATTTAAACATGTAACAAAGCACATTTTTTGCATTAAAGTATTAAGATGCTAGAGTAATTCATTGTTTTGGCCAATTAGAATCATTCAATATTTAAAGCAGTAGGAAGGAGGGTATTTTTAATTTTTAAGTAAAAATTAAATATTTAACCTATTTTTTAGTTTTTTTTAAAAGAATGATATTTTTCTTTAATTTTTCCTACGATGTCTCACATTGTTTTCAAATTATTTAAAATATGAAAAAAAATTCATAAATCGAAATTAAAAATAAAATAATTCTAGAATTATTAACTCAAAATTAAATGATGGAAGAAGCCACTTCCTTTTCAGCTTGACATTGAAAATTATATGAAAATATAGAGAGGGCACCACTATCTCTCGGAGGCTTGACATAATCCTTTCTGGTCTCCGTCATGATGCAAAAGTAGCGAGTGATGCAGAATTCATAGCTAGGCCTACACCTTTGTGTTTAGGGCTTAATAAATTATACCTTCTTCAATAATGTTGCTCTGCACTTCTCCTTGACGTTGACATTGATTCTGTTGTTCCACTCACTAAATTGTTGAGGATGATTTTTATATTATTATTTTAATGTATAAATTATTATAATTTATTGTGATTAATATTTTAAATTATAATTTCTTTTTAAATTTAAAAATATATTATAGTATCTTTTTAATTTATATATTTTATTGGAATTAACATATCTCTATCCAATGTTTTTTGTTTCTTACACTCCACATTAATTAAATAATAATAATTTTAAAAAAGAATATAAGTAAAATTATAATTGAGAGTATAAACTCAACGAGAAATTTTAATCTCTAAATTATTTTTGCAGTCATTCGTGACAAATTACTTGAAACTTAAAAAATAAAATTTGTCTCTATTTTGAGACAGAATCTTTCATATACCAAAAAAACATTGCTTTTAAATTGAGATGAAATTTCTATCCATAAATCATAATAAAATATCATCATTTTTTTAATTGACTAATTTTGATTGATAATCTAATTTTTAATCTTTGATATGACTTTCTTTTCTAATTGACTAATTATGGCTGATATTTAAAATTGAATTTTTAATTTTATATATGACTATAATATCACTAGCTCAATTGATTCAATCAAAATACTATTTAATCGGATTTAAATAGCGCAGTTTTAAGACAGTTGATGTTGATTCAATAGCGCAGTCAAATTTAAGTTCAAAAATTATAGTTAAAATAATAAACTGTTTCATTATTAAAAATATGTGATTAAATTATAATTTATTTTAAACAATATTATAGTTAATTTTTTATTGTTATAATAATATTCACATAATCGTGTACTTCACACATGTCCAAGCACTAATATATTTGTCTCGATCCAATTAATAACATTATAAGATTAAAAAAGTATTATAAATATATATAAATGAAATATTCTTTTAACAATGAAATAATTCATAATTTTTCACATTCACGAAATTAATTATACTACTTTATTTTTATATTAATTACAATTTATTTTATTATAATTTAGTCTAAAATCATGTCATTTAAAAGTGTGTCATTTAATTTTATTGTAATATTTTATATTATTACTTAATCATCTTATGTTAATGAAAATAATCAAATGCACGTTAAAAGGATAAACCATTTCATTATCAAAAGATGGTTTCGATTATTAAAATCAAGTGATTAAATTATAATTCATTTGAAAAACATTATATTGAATTATTATAATAATAATATTTACCCAGTCCTGTATATAACACAAGTCAAACACTGATTTATATGTCTAAATGTTATTTTAATCCAAGTAATTACAATAACAAATTATAAAATTATTCTAAATATAAATAAAATATACTTTTAACAATAAGATAATTTATCATTTTTAAACATTTGAACAGTTAATTATAATAAATTAGGACTAAAAAAATACTTCTATTAAATATGTTCACGTGATTAATTATGTTAAATTAAAATTCAAAGTATTTTAAAGTAACTAAGTAATAATTAAAAGTACTATAAAAATATTAAATGACACGCTGATAGAAAGACAAATAAATTTCAGACTAAATTATATAAAATAAATTGCAATTTAAATTTTTATTTTTTAAAAAAAATTTATTACGTAATAATAAGTCTATGACATAGGAAAAGAAGAGTAGAAAAAAGAGAAGTTATTGGAATTAAACCCAAATATCAAGCTCACCTCAATTTTATATTTTGTAAGTTATCAACTCATTAATATTTTATTCTTAATTTTTATAATTAAATAAATATGATTACATTGTAATTTATAAGTGGCTTTATCTAAACTCAATTTTGTGAATATCGTGAGAATTTTGTATTGTTTTTTTTTTCAAATTTACCATTCAAATTTAAAGAGTAATATATAGTTCAATTAATTATCATTGATGGTCCTAATTGATTGTCATTTGACTTAAATTTATCGTTGGTATTGAAATTTTAAATTTTGTTTACGAAAAGGAATAATATTTAAATTTTAAAAGTGGCTACTAATAAGAAGAAACTTGTTAAAATTATAAAATAATTAGTATGAAGAAATTCGTCTAACCAAAAAGCTCTTTTTATTTCAATAAAACATGTGGCTAGAAGTAAACCACAATATGGATTAGTCTCCCAATTTACATAATCACTTAATATTTATCTTTAAAGTTTTCCCCTGCATGAATAATTTTCAAATTTATAAAATTCACAATAAATAAATCTTTTTATTATTTTCCTAATTGTGTACGAAAAGATTAATTTACTATAATTTTTATAAATTTAAAGATTAAATAGTATTCAATAAAAAAATTTTAGACTAATATTAAGGAATTATGTAAATTTAAGAACCTTAGTGTTATCTAACGCAACAATTCATATAAATTTGAGTAGTCATAGACATAGGCTATGTTTGGTAAAAATAGGTGATAAGTTAGCTGAAAGTTGAAAAGTTAACTGAAAGCTGAAAAGCTAATTTTTAGCTGATAGCTAAAAACTGTTAAACTAATTTATTGAATTAGAAGTATTTGGTAAAATTAACTATTGAATTAGCTGATAAGTGTAAAATGACATAAAAGTACATACTTATATAAAATTTATTATTTTTTGTTAGTAATTATATTTCATTATATAATTTCAAAAAATACAAAAATATAATTTGTTAATTTTAATTTTTTTTTCTCTTTTATTCTGTGATTATTTTTCATCAGTATTCTAAGAATATAAACTCACCCACTTTTCAAAAATGTCGTTTGATTAGTAGAAGAAAAGTGCACACAAAAAACTTGAAGATCAATAAATTGGGTCAAGGGTCATGAGTATAATAGTGTTGGAATTTCAATAAAATAACAAGGATAAAAAAGGAATAAAATTATAAAAGTTATAAGCTAATAGCTATAAGCTACTCAAAGTAGCGTATAATAAAACGCTATAAGCTACTTAAATAAGCTCGTTTACCAAACACCTTTAATTTGGTCAAATAAACTTATAAGCTAGTCAAATACGCTATAAGTTAACTTATTGGACTTGCCAAACACACTCATAATTTACCGATTCCATTATTTAAGAGCCAAAGGATGTTATTTCATACAAGTGTGGGTGTTCTTTCTCCACATTGCAAAATGTTGATCGTATAAATATTGTCACAAAAGGATAGAGTCGATTATTTTTAGGCGATTCTTAAGATATTATGTTTTTTTTGTCACAAGTATTTTTAAATTTTTTTAATATAACACAAATATTATTTTTTTAAATTTAAACTTTTAATATTAGAGAGGTATCTTAACAACTAAACTCAAATTTAATTTTCACTGGAGTCACAAATTCTTTGAATTTTAATTGTGAGGAAAAAGATTTTTCAATATATATAGATTATTTGACTTTAGGGAAGACATTAATATTTTGTTATTGTTATTAAATGTCGGCTGCAATTTTAAAAAAAAATCGAAGTGAATTGCTCTAATATTTAAAAAATTTGTTGACTAAATAATAAATGCATACACTTGCTTCTGACATTCTTTATTTTCAAAGAGAATTCCTTTTCATGAAAAAAAAACAATAAACATGATTAACTAAATAGATAAAATATAATACAGTAAGTCAAAATTGTTGTTTATTCAAAATATTTTCTTTCTAATTATTTTTTAATATATAAACCAAATTTTCGCATAAGTATTTTAAAATCTGTAATTCTATAATCTAAAAATTTTATGCCATACATCTTTAAAATATTATTTTTTAAAATTTATTATCATATCAATATGAACTAATTGTACATTAATGTCTCACATCAATTTTTTTGAACAAAAAAAGGGAGGGAATTGATTTATAATGATTCTATATTTTTTTTTTAAATTAACTTATTTAAAATGATATTTTTAAAGACTAAATTTTAGATGATAGTTTTTGTGAACCATTTTATATATTTAGTTTAAAAAAATATGTTCGACTTAAGCTTTTTATTTTTTTTCAATAAAAATGTTTCATAATTTAAAATTATAATATTTAATGAGTTGATAATTCATATCATACAAATTTCAATTTTTAATATTGAAATAAGTTGGTGTTCTAAGTTCAATTTTCACAACACGTTTGGTTTATAGACATTTTGAATATCAAGTAACATTTAAAACATTTATGTTTAGTATATTAATATTTAAAATATAAATATATCTGTAGATCTCACATCTCATCAATTTTTAATATACTTTTAATCTCATAAATTTTTATAAATTAAAATAGAGTTAATATTTGATACACTAACAGTGAACAATTTTTTATTTATCAGCGGTGTTCAAATTATAACACGTAGTAAAAATAATTTTAAAAATTATTATTCTTATCACATATCACGATTTAGATATCGTTAGTTATTTTCTTATTTCAATAACCTTTTACTGCGGTACCATATAAACATCTTGAATACTATAATATATTAAATTATGCTTCTATGAAATCTTAAATCCTACAAGAACTAATATCAAATGTACTTCTCCCTATTTTGAGCTCGTCCCCACCTCATGACTTCGTATTTAACAAAAATAATAAACTTAACATTTAATCAAGGAATCCCATATTAATATACAATAAATTTAATATTTTTAAAAATTAATTTTATCTAAATGCAAATAGCTTATTTTTCAATTCTTATCTCATTTTTCTAATTTAAATCAATTAGACCGAATATTCTTTGCACCTAAAATGGGTCCATGAAATTTCACCTGTCATGGCAAGGCAACCATATGTCACGGCCCCAAATGATGGAACACATGACCGGCACGGCATAAGGGTTTCCCCCTAGCCGCAAGCCTAACACATAGCATGCACAGACATCCAGCACACAATCCAGAATACATAATAAATATAACTGGCCACATATGCCACATCCAATATCAGAAAATACTGTATATATGTATATATATATATATATACCTCATGATATCTCATGAATCCAACATTCTGATTCAACTTGGCCCATGGCCTCATAATATTCATGTGATTCAACTTGGCCCAAGGCCTCATAATATCAACATTGTTGTAAACATAAAACCATTTTCCAAACAAAACATCAAAATACGCAAGAAAGCAAGGATCCTGCCTGTATGTTCATGGAGATACTCTAGACATAACTAAACTAAACAAACAGTACAAAAGAGCCTTGCCCAAACTGGGGCTCACCAACACTATCTTCAGCCTCCTACGAAGCTGTAGCTGGATCAAAGTCTCTTTGACTATCTGTGGGGAGGAAACAAAAGAGGGGTGAGATTACCACATCTCAGTGAATGAGTAAATCATACTATAACTGAAACAGGGCAAACCAAGCACGATTGTTTCGCAATGGGTTTAATAATTGAAATCCAAATGTAAAGATAACAATAGAAACATTAAGCATTTAACCATAATTTATTGAAATAATGCTAAACAGTTCAAATGTGTGTTCAAAAGATAAAACATGATTAAATCAATAACCGTAAGCAAATCAATTATGCATGGTAAGTAATACATGAAGATATTTATGCAATAACAATGATGAATGAGCTTGTTTAGAAATATTTAATCTTTAAGAAAAATGCATCAGTTTATTGGAGGTCTTTCCTAACAGATCTATCATCTCCCCCAAGCACACAGCAAGGGTAGGGTAATCACTGTAGGCGTAGACATAAGTCCACCCTAAATTTCCCCAAGCACATAGCAATGGGTATGGCAATCACTGTAGGCGAAGACATAAGTCAACCCTAAATCCCTGTGTCTTAGGCAGTCATATGCCCGTCACAGTATCCTAGGCCGAAGCTTTAACATGATCATGGTGC
Source organism: Gleditsia sinensis (assembly GCA_037074535.1). Taxonomy (NCBI): domain Eukaryota; kingdom Viridiplantae; phylum Streptophyta; class Magnoliopsida; order Fabales; family Fabaceae; genus Gleditsia; species Gleditsia sinensis. The sequence goes on from CM073470.1 coordinate 19,475,983, forward strand.
ACCAGGGCTAGCACTACCTGCGGCTAGCTAACAGTGATCTAAAAGGGTCCCTCCAATAGAAAACATTTGAAATATGCTATTCAAAGAGTTTAAAGTAAAACATTTTAATAACATTACAATAAAGCTATAATTCTCCATCTAGCTCTTTTCATGCATAAAATTCCATTCAAAAATGTTTCATCCATGTATTCCCATGGAGACCTTTATCATCATAAACTTTCCCTTTAAACATAGATCGTCCGTAGACGTCGTATAGATGCTCATCATGCATCAAATCATTTTAAACATAGATCGTCCGTAGACGTCGCATAAATGCTCATCATGCATCAAATCATTTCATGGCCAACTTAGTTCATTTCTATGACTAAGTTCGCATTTCTATAAATCTAGCTCAAATGGAGAATTATCAGTCTAGATGTTTGCCCTGCATACCTAGGGTTCAACTAGGATTGAAATTTATAATTTCTAACATGGTTGGAACATATTGGTTTTCAAAGCAGTAAAACAATTTAGCATACATTCCAACTAGTTAAAATCATACGAGAGAGAGAGTTATAAACCAAATTCATAAGACATGCGCTATAGTATGAAAAACCCACTCACAGGTAAGGGCTCCAGATTGGACAGCCCTAAAATCCTAGTTCCTGGTCTGAATTCGGTAAAACAGACCCCAAAATCGAGTTCGGAAGGTCCAAAAGCCTTAAATGAGCTTGGTTACTGATCACCGCCGGAAAATACTATTCACGTCGGAAAACACTATTCACCGCCACTATTCACCGCCGGAAAACACTATTCACTGTCACAAAATTTTTACCGAATCAACAAAACAATTTCATATCCTAATATTTATCTAATTTCTGAATCCATCTACGGAGTCAGATTTCTAATTAGAAGTCCCTAAGTAAGGTTTTTCAGAACTTACCTTTTACCTAGATTTTCTACTTCAGATCTACGGCGATTCAACGGTTGATTTGAAAAACTGATCGGTCAAAACTGAAGCACTCTTCGTCCTGAATCCAATAACACGTTCAGTTTTGATACCGGAAGTCAATTGGTACTCCAAATCGAGAGAAAAGATTTAAAGTCACTATTCACTCACTATGCAACACTATGCATTTTTTTCCGTTTTCTTGTTCTTCTTCGAATTCGCCGCCCCCGGTTTCTCATTTTATGGTTTCTGAAGTTTTTTTTTTAAATATAATAATAATTATTAAATAATTAATAATAAGATTTTCTTTTATAAAAATTCATATAAATTCTATTTTTCATCATAAAATATCCCAAAAATTTCTAAAAATTTCCTTTCTCATAAATCTTTAGTTAAACTCTTAAATCATAATTTTTCTTGATAAAAATCATAATAAAACAAATTTCAAAACAAATATCTTTATTCATATTAAAAGAAAGAATATTTTTAAAAATACCATAAAAATTCAATAGAGGCCGATATAATTATTTTAAGCAATACAATGCTTTTTTTACTTAAAAGTCCACTTACTTTTAACAAATCATAATTATTTCTACATAAATAATCATATTTTTGCTAACAGCGCGCCAAAATATAAATTCTCATATTTCTTTTTTGTAATTCTTTAATCCATGTAATAAATATACATATTTTCACTGGTTCTTAACTCAATTTTCAAAATTCTCTCTTTTATTCTAAATTTCCTTTAATTGAAATTTTTGTTAAATTTTGCGGTTATTACACCATAGATCTATTTATTTGAGTTTTTAATTTTATTGATTTTTATAATATTTTAATTAAGTGAAAAAAATCATAATATTATTTAAAAATAATTTATATTATATTTTAAAAACTTCTAAATTATGTTAGACTCAGATAAATCATTTACTAAAATATTTACTTGGAATACAAATATGATTTATTTTATTATATGGTATTTCAACTGAGCAATTTAAAGTCCTATATTAAATTATCCATAATTAGTTTATTAGAGTTATAAGTGATTTACAATTTTAATAGCAAATCAAATGTTCAAGTTTTAAAAAATATTATTGTAAAAAAGGTTAAAAATCATAATTGCTCTAAAGCTTCACGAGAATTAAATTCAATTCAATTCATCAACCACATAACGAAAATTTTGAGTACAATTATTTATTTAAATGGATTGAATAAAGAATAATAATGAGACATTTAAGCAATCTTTTAATGAATCTAATTTTTAATACGTTCGCTCAATTTTTTGTGTTAGTTGGATTTCATATATATATATATATATATATATATATATATATATATATATATATATATATATATATATATATATATATATATATATATATATATATATATATATATATATATATATATATATATATTCAAGAATTGCCCTTGATTCAAACACGTTAACATGGATTCTCACTCCAAACTTTGGCATATTTAATTTTTTTTAATTTAAATGTATCTTATTTAAAAAATATATGAATTTTCTCCTTCAATAATAAATTTTAGTATATTACATAAAAGTGTTGATAAATTATTATATTTTTTTGGTAAAAAATCTAGAATATTTTTAAAGATACTGTGTTTTAAAATAATATTTGATGAAACATTAACTTTTTTTTATTCTACTTTAACATAAATCTAAAATTGTATCCCAATATAAAATTTGAAGGAAAAGATATTTCAGTGCAAATTCAAATTATATTAATTCATTAATCAATATTTGTTACTAGTGGTTTCACATATCAGAGATATAATATTTTTGTTGTTAATTATCATCCAATTTTTTAAATGTTTAGTATACCGTCGTTTGACTATATTTTTATTTATTTATTTAGCTCTATTTGGGATTAAAATTTGAGAATCTTAATTCTAAAACGATTTTAATATTATTGAATCAATTGACTGATTTGATTAATGAGTGTACTATCTTTAATATTAGTGTCATTTGAAGTGTTTGTGTTTAATATATGTATGTTGGTATTCAAGATATTAAGAAAGAGTTTGGTATAGCATACTCTTCTGATTATTATGTTTGATATTATAATTGAAATTTGTATATAATTAATATTTTAAAGAATTTAACAAAATTAAAAAAAGGAGCATATTCTCATGATTATTATGTTTGATATGATAAATGAGATTTGTATATAATTAGTATTTTATAAATTAAAAAAAATTAAAAAGGATAATTCTCGTGATTATGATGTTTGATATTATAATTGAAATTTGTATATAATTAATAATTTATAAATTTTAATAAAATTAAAAAAGGAGTGGCGAAAGAACTTTATTATTTATTAAAAAGTTCAACATAGCAATAAGTTATAATTTTAAAGTAAAGACACAAATTTAGTCATTTAACAAATATTTGTTGAAAGAGTTTTTTATTGTAATAGAGTTGGAGACAGATTAGTTTTACTGTAATAATATTTTATGTATATATATATATATATATATATATATATATATATATATATATATATATATATATATATATATATATATATATATATATATATTTTAAGAAATATAAAAAAAACCACCTTGTTGTTTTCCCACACACTGGGATATCATAGAATAACATCATTTTAGATGTTATATTATCCTTAAATTATGAGGATTTTATGGTTCATTATTCTTAACTTTATTAATTATATTATTTTTATGGTAATTTTTAATTATTATTTCACACCTAAAATTTTTAAATATTATATTATTTATATTTTGACATATTATATCATATATCTAATATAAAAATATAAAATAACAGTATACTAAACCTCTTATTTAAATGTAGTTCATAAATTTAAAAGTAAAATATGTATACTTTTAAATTTTTTTGAAACTTACACTTATATTCTTTATAATTTTAATTCATACAAATTTTTTTGTCTATTTATAAAATTGTTAATAAAATAAATATTTTATATTTTTTAAATTATAAATAATTAAATTCAATTAAAATAATGAAAATTTAAAATGAAAATGAGTATAATTTTTTTAAAAAAATTGAAGTAACGTGAATATAAATTTGAAAATATTGTAAAAAAATTCATATACGAACATCAAGAAATATTATTTTTATGTATTTTTTAAAATAAGCCGTTATGTCAACCTCGATGGGATGAACAAAATGATGGGAGTAACGTCGTAGTTACAGGCACATTCACGTCACGTGTGGGTACATGCTTCAATCCCCCAATCCTACATCCTTTATTGGTCGATTTCTCTTATGCACGATCCACTATTTCAATCTTCGGCTTTCGTGCAACAGCTCTCCACGCGCTTTAATTTTTTTTAAACTTCTATTTTACTCTTTTAAATTTATAATAAAATTTAATTTAGATTATGAATTTTTTATTTATATAAATATAAATATCTTTTTAATTCTTAAAATTAATTCTCTAAAAAAATTAATATAAAATATTATTTTAAACATACATTTACTAAAATATTTATTTAAATAATTAATTCAATCAATGTCACCTTAAATCAATAGCAGTTCACTATTTTATTTAAGTTAATTCAGTTGTAAATTTTCAATCAAGATAAAATGGATAGATGTTATTTTCAAATAATAAAACATTTTTTAATTGAGTCAAATATTTGAACAAATGACTAAATAAATTAAATTTCATGTTTTTTTAAATTAATATTTAATGTTTTAACTAAGTTAGTCTTAAATATTAAAAATGAATGTTTACGATGTGTTAAAAATATATTCAAATAAAAAAATTACAAACTAAATTGAATATTGCTGTAAACTTAAAGAATTAGAATAAGATTTTATCATTTTTATTTTATTTTATTTTTTCAAAATGCCATATATGGAATGCTATAAAATTATTCGACAAGTATTTACGTGACAATAAATTTAAAGAAATTATAGCATTTTAAAAATATACAACACAAATTATTCATTTGCTAAAATTCTAGTTTATCAAAAATCTTATATTATCCATCTTTGAAAAGTTATATTTTCTTTAAATTTATTATCGGGTAAGTATATGTTATTTGTCAAGGCATTTTATAATATTTTACGTTAATTTTTAACAACAAAAAATGAGAAATTTAATGAAAAAATTAATTTAGAACAATTTGATATTTTTTTAATGATATTTTTAAAAACTAAAATTTTCAATAATATAATTTTGGAGAACATTTTTTATATTTGCTTTATATGAAATGTCTCTTAATATCTATCACTTACCATAGAATTACTGTCACGTCCCTACTTTAGGAATGCAAATAATACTACTGTCTGATAACTTTATCTTTATTCATTAGTAATCAATTTCATATTATGACATAACAAGATAATATCATATATTTACAAATTTCAACATAACTAATTATACATACCAGGTCTACATTTATCAGTTTTACAGCGAAAACAAGAATCCTGTCTGTGGCGTTCAGAACAACTCTAAAATACATTTATATTACAATTTAAACACTGAGAGCCCATAAGCAATTTAGGTTCACCACAAAAATACGACACCTAGTCGATCAAAAAGCCGCAGGATCAAACTCTGGGTCTTTATCTGAAAAATATATCAACCACGTGTAGTGAGTTTTACAACTCAGTGAGCGGATAACACCTCCTATGACCTCTTAGGTCAACATATGGATGTACTCTTTATTTTTAAACTTATCACATTGAAAATCACAATTCAGAGATACATTCATATGGGACCCGCATTTCAAAATCATTTATGTTCAAATTCATATTTATATTCAATTCATAAGTAATGACGTAAGTACGATAATAAAATCACGGTATTCATCAATATAATTCATGTGAAAACATTTGGAGGATCCCATATCAGAACTATCATATCAGAGTTTAACCCCTTCCGTACTTTGGTGGTATAGGATTTGCCTAAATTCAGTATCCCGCTGAGGTTTGCTTAAACTCAGCAATACGCGAATGGACTCTGTATGGGTATTTCACAAACACACAATAAGGGAAGGCAAATCACAACTCATATAACTGGCATCTTGCCATATAGGAGGTATTCCGCTCTCTATCACATATCATCTCCTGTGTGTTGACCCTCACACGAGGTTAGCACAACCCCCCTGCTAACTGAGACAATCAAGGTGCACAAGGACTAACATGACCTGCTGTTAGCAGACAGTGTTTCCAATAAAATTCCTCCACAGAAAATATCATATGCACATATGCCATATAATCCAGTATAAAATTCTCAATATAATACAAAATTTCAATCTCAGTATATTCTTCTATCAAAACTTCATAATCAGGAGAATCACGTATATATGCCCATATTTGAGGCAAATATATAACTGTATAAATCAATAGCATAGGCATAACATATTTTCTTTGTCATATAATGAAAAATACATTTAAAAATCACATGTTCAATGTGTTACAAAATTCATTTCAAAAATCACTCTTCTTGAATCAGATATCATATTACAATCGTTTCAGATATTTTAAATCATTTTAGGAATATATAAAAGTATCCGGAGGGTAAGAGCCCCAGATTGGATAGTCCTAAAATGTATTTTTCCAATCTCAGTTTGATCAAATAAACCTCGAAAACGTATCCGAAGGGTTCAAAAAAAAAAAAACAACTTCAAGAACTTGGTTACTATTTACAGCCAAAAAATACTATTCACTCGTCGAAAAATACTATTTATCCTCCAAAAATTACTATTTACGACGAATAAAAAACTGTCAGATGGTCGAAAATATTCATATCCTAAAGTTTATCTAACTCCTGAATTCATCTATGGTGTTAGAATTTCAACTAGAGGTCTTTAAGTAAGAGTTTCAGAATTTATCTTTTTTTGAGATTTTCTACTTCAGATTTACGACGATTCAACGACTGATTTGAAAAATTGATCGGTCAAAACCGTAGTATTTTTCGTCCTAAATCCAGTAGCACCTTCAGTTTTGAGATCGGAAGCCAATAGACACTACAGATTTATAGAAAAAATTAAAGGTTACTATTTAATCACTATTTATTCATTATTCACTCTTTCTCGATTTTTAGAATGTGGTCAATTGCTGTCCATTGCCTCACTATCTACTCATTATTTATTATTATTATTTAAATAATAATAATAATTATTTAATAATTAAATAATAAATTTTTTTTATATAAATTCATATAAATTCTATTTTTCATCCTAAAATATTTGAAAAATTTCTAAAAATTCACATTCTCATAAAATTTTAGTTAAACTCTTAAATCATAATTTTTCTTGATAAAAATCATAATAAAAAAAATCTCAAAATAAATATCTTTATACATATTAAAAGAAAGAATATTTTTAAAAATAAAAATTTTTTTATTAGAGATTAACATAATTATTTTAATTAAAACAATAATTATTTTAATTAAAATTATACTTATTTTTAGTAAGACATAATTATTTTTAAATAAATAAAAATATATTTATTTATAACAAAATATTATTATTTAAAAATAAAAATTACACTTCTAAACATAAATTTTTATATTTTGTTTATACTTTTTTAACTTATGTAGTAAATGTATATATTTTTTAAAGTTTTTATTTTTATTTTTAATTTTTTTTATTTTAAATTTTTATTAAATTTTACGATTATTATAATTACAATCATACGGTTTTGATGAGCCACGTGCAGCAGTTTATTTGGTTCACTTTCTTATTACGGTGGACACAACTACACAATATCATAGCCGTTAACTCGAACCTCCACGAACACAATTGCTTTTTCTGGTCTGACGAATTTCCTGATGCAACGGGAAAACGTGAATTGAAAGAAAACTAAAAGTCTTTAAATTGTATATTATTTTTTAAATATTTTGAATGAATATCAAGTTTTAATAACATAAATTTAATTAGAAAATAATTTTAAACAGAATCTAATCCAAATAATAAGGAAAGTTGATCATATTCTAATTTAAATCTAATTTTAATAGAATGCTAATCCTAATTAACTTAAAATTTGAAAAATAATAAAGAAATCAAATAGAATCTTAATCTTAATCAACTTTAAATTCAAAAATATAAAATAAATCTTTAAAAATAATAATAATAAAAATAACCCGAAACTCGCATTGTTAAAAATTTTGGGATTCTCTTATTTTTTTGGGGTCTTATTGTGCTTGGTACACTTCAGGAATTCATTAGCAATTCGATCTACATTATTTTTCTTCACTTGAAAAAAAAATTTGCCATCGAGTAAACTAGATTATTTGGACACACCATAAATTTTTCTGACACCAAAGACTTGTCTCGTAACGAAAACATTTACCTTATGGCATCTTCACACTCAGAAACTGAGTGAGTTAGGCAAGAAAAAATAAATAGATTTTTATCTAATTTTTGTTATTTTTTTGGGTTTCTTTGGCAATCAGAGGAAGAGGGTTTGACATGGAAATCTGATAGTAGAAATGTCTATGACATCCACAAAAATTTTGATTAACCTTAGCCGCTCATCTTTGGCATAAATTACTGTTTTTTCTATTCATTGAGCAGCCCCTGTTTGTAATATTGCCCCAAAGAGAAGAAGAAAATGCAATAAGGGGCGGGGAATTCTGTGAATATAGAGAGGATTATTGAGGTGAGGTGAAGAGTTTGTTGGAGTGAGGGGGAGGACCCACCTACCCTTCACATTCATCATCGTCTTCATCAATCTCTTTTATCTTCTTTTGTATTTGCAAGCCCCATAAAATTTTATTAATTACAGGTGTTAGAAATTCTGACATCAGATCTTACTATCCCATCTGCATTTGTCTCCTGGTTTCACCTCCTTATAGGACCCATTTTTACATTACACAATCTCTCCTTGAATGACAGCTGTTCAGGTTGTCTGTACGGTTTTGCCCTTCATTGGAAACCAATAGTAGGGTGAAATCGATGTATTGTTAGCCACAACAGCGGTTCAAGGTAATTTCCACCTCAGCTCGTCACCGTGAAACTCTATCTTATTTATTCTGATGAAACCTTGGCAAGAAGGCCCACCGTAGGGTTCTGGTGGGCTTTCGTGGAAGCATTTAAAAACGAGGTTCTAAATTGCTGCAGTTTTCTCGTACGGGGCTGTAATAGTCTCTTTTCTTCCATCGGCTCCTCATTGACCACAGGCTCTATAATATATGCCAAACTCAAATTTCACCAAACGTTGCCGTCTGAGTTTGTTTTTGTGTCTCTTCTTGCGCTGTTTAGCCCCACTATCTTGCCGAAAAAGAAATGTTAAACTATATATATTATTCAAGCTACTCTTGTCCGACAACGTGGTTTTCACCAAATGTTGCTGTCTGAGTTTGTTTTTGTGTCTCTTCTTGCGCTGTTTAGCCCTACTATCTTACCCAAAAAAAAAAAAAAATTCATAGTATGATGCATCTATGGCACTCCTAATGTCCAATCTTTGTGAATGTTTTGACATTTTAAAAGTCACTCTTAAGAATACGGTCTTCGGTAAAAATTTAATAAAAGCCATTCTTAAAAGTAAAATTGATTTATAGAATGTTGGATAGTCATTTTTAAAAGTTATATTATTGTCAATAGAAATTAGTTCAGGTTATAAAGATGAAGATATTTTACTTATAAGATATAAATTTAATTTCTGTTGTTGGTAATAATCTTTATTAAACAATTTTCTTAAAATGACATAGTCTCCTTTCACTTTAAATTTTATTGTATCTAAAGAAAAAAAACTTTATTTTACACTAGAGAAAATTTTATTATTCGTAAGTTATAAGTATTTGATAAAGAAATATTTTTTATTATTTAGTAAATTTAAAGTTAATTTCATGCATCATTTGATTAAAGTTGGAAGGGATATGTGAAATTTATATCCTTGTACCTGATCATGCTTATGAATAACTTTATGTTAAATATAAAAAAAATTTCAGTAAAAATAATAAATAAATAAATCTTAAAATTTAATTAAAACATAGAAGACAGTTTATACAATTCAAATTTATGACAGTATTAATTTTCTAAAAGAAATTTGCAAAATGAATGCTCTTTCATGGAAAGAACAGAGACATTACTGTGGGGGCTCACCAGATTGAAAATGGCATCATTCTATGATGGGATTAAGGGCTGGCTAATGTTCATTTGCTGACAGTTAATGAAATACTTTTGTGCAAAAGATGAAAAAAAAAAAATACTTGCAAAACGAATGGTGGTTGGAAGGCACTTTCGTATAAAGAACGAAGACGTTTTGAAATTGGCATTATTTAATTTTATGACGGGACTGAGCAGCTATTGTTGACTTTTGCTTTTGCCTTTTTTCATCTTTTCACACAAAACAAACAAGACGTTTACTGCAACCAAATATTGATTCAATAATTTAACAGGTCAAATATGAAAGATGTAGCAAGAAAAAGAGATTAGATAAAACATTTGTAACTAATCACTCATTTTATGCAAGTTTTAATTCTCATGATGTTAAGAATTCGTGTTGATGCTCAACCTTCTTTAAAGAGAGATTTTGGCACTCTTTTGAGTGGTTCTCTGTTCATCTCTTGATAAGTCACTTTTATACATTGATTTTTATGTCAAAGTGTCAAATATAAATATTATGAATTTGACAAATATAAGTAAAAGCTGAAAAGGAATATTCAGAATGTTAGGATTTCCATTTTCTATAATTTTTTTGTGTGTAAATTCGAAATTACGAAACTGAAGAATCCCTCCTTCTCCTTTTCTTTTTTGCACCTAGAAAGTAAGAAAATACATTGAAATAAAAAAAATGAAGTACACATTTTTGTTATAATTTATATTGAAAAATATTTTAATAGAAATAATACAATCTTATAAATATGTTAAATTGATAACTAAGATAAATATAAATAAAATTAAATAAAAAATAATATAAATATTTTACAATTACATTTACATTTCATAATAAGAAAAAGACAAAAAATTAACAAAATAAAATATCGTAAAATACAATAAAAGTAATTAAAAAATAAATGTAATAATAAATAAATATATAAACATAAATATAGAAATAAATAAAAAATTTAGACTAAAAATTGAAAAATAATATAAATAACTTACAAAAAGTTGAGAGATATTTTTATAATTATTAAGTATAATTTTACTGAAATTATACATAAATAATTGAGATCATTTTAAAAATTAATCAATTAGAAAAAAGTCACTTAATTATGACCAAAAATGAAAATTTAAAAATATTATTTTTTTAAAAAATTAATACATCAATATTCAACAAATATTTAATCAATATCAAATTATATAATGTAAATCTTAAATAATATTTTATTAATATTATAATAATTAAAATATTATTTATAACATGGTGTATTTTACAGACAAAACACTAATTATTTTATATTTTAAATATCTTATACTGTCATTTTTTTTAAAAAAAATTTATATATATTAACTAAAAAAATGTTAAGAGACTGAATAGTGGCAGTCATGGCAGCAGAGATTTGGAAAAGTTTAGCGCTGCCAACTGCGGTCTTTGAGTTTTTCACCTAGTCACTCAAAGACTAAAGTTCAACACAAACTGGAAAACCACTTGGGTTTGAATAGAATCAGAGAGTGGAATATTATTGTTTGGTGCATCGACATGGGTACAATGGAAACATGAATTGAATGGCTCTTTAATATCGAAGAAAGGCCTATAAAATTTGTATTTTATATTACATAATATTTTAAATTATACATAAATATTATATTTTTTTATCATATAAGTATATTTGTATTATATTATATCTTATATTTAAATTAATATTTCTGTTTCTTAGATGTGGAACCAATATTATTTTCACTTTGAGGTTCAGTGTGACTCTTAAGTTTTGATATCTGATCTCTGTTTTGAAAGATGAAGCAGAACCTTGCTTGGTACATGAGAACTTCATTTTACACTACTAAAAAATTTGAGATAATATTTATTATTTATAAGTCATAATTATTTAATAAAGAAACATTTTATTATTATTTATTAAATTTAAAATTAATTCATGCATCATTTGATTAAAATTGGTAGGAATATGTGAAATTTATATCCTCACTGCACTAGGCGCTTATGAGTGACGTGCACTCGTGCGCACATGTGTGGACACGTACATGGGCTTGTGTTTGTGCATGTGTGTATTTGTCTTTATGTATAAGTGAAATATAAAAATTTAATTAAGATATATACCTTGAATGTTACAGAGAACATTTACTTTTATATTGGGGCATCTCCAAATAAAATATTTTTAAAAAACCATTGTGTCTATTTATATTTCTCATTTGCTTGCTGTTATTGAAATGCTTTTTGGACTGACGAAAAGGAAGGGTGGCGGGGGAGGTGCTTTCGTAGAAAGAAGAGAGAAATTGGTCTGGTGGCCTACCAGATTGAAATTGGCCTACCAGATTTATCTTTTTAACTTATTATCACGTGAACATAAATTATTTGTCAGATATTATTATAATTTTTCATACTAGTTTTTTTAGATTACAAAAAAAAAATGATATTTGAAAAATGAACGGTGTTTGGGAAGACCCTTTCATAGAAAGAAGAGAGAAGCTGCCAAGGTGCCCTACCAGACTGAAATTAGTACTGTTCAGGATGCGATTTCTTGACTGTCATGCATTTATTCACTTGCCTTTTATTAAGTACTACTTTGTTCTTTTTATTTCAGTATCACTCGAAAAAATAAAAAATAACTTCACTTTCAACCTTCATCAATTCTAGATACCAATCCAATAAGTTCGATTATATTTCCTACAGCGAAGCACTTCCTTTCTTTCTGGCAATAATGCTTGATAGAAGAACTTGGTTTCTTTACAATTTTTATTTTAGTAAAAAGTGAAAAGAAATCCCTAATATGTCACGTTTCTTTTTTTCTCTATAAAAACATACAACAAAAAATTGAAAAATAATATATATAAGTTAAAAAATTAAGATATTTTTTTGATAATTATTAAATGTAATTTTACCAAAATTTTAGATAAATTATTGAGATAATTTTAAAAATGGATCAATTAGAAAAAAGTACCCTGAATAAGGAGACAAAAATAAAAATGAAAAATATTATTTTTTGGACAAAAAAAAATGTTGGTTGAGGAGGTTCTTTCATAGAAAGATCAAAGACATTATTATGATAGCTGATTGTCATGGAGTCCAAGTCGGACAATAATTGAAAAGATTTAGAATATATAATATGATATGTTGGATATTTTTATGAGTTAAATTTTAAAAAAGAAAATAATAATGTCGTGACAAATCAATCTAATTTTTATTTATATTACACAGTGAAGAGATGTAAGCCCTATAAAAAAAAAGAGTCCTACTTGATGATGAAGACATCACCAAAATAGGTGGAAAAATTATTACAAAATTTTTTTTCAAATAATAATTAAAGAGATTTAGAGTATATAATATAACATAAAGTACATCTCATAAATTAATTTTTAAAAAAGAGGATAATGATCCGGTGACATGATGTTCACTTCTTGTCTGTTAATGAAATACCTTTTGAACAAAAGACAAAAAAAATATATTTGCAAAATGAATAGTGGTTGGGGAGACTCTTTCGCAGAAAGAACAGAGACATTACCGCGTTGGCCTGCCAGACTAAAATTGGTATCATTTTATGATAGAATTAAGTTGCTGGCTGACGTTGACTTCTTCGACGTCATGCATTTATTCACTTGGCTTAAGTTATGCTTTGATGTTCTTATTTTATTTTACTGTTTGTATAATTTTGTTTTTATTTTAAATTTAGTCAACTTGATTTATTTATTTTTATTAACCGTGTAAAAATAATCTCTCTAAAAAAATATCTTTACATAATTAATAAAAACATAAAAATTAAGATCACACAAAAGAAGAAGTCTTACGCAACCAAACATTGATTTAGTAATTTAGATATATAATAATTCAGATATCATTCATTTATTCACTTGATTTAAATATAATTTTTTTATATAATTTTAATCTTTTTATTTTAAATATATTAGATTTAATTTCTTTATTTTTGTCTAACAGCATAAAAATAATCTTATTGAAAATAATATTTTAATACAACTAATAAAAATAGAGAAATTAAAATTATTAAATTTAAAATAAAGAAATTAAAAGCATGCAACTACTAAAAGAGTAGGACAAAGAAGCATATTAAATCCTATTTGTTTTTGTTTCTGCCACTCTGGTCTTTCCACGCCAAACAAGAAATCTTATGCAATCAAACATTGATTCAATAATTCAGATATATAATAATCCTAATCATCTCTTTCCCTTGATATTTCCAAGAAGCATCCAACTAAATAATTAAATGCAATTTTCACTCTGAATTTCTATGGCACATAAAATAATTCCAAATAAAGTGTAGCTGAACTCAGGCTATAAGTCAGTATAAACCAGCTTAACCTCAACCGCTACCTATCAAACTCTTATCTCTCTGTCTCACCTATCATTCTGCTATAGCTTGAGTTCTATTTTATTTTTTTATTTTTTATATTCCCTTTTAATTTTTTTACTTTCATCAATTTTTAAAGATAAACTTATTTTTCTCATAAGAGAGAATCTGTATTTTATAAAAATTAAATTTTATTAACTAAACATAATAAACTCATAGAATATAATTTAAATTCTTATTTCATCAGTTTATTACTGTAAATAAATAGCTTAGCATAAATAAAGAAATAATAAAATATTTAGAACACAAAAATTGAAAAATAATATTAAAAATTTTAAAAAATTTATATAATTATTAATTATAATTTTACCAAAATTGTAGATAAATTAATGAGGTAATTTTATAAGTTAATCAAATGAAAAAAAAAACTTAATTAGAAGAACAATAAAATATAAAATAATTATTTTTTTTTCAAAAAATTTAATACATCAATCCTCAAAAAATATTTAATAAATATCAATTTATATTATGCAAATTTTAAATAGTATGCAATTAATGTTATAATTAATTAAATATTATATGATGTCATATTTTGTGTTCAAATCAATATCTATTATTCTTAAGCATAAAAACAAGGTTATTTTCACCTTGAAGTTGAGAGACTCTTTAGTTTTGATTTCTATCTTGAAAGATGAATCAAAATTATTTTTAAATTGTCATATTTCGTAGAATGTTATGTGATGTATTGCTTAAATTGTCAAAAAAAATGATGTAAAAATGTAATAAAAATCACTTTTGTGAAGAAAATTAGATGATCTATGAGTATTTTATTAAATATAATAATATATTAATTTTAAAATGAGATAAAATTTTCTTAGTTTAATTATTTTTATATTCAAAGAAAAGAAAATAATTTCATTTTATACTATTAAAAAATTTGAAATAATATTTATTAATTAAATTTTTTAAAAAAATTTTCTTAATGTTTTTTAGAAGTTATAAGTATAGGATGTTTGTCACGCAGTTTTATACACTTTTAAATATTATGATGTTGTTTTAAATTTCGTATGAGTATGAATTTTATCGAGTAGTTTTATAATATTTCACATTAAATTTTTAGATAAACATATGAAGAAGTTAATAATAAAATTAATTTACAAAAATTCTGTATTATTTAAAAATTAAAAAATAAAACTCAGGATGGAATGTTTTTAAAAAACCATTTTGTATATTTATATTTCCCAATACTTGCCGTTATCGAAATGCTTTTTGAGTAAAAGAAAAAAAAGAAAGATATATTATGGTGGGGAGAGGTTCTTTCATAGAAAGAAGAGAGAAATTATTATTTCGGGGGGGGGGGGGGGGGGGTGGGGGCCCACCATCGAAGTTGGAATCACGTTCGGATGGGATCCTGGCTGTCGTGCACTTTGTCTCTTGGCTGAAGGATAAGTAGCAGATGTGGATTTCTTCACTATTATGCATTTATTTCCTTGCCTTTCAAGTGCTGCATACAAGTAAGGGTCTGTTTGGATTGGCGGTAGACCACCTAAAATCATGTTTCAATGTGATTTTGGCAGAAGCAACAAAATGTTGTTTCTGTCAAAATCACGTTGCAAACGTGATTTTAAATGCTTTCACCGCCAATCCAAACAGGTACTAAGTGAGTTTGGCAAACGTAAATGTGAACATTTTAATTTTTTTTTTTTTTACTTTTACGTATATTTTTAAAAGTTGCAAACACTATCAGTTTAATATTTTTTAAAATTTACTGAGATTTAAAAAAAAATTTAAAAGTGAGGTATTTTTTTAAAAATTATTATGTGAACACTTACTTTTTTTTGGGGTCTATTATGTGAACATAAATTATTTGTAGATGTTTTTATGATTTTTCATACTAATTTTTTTGGATAGCAGCAGAATTAATTTACAAAATTTTTTAATTATCCAAAAATTAACGACATCAAAATTATATTTTCAAAAATTAAAACTTTAGATAAAATATTTTTTTAAAAACTATTTTCTAATAGAAAGAATCAAATATTTGCACGCGGAGAGATCATTTCCGTTCATGCGTGTGTGTGTGCGCACGTTAACAGAATGATCTTTCGGAAAAGAATATTTTACGAACCAAATCTGTTTTTCAAAAAATGTTATTTCGAAGAAAGAACAGAGACTTTATTATTCTCCAACTCGTCATTTGCTAGTTGTTATTGAAATCCTTTTCCATGATGCAAAAATTATACAATTTTAAATGTTATATATTTTTTAAAAATTTATTATCACATAACGCTCTTATAATATTTTATGTCAGTTTTTTAAATAAAAATGTAAAAAAAAGTTAACAACAGAACAAATTTACAATAATTTTGTATTATCTAAAAATCAACTCATTCAAAATAATAATTTTGAAAATTAAAATTTACTGATAAAATATTTTTTGAAAACCTTTTTGTATATTTAGTATTGCTTTGCTATTAATGAAATACTTTCTGATGGGGCTGGGGAGGCCCTTTCAGAGAAAGAAGAGGGACGCTGCTATGGCGGCCTACCAGACTGAAATTAGTAACCATTTCATGTTGGTATTTCTTGGCTGTCATGCCTTTATTCACATAACTTTGTTCATTTTATTTTAGAATCGGTAGAAATTTAGTCTTTAATTTTTGTTTTAAGTTTATTAAATTTTTAATTTTTAATTTTTAATTTTTATTTATTATATAGAAATAATCTCTTCAAAAAAATATTTATACATAATTAATAAATACAAAAAAATTAAGACAATTAAATTTTAAAAAATAGACTAAAAACATATCATCACTAAAAAGGAGAACAAAAGAAAAAAAAAAAAATCTAAACCTATTCACTTCTGCTTTTCTCTCTTTCGTCTTTCCTCACAAAACAAAGAGTCTACGGCGACCAAACATTGATTCCATTATTTTTTTTTTCCAACTATCGGAGACCGGGCACTACAGGTCAAGTCCCTTCGTCGGTTTGTCCCTCCATTATTTTCTAATGCTCACTCGCTGAATTTCCATGCTACACAAAATCATTCCAAATAAAGTGTAACTGAACCCAGGCTATAATCTCTCTCTCACCTATCATTCTGCTATTGCTTGACTTTTATTACACAGACAGAAATGGCTGCAGCTATGGTAGCAGAAGCCTCTCTCTCTGCTTCTGTGCAAACCTTAATAGAAAGGATATCCTCGAGCGAGTTTCGAGATTTCTTGAGAAATAGAGAGCTGAATGTTTCTCTCCTGGATGAGCTGGAGAGAACTTTGCTGGTGCTCAATGCTGTACTAAACGATGCAGAGGAGAAGCAGATTTCTAATCCTTTAGTGAAAGAATGGCTTGATAAGTTAAAAGATGCTGTCTTTGATGCTGAGGATTTGTTGGATGAAATCAACACACGCTCCCTGAGACGCAACGTGCAGCAAGACTCTCAGAATGTTGCCAATCAGGTGCGATCCTGCCTTTCTATTTCTTTTAGTCAATTCTATAGGAGGATGAACTCCAAGCTTGAGGGTATATCTCAAAAGCTAAAATGCTTTGGAAATCAGATAGGTATCCTTGGTTTGCAAAGTTTTACTGCAAGAGTACATAAAACACCAACAACTTCAGTGGTAAATGAATCTGTTGTAGTTGGTAGAGAGGGTGATAAGGAGAAACTACTAGACTTGCTTCTGTCTGCTGAAGATGAAAAGGGTAATGGTATAGGAGTGATCCCAATTTTAGGCATGGGCGGTGCGGGAAAAACAACCCTTGCTCAACTCCTTTACAATGATAAGAAAGTGCAGGAGCACTTTGACTTGAAGGCTTGGGCATGTGTCTCAGAGGATTTTGATGTTTTCAGGGTAACCAAAAATCTTGTTGAGTCTGTCACTTCAATAGTATATAATGGTAATAATCTAGATTATCTTCGAGTTGAGCTAAAACAATGCTTAAGCAACAAGAAGTTTTTGTTTGTCTTGGATGACCTTTGGAATGAGAGATATAATGATTGGGATGATCTAGTAACTCCTTTTATCAGTGGAAAAAGGGGAAGCAAGGTCATTGTAACCACCCGCCAACGAAGAGTTGTAGAAGTCACTCATACATTTCCTGTTCATGAGTTGACCCTTCTTTCACCTGAAGATTGTTGGTGTTTACTTGCCAAGCATGCTTTTGGAAATGAAGACACTCGTAGATATCCAGAGCTTGAGGCAATTGGTAAGCAAATTGCAAATAAATGTGGTGGCTTACCACTAGCTGCTAAAACACTTGGAGGTCTTTTGCGGTCAAAAGTTAAGAAAGAGGAATGGATTAAAATTCTCAATAGCGACCTATGGGAATTAACACGTGATGATGTTATGCCAGCTTTGCGTTTGAGTTATCTTTACCTTCCGTCACATTTGAAGAAATGTTTTGCTTATTGCTCAATTTTTCCAAAAGACTACTTGTTGGATAGAGAGAAGTTGGTCTTGTTATGGATGGCTGAAGGGTTCGTACGACAATATTCCCATGGGCAGAAAACAATGGAGTTGGCAGCAAATGACTGCTTTGATGAATTGTTGTCTAGATCATTGATTCAACAATATGAAGGTGATCCTGAAGAAAAGCTTGTTATGCATGACCTCGTAAATGATCTAGCCAGAGTCGTATCTAGTAAAAGTTGTATCAACTTTGAAGGCAATGAAATCTCAAACAATGTTCGTCATTTATCATATCTTAGTACAGAATATGATAGCTCTAAAAAATTTGAGAGCTTGTATGAACTCAAGTATTTGAGGACTTTTCTACCACGTAACCCTTATGATTTGCCACATTGCTTAACCAAAACGGTGCCACATGATTTGCTGCCAAGACTAAAATGTTTAAGAGTACTATCTTTTTCAAGGTATAGAAATATCACTGAGCTCCCCAATTCAATTGGCAATTTGGTGCACTTGCGATATCTAGACCTTTCCTTCACTTCAATAAAGAAGTTGGCTGATGCAATCTTTACACTTTACAATTTGCAGACCTTGCTATTATCTAATTGTCAGTCTTTAGTTGAATTGCCATCGCAGATAGAAAATCTGACTAATCTACGCTATCTTGACATAAGTGGCACTAGATTAGAGGAGATGCCAACACAAATTAGCACACTACAAAATCTTCATAGTTTGAGTACTTTTGTTGTGGGTAGACAAGAAGATGGATTGAGGGTAAAAGAGTTAAAAAAGTTTCCTTATCTACAGGGTAAGCTTTCCATTTTGAATCTGCAAAATGTTGTTGATTCCATGGATGCTTTTGAGGCTGAATTGAAGAGCAAAGAGCAACTTGAGGAGTTGGGGTTGGAATGGGGCAGCCATGTTGAGGATTCACAAATTGCAAAAGATGTACTTGGCAAGCTACAGCCATCAACAAATTTGAGGAAACTGACCATCAAATACTACGGTGGCACTAGCTTTCCAAATTGGGTGGGAGATTCTTCATTTTCAAAAATTACTTTCCTGCGTATCAGTGATTGTAACTATTGCTTATCACTCCCACCATTTGGACAATTATCTTATCTCAAGAAGCTGTGCATTGCAAGGATGGAATTGGTACAGACAATTGGTCATGAGTTTTACGGCAACAAAGTAGACTCCTCTTCATTTCAATCCTTGGAACGTCTGGAATTTAGCGAGATGCCAAATTGGGAGGAATGGCTACCATTTGAAGGTGAAGGTACCAAATTACCTTTTCCTTGTCTTAAAAGTTTGAGTTTAGAGAAGTGTCCTAAGTTGAGGGGAGACTTGCCCAACCATCTTCCTTCATTGACAGAAGTTCACATATCTGAATGCAATCAGCTAGAGGACAAATCATTAGCTCTGCACTGGATCACATCAATTGAAAAATTAACAATTACAGAGGGTGGACATGGCTTGCTGTCAATTCTTGATAACGATTCTCAGTGCTCACTAAAACACGTAGGCATTGAGAAGTGTGACAGCTTGCAGTCTTTGCCGAGAATGATACTTGACAGCAATTGCCTTCAAGAACTGGAACTCAAAAATATCCAATCCCTCACGTCCTTTCCAACAGATGGTTTGCCCACTTCGTTGCAAAGACTTGAAATTGAGAACTGTGAGAAATTAGAATTCCTACCTGAGGAAGCTTGGAAAAATTACACGTCACTTGAAAGTTTGGTAATTAAGAATAGCTGCGATTCGTTGACATCATTTCCATTAGATTGTTTCCTTGGGCTTAAACGTCTTACTGTTAACGGTTGTCTTAATTTGCAATCCTTTACACGAGTTGGAGGCTCAGCTCCTAATTTGGAAGTCTTTGAAGTCATTAAATGCGAAAGAATTAAATCGATGTCAGAAGTACAGTTTGACACCCTCACGGCCCTGCTATGGTTGACTCTTTGGGGTCTTCCAAATCTTGAGTCGTTGCCTCAATGTGGTTTGCCTTCTAACTTAAGAGTAATTAGGGTAAGGAACTGTAAAGGACTATCATCAATGGCTATAGCTGGCTGGGGTTTTCAACGGCTCACTTCACTCTTGTATCTTGATGTTGGCGGTGATGGAGGTGATGAGATAGTCCATAATTTGCTGAAGGAGCAATTGCTGCCCACTTCTCTTGTGAGTCTCGACATCTGTAGCCTTCATAATACAAAATTATTGGAAGGAAAAGGGTTTCGACATCTGACTTCTCTGGAAGAGCTCGACATCTGCAATTGTCCAAATCTTGAGTCCTTGCCCGAAGACGAGCTGCCATCCTCTCTTTTGCAACTAACGATTTGGGGGTGGCCTAGATTAGAAGAAAGGTATGGTAATAAAAGAGGGAAACATTGGTCCAAGATTGCTCATATTCCTGCCATACAGATAAACGGAGAAGATATAATAGCATGAGCTATGAGATAATGGGAAGCATAGCAAGGTATGTATGTATGTATGTATGTATGTATGTATGTATGTACATATGTATGAACTTTTATTATTTATTTCCCGTTTTCATATGGAGGTCAGCATCAAAGCATGCATACATGCATATATGATGTATGTATGTAGGTATGAAATTCTAGAATTTGCTTAAAAGCATTATCTTTCCTACACGAAATAATAGACATACATACATAAATAATAGATTTGACGAAAAGTAAGTGCATTTTTTTTTTCTGATTGAAGACATTTTTAGTTTTCATTATCTATTTTTATTTTTGAAAATCTATTTCAATTTGTAGGTTTTTATTATTTAGGAATATGTTTTCTTGGTGAAGATCAAAATTTGTTCGTATTTATTTTTAAATTAAATTGGAACTAGTGATTATAAATATTACTTGATTTTGAATTTGATCTTCAATAATTATAAGATTATTATGATTTTTTTTAGTTTTTATGATAGACTATTTTATAATTACACTCGTCGTTTTTTGAAAACAATAAAAATGCCTTTTAGAATTTTTTATTTATACCTTGATTTTTAGTTTTTTTTTAAATGTTTTTTGCAAAAATGTTTTCAATCATATTTTTTTGTTTTCAATGATACAAAACAAACAAAGTTACACTGTAGCAATTCACGATGGCAGAAATTGCTTCTGAAGTTAGAGGCATTTATGATAAAGAACACTGGATCCCCTGTACAATATTTCCTTGTAACTTTCAATCATTGAGTTGAGAAAATACCAATGGCCTAGCAACCTATGGCCAGAAAGAAAATATCAAGACAGAGAACATGGAAGGGTACATGGGCAACGGGAAATCTTAGATGAAAATGTGTTACACCACTTTCTTCTTTTTCTTTTTTCTCTGTTCTTTTTTAGTTAAATTTAATCTTATATTATGTTTTGATAAATCAGGATAGACGAGGTAGAATTGCTTTGCTTCAAAGCAGGCTACTTGTGGTAGAGGTTGAGAAAGAATTATGCAGTTCAAAGGGCTGGTAAGAAGCTAATAGAAGTGCTGTGTATATTTGTTTCTATCTTCCCAAAATTAAGACTCAAATATATAAGACTAAACTAAAAATTTGGTCACTGGATTTACAGCCTCATAAAGCTTTTGTTTCTAATTTTTCTTGAGTATACAAGTCAGTATTGAAAATATCAAATTTGTTAGCCTCTCCAAGAACTAATATGTATTAAGGATAAATGAAGAAGTTATAAAATGAGTTGAGAAATAAGAAAATATAAAATCATTAGTATAAATCAACTACTACTTTTTCTTTAGTAAGAACTTCATGTTCACTTTTATTCATTGGTTGTTGAAAGCTGGAACTGGTATATAGCATTTATGAAATATTTAAACACTACTTTCTTGGCCAGACAAAAGCTCCATTGCAAGATGCCCACAAGAAGATCTCGCTTGTCGACTTCTAGATGCTGTCAAGGTGAGAAAAGTGTCTAATATTTTCCATTCAAAATTTGTTACCCTTAATTTTTCTTTTATCAAAAATTTTTACAATTTACTCTGTCAGGCAATCAAGCCAACAATGTTAATAGGATCATCCAGAAAAAGGAAAACAGTTACAAAGGATGTAGTTGAAACCATGGTATACTTGAATGAGGTTCGTTCTTTCTTTTTCTGATAATATATAAGGAAATTACATTTTTTTCACCTTGATTTTTTCTTCTAATTGCCATTTTCTAATTAATTTATTAATTTTTGTAATTGACCCTCTAATCTATTTATCTTATTGTGCTTTAACCCCTACCATCTAAATTAGACACTAACTTTAACTATAGCTTTGTAAAATTACTAAAATATCCTTATTTTCTGGATCCCTCATTTTATACTCTACTTATGGAAATGATATTTTGATAATTTCAAATAGCTATCATTAAAATTGCAATTGAATGCAAAGATCAAGGTAGAAAAATATAATTTCTCCTAATATTTAAATTATGTTGTGAGAAGATTTTATCATTAATGTATATGATATTTATTAGCATGTAGAAACCACTCGTTTTGGCTCTCTCCAACCCAACTTCACAATCTGAGTGCACAGCTGAAAAATCTTATACATGGATGGTGTAAGGTAAATTTTCATATGAGGAAAAATTTATTTTTGTCTCTGACAGATATGTGAATTTTATATGAAAGTGCTTACAATGTCATCCCTCAATTAAGCTATGGTCCAAAATTTGACATTAAACTCAATTCATTGATGAAATTACGGTTTTTTTACTATATAAATCTGCTTTGGTATATAAATTAGCACTTAATTAACATTGACTTGGCACTCAATTAACATTGATTATAACTCATATGGCTTTCAAGTGTAATGTTAACTGTAAATTAAGTTTAATATCAAATTTTGAATAATGACTTTACTAATAGGTGACAAATTAAACGGTGAGGAATATCTGTCGGGACAAAAATATAATTTTTTTCATTTTCATCTTCCTATTTGTTATAATCCATCGGCCCTTGAAACATTATTTTGTGAGTTAATACTAGAACATATGAACAAGAAGAGCTCTTATCTACCATGTTATTCCTCTTCAATTTTTGCAAGTCGAAGCCCATTTGATCAATTGTTTCATTATCACTTTGATACTGTTAGGCCACTGTTTTGAGACTAGTCTCCTTATTCTCTTCTTAGGACATTATTGTGTCAGATAAATGCCAACATGGTTCGTACACAAACTTGGCCTCCACCAAGCAGCTCAACAATAGAAAGGCTTGTTATTAACCTACAAATCAAGACCAAAGCTGCTGCTCTTCATCAAGTATGGAAGATGAATTTCCAACGGCTAGTTGCGCCAAAATGACATCAATTATGACGGAAAATGATCTGGAAAAGGTCAAGGCAAAAGAAAATCCAAATGAAGATTCAGTCACCTTGTATATCAATTCATATTTTTCCCAATCTATTTTGTGCCTATTGTCCTGCTGTATTTGGGGAATTTGGAGCTTTATCTTTTCTCTTGTATTGCTATTGGTGGGCAAGAGACAACCAACCTTATATTCGTTGGTAGTGAATGAGTGAAAATTACAGTTGTGGATGTTCCAGGTGAGCTTGTGAAAATTTTGATATTGTGGGTGAGTGTCATAAACTTTGTAATCTGTTGTTCCTGAGTGGGGCTAAAAACAACCTTTTGAATGATTAAAAAAATCTGAGACTGGATGTAAGTCTTGATTTGAGAGTGAATGAGGATATATTATTGTGTTCTTTCTCTTCTACCTTATCTCTTTTACTAATTGTTACATTATATCTATTTTTGTTTTAGTTCTAAGAGTGTGAAATATTGTTTCTCGATGTATTTTGTTTTATTATTCTTTTATCTATTTAATATTCGATTTTCTGTTAAGAAATTTGTTCTTTATGCTGTTTTTAAGCTCTGCTTCTACTTTTGTTCAATTCTGCTTTCTGGAATTCTTGCTTACTGTTTTCTATTGTTCAAGTATTTTGCATTGTAAGCAATTGTGTTTTTCATATTTGAGGCTTTAAGTATTCTTTGAACTACAATTTTGATATACCAGAATGATGTGGGATGTGACTATGTGAGTGAGGAGCTCTATTAATTTTCATTTTCTACAACTAATATCTTTTCTATATTGAAGTTGTACCATGAACTATTGACAATGAAAATTGAATCTAAATTTTGTAAGTAAAATGTTTTGATTTCACTAACTAGAGCAAAATCAGAAGTGTTACTTGAGCCTCATGAGACAAAAAAAGGAAAAAAGAAAAAGGAGAGAATGTACAAATACTAGATTATGAGTACGATTGAAAAGAGAACAATAGAACAAAGCTGTTAAAGAATAATCTAAGGCAAGAGTAGAGGAAGAGATAAAAAAAGGGAAGAAAGGCTTACGAAATTCCCCTTTCCATTCACTTTCCATTGCACTGCCATTACTCATTTTTTGCAAAGGATGAACCAAATAGCTTTATTTTCTAGAAAGAAAAAAAAAGATAATGTTCCTCTCTAAAGCATATTTTGTCTTTCAAGCCCTCTGTAAAGCAAATTGGCAATGCGTGGTGACTTTTTTGAAATTAAAACAATATTTTGTTTTTTCAAGTGAGTGTATATTAATTTGTTCTAGTAAAAAAAATTATTTAATTTATTACTTCAAAGTTTAATTTTACTTCACTTCCGCATTCATTTATTATAAAAGAACTAACAAAATTGATGATATTGAGATTTTTAGACAACGTGACATTCTTAATATATTTTTGTTCTCACAGAAAAAGCATTCAGCCACCTGAATTTATCATATATATTAATCAAAATTTCATAGTACAATAACTCGAGAAAAATACTTCACATCAATACATTTGTATATTTAAAACTGAATAAATAAACCTAACTTATACAAAATTAAACTTTAAAATAATAAACTAAAATAAATTTTTTTAAGAGACCAAATTGATACTATACCTATTTTTTAAAAATTAAAATAGAGTTTTACTTCTTTATATATACAAAAGTTGATTTTAATACTAATTATTTGCATCTCTCATACTTTATTACAAAATTTCTTAGAATAAAAAAAAAAAAGGAAAAGCAAGGTGAACGGTGACCAGTTCTGCAGATCCGACAATTTTAGTTGTTTTCAAACACCAATATAAAGAGATGACTGGAAGTTCCACCTAAACCAAACAAAGAGACAAATGCATGAGAGGTGATGATGCAAAAACCCGAAGGAGCAATTCTATCACTTTAAACAGTGTCAAGTTTTTTATTACATTTTTTTTTGAATGTCGATTTTCATCCAAATGATAGAATTTTTATTTCGGATGGACAATTTTCTGAAATTTTTTTTATAGCATTTACAGGTAAATCTCTAAATAATAAAATAATAATTTTAATAATTTAATTTAGTCCAATAACTAATAAGGTCAAAGTTTGAATTATCAATGTGCTTCATTTGTTGTGACAGGCAATGTACAAGTCTGCAGGAACGGGGACAAATAGTGCATCAATATAAGTGTATTATGATAGAGACTTTAACTAATTCCCCCCACTCAAAATAGAAAAAGAAAAGAACATGCTTACTAAAGGAGAGAATGGGCTGTACCTTTTCTTTTTCTCCTTTTTGGACCGTAGAAGAGAAATTAACAACAAATCTGGGCATGAATTTGGATGCAGTAATAATGCATCAATAGTCAGTCTTATTTCTTTCATGCTCATATTCTTCTTGATAGTAAGGCTCACGTTTTCTTTGCTTTTGTAGAGTTGATGTGTTTAGCAATATTCAGGAGGGTTTTAATAAACCATCACCTTGACAATGGTATATTTTGGATATCAAACAATATTTAAAGTACTGGTGTTCAATATACTAATATTTTATATACCAAGAGATATAAACTGACACAATTTTTTGTGTATCTCATATAATCCAAGGTAAACTTTTATTTTTGGTGATAGCCCTCATTCTAAATATTTTTCTACCCAAAGAAAAAATAACTTTATTTTACACTACTAAAAAAAATTTAAGATAATCTTTGTAATTCATAAAGACTAAGTATTTGATAAAGAAACATTTCTTTATTTTATTAAATATAAAATTAATTTCATGCATCATTCGATAAAAGTTGGAAGGGATATGTGAAATTTAGATCCTTGGTTGTACTTGGTGCTTATGAATGTGTGTATACATATTTGTGTGTGTCTGTGCACACGTGCGTTTGTGCTTAGGTGTATGTGAGCACTTGTGCTTTTGGGCGTGGGCGTGCTAGTGTAAGAACTAAGAAATACAAAATACTTGATAGGAATATGATGATGATATATATCTTGAAATTTAATTAAAAAATAAAAGCCAATTTGGGCAATTTAAGTTTATAATAGTCATAACATTTTAAAAGTTTGTTCATGATGATTTTCAAAAGTTGTAGCTTTTAAAAAACATCCAAAGAAACACTATATAACAAAAAAAAATTAACTAAACACAGATCTATGGTTTTTGCTGTACAAAAACACCGAAAACAACAGCCACAACATTCCCAAACAGACCTTATTCTTGTAACTTCCAGATCTTATGGAGCCTCAAACCTTCTAAGAATGGTTGCTGCACTACCTGCCAACCGATTGAAAAGGTATATTTTTCATATTGAGAGGCATAAATCATGTTATAAAGTTAAAATAATACTCAGGAGAGGTGAAATGGGTGACACTTAAAAAACATAAATTTAAAGCAAAAACAAAATTAAACAACTAAGAAATATCATAATATATGTACAAGGATTAAGCAATAAAACAATAGTCTAATACAACTTTTTCATAAGAGATAATATCAAATATGAAGTCCAACTCATAAATGGACCAAAACTAGAAACAGAACTTAAAATCAATCCAAAGAAAAAAAAATCTTAAATGAAAAGCAAACTATAAATCAGTTTAAGAAGAATACTAAATTAAAATAGTGTCACACACAAATGATTTCATAATACAAATCAGTTGAAATTATGCCATAAGTAAAAATGATAAAGAAAAACGAGAAAGAATACAAAGATATATTCTGCAGAGCTCAAATAAAGGTCTAAGTTCAGTCTTTTTAACTCTTTACTATTTAAAGAGGTTACTTTTCAACTCACCTATAAGCAACAAATTACAAAGAGATTTTTTGCGCTTACCAATTAATAACATTAAAATATTTTATATAAATATAATAAAGGCTAAATGTCATTTTTTTTTTCAATAATTCAGATATATAGATTCAAATAAACATCTCCTTCCCTTGATATTTTCAAGAATCATCCAACTATCGGGGACCACGCACAGGTGGTCGAGTGTCTTGGTCGGTTTGTCCGTCCATATACGTAGCATTCTTTATATGTATGGCATCCTATTTTAATATGATTTTTGGTAGGGTCTTATGTCTGTTGATTCATTGTGGGATACTCAGAGGTGTGTTTTGCTTTCATGCTCTGTCTGTACTTGGAGTGCACCCCTATTTCTCCCTTTGATGCAATATTTACTTATCAAGAAGCTAGAAGGTGCCCGGGTCTATATTAATTATGCCTACTCAGATGCAAGTTTTAAAGCTCCTAATTTTGTCATATTGGATTATGAATTTGTTAGCAAGATGATAGCCTATATGGAACTGAGCAAAGATTGTGGCAGGAGAGATGCCACTTTGGACCTCCAGCTACTTGATAATTCGACTGTGAAGAAGATGAAGGAGACAGTAATGGAAGTTGATGAACTGAACCATGATGTATTATATATTGCCAATGGAAGGTGAGAAAGGATATGTAATGGTAGATGGAGTTTGGAAGAGAGTTAGGGATGAAGAGCTGCAAGATGTTGAATCTTCAGTGAGGATTTTAGTTTAATGACTGCTTAGCTCCTGCCAAGCATTATGTGATTAATAGGCATTTTATTTGATATTTTGTAGATGCATTTTTCCCTCTACTAAAATTTTGGTTTTGAAATGAGGGTGCTATTATATCTTCTATGATTTCATCTTCTTTCTTTTTTCTCCCTTAAAAGGTATAAAACTGATGCTGATATTCTCCTTGTTTCTTTCATCAATGTAGGAAAGACAATAGTGCGGATTCCTGCCACTCCTCTACATTTTTGTCCCAATTCCCTTTTTCCATGGAAGTACACTGACCCATGGAAATTACAAAAAGCACTGATAAAACCTTACAACTTTGTATTTGTTCTAGCAATGTCAATTTACAAAGAGTTCAGATAAATCCTTACCAATTTGGATTGATTGAAAGTATCTTATTCTTCAACTCTTCTATATAGACATTTTTTCCTATTCACTCAATAATTTTTTTCACGGATTCCAGCTTCACTTTCGTAACAACTGATGTGTTAAAATTATTGTGTTAAAATTATATGTGAATTGTTATTTTAATCCTAAAAAAATATAATTTTTTATAATTTTCAAAGATTATCTTTGTCTCAAAAAACATTATTATAAT
Source organism: Gleditsia sinensis (assembly GCA_037074535.1). NCBI lineage: Eukaryota > Viridiplantae > Streptophyta > Magnoliopsida > Fabales > Fabaceae > Gleditsia > Gleditsia sinensis. The sequence goes on from CM073470.1 coordinate 19,505,122, forward strand.
AAATTTATTAATAGATATTTAATACATTTTCTTTATTGATCAAATTAATAATTTAAGTATTATCTCTTCACCTAAATTTGAAAAGCTCTTAAACAAATTTATTATATTTGTGAATATGAGTCATGTAAATTTTTTTTTTGAGTGGGATAATTTTTATAAGATTGAAATAAAAAAAATTAAGAGATTAAATTAAAGAACCCGTGTTTTCCAAATATCAAAAAAATAATTTATTCTAAATTATAATTTTTTTAAATATTGATTTATAAATAGAGTTCATAAATAATATTATAATCTCAACTGTCATAAAAAAATAAATTAAAAATTATAGATTTAGTCAATTTTAGCTCTAAAATTTTTTTTACATGCATGAAAAAATTTATAAGAATATTAATAATTTTATAAACTAATTTATATACTGATAAAAAATTAATAAATTAATATTAAATAAATATATAAATTTAAATATAAAATTACCAGTTTATTCTAAAAAAAATAAAATTAAAAAAAAGCACCTTCATCCACTAACCCCAATTGTTGACCCCATTCAAAGGAAAGCGACGACGACAACAAAGGTTGCTCCCCAATTATATTTCATTTGTTATTAGCGAATGACATTGAAGAAAAATAGCATTTTTTTTTCTAGAATATATTTAAGACGCATTATTTTGAGGACTATATATATCTATATTTAATAACTTCACAAGAGCATGTTTGATTTTTAAAAATAATTTTAATTTATTTATCTTTTCATTATTTAAGAATATATTTATTTTGTAAAGTTAAAAATTTATTTATTTTTATTTTAAATTAAATTCACATAAATAGTTGTAAATATTATTTAATTTTAATCATTTTGAGTTTATTTTTATTTTATTTAATAGTTATTTATATTATTTTTTAAATTATTAAAATATCACCAATGATTTGTTTTTATTTTTAGTCCATTTTAAATTTTCAAAATTGACTAAAGTGTATTTTATTTCTAAAAATATTTTTAATTTTCATTCTCTATTTTTTTTCTTTAAAATCTATTTTTGTTTACAAGTTTTTGTTATTTAGAAAATATATTTGTTTTGCTGAAACTACAAATTTGTTCATCTTTAATTTTAAATTAAAATCGACAATGATTTTAAATATTAACTAATTTTTTAATTTAATCTTCAATAATTATTTTTTTTAATATTTTTTATAAAATCTTTTAAAATTACAAAAATATCACTTTACATTTTTTAAAAATATTAAAAAGGTCTTTTAAATATTTTTTTACTCTCTTTTAACAATATTTTTAAAATAATAATTTTTTAAACTCTACAGAAACACATTTTCAATGATTTGTTATTTCTAATTAAAAAAAAATTAAAAAAAAAACAAACAAACCAAACAAGCCATTATTTGTAATTTGTTGCTTGTGAGTGAAGTTAAAAACAAGATTTTGATTAGTGGAAAAATCCCAAGAGTCAAGAGGATTGAACATAGGTCTTGATTTGAAGATAAACCAGGATATAAAGTGTTTTTTCCTTTGCCTTATCTCTTTTACTTAATAGCATTATATCCATTTGTGTGCTGGTTGTAAGTGTGTGTAACATTGTTTCTTGATGCATTTTATTTTAGCATTCTTTTATATTCGATTATCTGTTATGGAACTTGTTCTTTACTCTGTTGTGGAGCTCTGCTTCTAATTCTGTTTTATGCTTTTTTGAAATTCTCGTTTGCTGGTTTCTCTTGTAAAAGGGTGCATTAGTTGGTTGATTGCTTTGCCTAACCGATCATATATTTTATCCAAGGCCATTTAATTTTGTGTTTTTAAGCGAAACATTCTATTAACCCCCCTCAGAGTGTTATTTTCAAATGGTACATCTCTGTTCAAGTATTCTGCATTGTAAGTAATTGTATTTTTCACATTTCAGCTTTAATTCTTCCGTGAACTATAATTTTGACTTACTAGAATGATGGAATTTGACTTTATGAGTGAGAGCTCTATTAATTTTCATGTTTTACTTCTAATATTTTTTCTATATTGAAGTTAGTATGTGTGAGTGAGAAGCCTTTGGTTCTTGAAACACTTTTAAAATGTTATATGAGAATGTTAGATTCCTATGCTTAGTACAAGTTTTGGAAAAATAATTCTGGAATGTAACATTCTCACAAAATGTTCTACTTTCATTCTCATAGGGAAAGTGCGAATCTTTTTATGTCACATCCGTACTTTACGAACGCGAATACCGTTACTATCCGAAAAACTTTTCATTACACATGTGCAACTGATTTCACGATAACACATATTTAAGTATTATTCAATGCTCACAAGTTTACAAAACCAATAATTATACATGCCAAACCTATATACATCAAGTTTACAGCGGAAACAAGGATCCTGCCTGTGACTTTCAGAGCAACACTAGAGTACAAATATATTACAATATAATACACTGAGAGCCTAGAAACAAGATAGGCTCACCACTGAGGCACGACACCTAGTCGGTCAAGTAGCTGCGGGACCAAAATCTGGGTCTTTATCTGAAAAATATGTCAACCACGTGTAGTGAGTTTTACAACTCAGTGAGCAGATAACACCTCCTATGACTTCTCAGGTCAACATAAGGATGTACTCATATAGTAAAACTTATCATATCAAAATATACCGTTCAGAAGTACATTCTTATGGGACCCGCATTTTCAAATATTCTCTGTTCAAAAATCATAATCAGGTCTTTCAAACTGTATGCGATACTGTATAAACAATGCTCATATCAAGTTCAAAATCATATTCAATACTGTAAAATCATTAATCAAATTATGCTATGCATCAAAACATTTCTGTTAAAATATTTGGAGGATCCCATATCAGAACCACCATAAGAGTTTGACCCCTTCCGTACTTTGGTGGTATAGGATTTGCCTAAACTCAGCATCCCGCTGAGGTTTGCCCTACTACCATTCAAGAGGACACGCGAAGGGACTCTGTATGGGTCTTTCCCAAGCACACAGCAAGGGAAGGCAAAATAACATCTCATATAACTGGCATCTCGCTCATATATAGGAGGCATTCCGTTCTCCTTTACATATAATCTCCCATGTGTTGGCCCTCACACGAGGCTAGCACCACCTCCCCTGCTAGCTGAGGCAATCAAGGTGCGCACCAAGGCTAACATCACCTGCTGTTAGCAGACAGTGTTTCCAATAAGATTCCTCCACAGAAAATACCATATGCACATATGCCATATAATCCAGTATAAATTCTCAATATAGTACAGACTTTCAGTCTCAAAATACTCATATGTCAAAACTTCCCATTCAGGGGAAACATGTATACATGCCCATATCCCAGGCAAACATGTCACATGTATTACATATTTTCTTTGCCATGTCATGCGAAATACGTGTAAAAATCACATGCTTAATGTGTTTCAAAACTTATTGCAAAATCAAACTCTTCTTGAACTACATATCGTATATCAAATATTTCAGACATTTTCAAACCATTTCAAGAACATACGGAAGCATAAATAACATGTAATCATACTCATTTATCAATGTAAAGTTCAAGAAGAGTAAAACCAAGCCATAGAAAGAATCATCTACTCACCACTTTGAAGCACAAAGTTGAATACCCTTAAAATCTTATTTTTTGATCCGAATTCAGTGAAATAAACCCCAAAATCGAGTCCGGAACGTCCGAAAACCTTGAAAACGACTTCGGATTTGCGAAATTTGGCCTCTGGGAGCTCGGTCAACGCAGGTCAACGAGAGAAGGTCCGGCTGCCACGTGCTACACGCGCCGCCCAAGGAGCTGCGCGTGGGCTTCACTCGCCGAAGGAGAATCGGCGCGTGGGGGCGCGTGCGGTGGTGGATAGGCCTGAAATTTGAGATCCAAAGGTTTCGGTGCCTTCTGGATCGATCTACGGTGTTAGTTTTTGCGTTTGAGAACTAAAAGTAGGAGTTTCGGAGGTTACCTTTTTGGCCGTTTTTCCCTTCAATTTTTCGACCAATTTCCGGTCAATTCTCCAGAAACCAATCGGATGGATTCGAAGAACTCTTCGTCCTGAGTCCGTTGGTGGTGGTGGTGTCGAAATCCGAGGTCCGTAGGCGAAGAAATCTTAGAGAGAAGTTAGAGGGTTTTCGGGGAGAGTTTTTCTGAAGAGAGATGGAAAAATCTGCTAATGATTGCTTCCGGAGTGATTGAGGCCCTTAAAATATCTCGGGGGTCCTTTCTTCAAAATTTCACTTTTAGCGGAAGGTCCTCGCAAATTTTTCTTATTTATATTTTAATCCCGAAACTTTTAAGAAATTGCATTTTTGCCCCGAAACGTAAATTCTTAACATTTCTTTTATAATTCTTTAATCCATGTAAATAATAACTTATTTTCACCGAGTCCGAATTCCATTTTTGAAATCCTCTGTTTTAATTCCAAATTTTCCTTAATTAAAATCTCCATTTTCCAAAATTATCTCTTTTATTCTCAATTTCTTTAGTTGAACTTTCTCGTTAAATTCACAGCTATTACATTTTATATGTGAAAAAGACAATTTTATCTATTTTTATTCAAGTTCACATTTTTAAAAATAATAAATAATAAAAATAAGTAATAAATAAATAAAACACGAAAATAATAATAATGTTTTTCAAATAAAACATAAATAAACAAAAACTTCAAAAAAGTTATAATAAATAATTTAAAACTAAAAATTAAAACCATATTGCATATTAAAATAGAAATGTAATAAATAATATAAATAAAAAAATAAAATAACATAACAATATGTAAATGTTAAGGTCTATATGATATGTTTGTTTTCTATTTTAAAAGAAGAAAAAACGATTAAAAATATGTTCGAAAAAGTTTAAACGAAATTATTTTATTAAAATATTTGTTAAAATATAGTAAAAATAGGAAACGACATTTTTAGTATTTTCAAAAAAAATATTTTTTTGGTACAGTATTTTTCAAAAAATTAATGAATAATATTTTTTATTTTAAAAATAAATTGATTATAATTATTAAATCAAATTAAAATTATATCATAATCATAGAAGATCAAATCAAACTAAAAAAAATAAAATAATAGTCACAAATGTGTGCATGCGTGTGCGAGAGAGAGAGTATGTATTTATATCTCGTGCGTGCGTCCATGTGTGGTGTGTGTGTTGTGTGCGTACATGTGTGCCAAATATAAAACACTTAGTAGGAATATAATAGAGATATATATCTTAAGATTTAATTAAAACATAAAATTCAATTTAAACAATTCAAACTTAACAGTCATAATTTTTTTTTAAAAAAATTATTTTAAAAACCATCAAAAGAAACACTTTAAAAAAATTTAACCAAAAGTCACTAATCAAAAGCCACGCCATTCCAAAACAAACCTTAATCCTATAACTTCCACATTTTATGGAGTTCGGAACCTAATAAGAATGGTTGTTGCAATAGTTACCTAACGAATGGGCCTATTTCGTGTTGAGAGGTATAAATCATATCATAAGGTGAAAATAACACTTAAGAGGGAAGAACTCAGTGACGCATTTAAAAGACACAAATTTAAAACAAAAACAATAAGCAGAATACTTAAATCTGATTGTGAACTTGAAAACTTAATATTAAACAACTAAGAAAATATCAAAATAGAGTGTAATGCACATTTTTCAAAAGAGATAATAGCAAATACGAACTCCAAACTCATAAATGGACCAAAACTAAAAATAGAACTTAAATCCCCCCAAAAAAAATTGAAGTTTACATAAAAGGCAAGCTGTAAGTCAGTTTAAAAAGAATACTAAACCAAAATAACGTCACACACAAATGATTTCAGTGCACAATTGGTTGAAATTATGCAGTAAGTGAAAAACATAAAAGAAATGAGAAAGAGTACAACCGAAACATTATTGCAAGAGCTTATTTTTCAACCCACAAATAAGCAACATATTACAGAGAGATTTTTTTATAACAAATATTTTATATAAGTATAATAAATATTTTATTTTAAATTTATTAGTTTTGATCTCTCCATTTTTATTAATTGTATAAAAATAATTTGTTCAAAGAGATTATTTTTATGTAATTAGTAAAAATAGAGAAACCAAGATCACTAAATTCAAAACAAGAAGATTAAAACATGCAATCACTAAAATAGAAGTACCAAAAATGTATTTAAACATATTCGATTCTGTTTTTGCCTCTTTGGTCTTTCCGACAATTCTACTGCAACCAAACATTGTTTCCGTTGTTGACTCTTTTTTTTCCTGAAAATATCATGATTTGACTTTCATAAATAATTGTAAAAAACATTTAAATATAAATATAATAAATTTGTCTTGAATATAGTTTTGAAGGATAATATTTAATAAAATAAATTGATTTTTTTAATGTTAATGGCTAAACTTTAAAAATAAATACAACATCTATGAATTTTCCTCTATGATTTTCAGTTCTTCACTTCCCTTGATATTTCTGAGAATCATCCAACTAGCGGGGATCACGCACAGGCGGTCAAATGCCTTTGTCACTTTGTCCCTCCGTATTATTACTTGGAAATAAAGTAAAGAACAAACGGCATCTAAATGAATTGAATGAAGATGTGCTACTAGATGAATCAATCCTTAATGCATGAGTAGATGATGGCATTGGAACTTTCTTTGGTATAGATGCTATTTTTCTTGCACAAGCATCATTTTTTAATTTTTTTCATATTAACAATATCCTTATTATAGACTTTATTACACGGGCTTATACCAAGCTCTCGTAGCTTTAACAAGTGAATCTTGACTCTAGAATAAGTTCCTTTATAATTATTTCTACAATAATTACATGTAAAAGGAACATTACCTTCACCCCTTACTTCCTTTTTCCCTTGTGTAACAACTTTCACAAAGGTTTGTAATCATCTCTTGCAATATTAGAACTTTCAGACATTCTAGATAAAATAACATAAAAAGAGAATTAAATAGAAGAATTGGCAATTTGGCATCCATTAGTATGCTATTTCCCAGTTCCCACTAACCCATTCTGCTATTTTCCACTAAGCCATCCATCATATATTACAGCATCCATCAAACATAAGCAAGCCATGGATCACAGACTTTGCTACCCACTAACCCACCCATCATATACTAACTCGTAAAATAGAAGCAATTGGCATGCATCCATACATAAATCAAAAGCAATTAATAAGTAATAATAGAAGCCACAAGTAAATGCATGGAGAAGCAAGCATGAACAGAGATAGCTGCGTGGAACAGAACATAGAGAAGCAAGCATGAAGTCATGAATAGAGCATCATACGCTAGGAAAAAAAAAAGCAGTAGCTAGCAAGTGAATGGAATAAGGCTAATACATTGTTTTCTTCTATAAAAAAAATCCTAACCTAGAGCAAACGCAAATAGGCAAGGGGAAAAACGCAAACAGGAAAAAATAGAAAACCATCAAGTGAATGGAATAAGGCTATTTCCATTAGACCATCAGACCAAACGCAAATAGGCAAAAACAGAAAACCATCAAGCTAGCAAGTGAATGGAATAAGGCTATTTCCTGGAGACCATCAAACCAAACGCAAATAGGAAAAAACAAAAAACCAAATGAGGCAAGATAATGGAGAGTAGAGACCACCAGACCAGGCAAAGGAAATAGCCGAACAACAGAAAAGAAATAGCTACGTGAGGAAATAACCTACCTGAGAGCTACGACTGGGTGCGAAGGGAGGAGTCACGACCCACGAGAGAATGTGACAAAGTTGTGACGGAGAGGTGTGCGGTGACAGAAACTGAAGCCCGGTGATGGAGTTTGGAAGAGAGTTAGGGAAGAAGAGCTGCAAGATATTGAATCTTCTGTGAGGATTTTAGTTGAACAACTGCTTAGCTCCTGTCAAGCTTTACGTGATCAATAGGCATTTTATTTGATTTTTTTGTTGATGCTGATATTCCCCTTGTTTCTTTCGTCAATTTAGGGAAGCCAATAGTGCGGATCCCTGCCACTTCTCTACTTTTTTGTCCCCATCCCCATCCCCCACCTTGGAGAACATTATTTTTCTCAATTCCCGTTTTTCATGGAGATACGAAGATCCATGAAAATTTTTATGATTCTTAATTTTTTATAATAACTAAGTAAAATTATATAAAAATTTATATATTTTAGTATAATTTATAAATATATATTGAATATGTCTTCACTGGATCACTCCTGAAGCACCAAAAAAAATAAAAATTGATGGGGTAAAAATGAAATCATACTCAAGTCTCATGTCATACGACTCTCTAGGACCTTCAAGTCACTTGGGAAGACATAGGAATACTTTAAAATTCTTGAACAACTTTACAAGTTTCCAAAGAGAAAAAAATAATATACAATATTTATATCTAAATTAGTAAATCACACTTATTTATTTAATATTAATTTTTTTTAAATTTACTTTTTTAAATGATATTTCGTAAAAAAACATATATTTTGTAAAACAAAATTTTCAAATGATATTTAAAATTATATGTTTAGATTTATTTGCGTATTATTTTACATATATAAAATAATATGTAAAAATATATTTATTATGAATATATGTGGTTTGGGTTGGTTTAATATGGTGAATCATATTATAACAAATGTGAATAAAACTAGCTAAATTAATCCATTTAAAAAAAAATTAAACCTCACATAATTAAAGTTGGTTTGGTTTTCCAAAACACTAGTCTGAATCCCAAACAAATTAGTTCATACCACAAAAATAAAGTCAAACATACAAGACACAAAATTATAAAATCTAATTAAAAATAAGAGTCTAAACAAAACAATTTATGTCGTGGAAATTAAGTAACTTTTAATAGGTTGACTTTCTTCCTAAATTTATGATTGAATGAAAATTTTTGTTATTATAAATATATATTATACTTGCCAATACGAGTTGAGTCAATTGGCAAAAAGGATTAGATAAAATTTTTGTAGTTACTCGTTGTACAAGTTTGAATCTTCTTGATATCAAAAGCTCTTACTGAATGTTAACTCTTTTTAAAGAAATACTCTAGTATACCTAGTCTTTTAGATGGACCTCTGTTCACCCCTCGGTAAAATTTATACCGACTCTAATCTCTACGTTAAAATTTTAGACATTAGTGTTGTACGTAGACTTGAAAAATGTGGGTATAAGATTAAAAAGAAATATCAAATATGTTATTGACACTCTAACTAGTAATATTAGAGTAATTATCCTCGTTACCATCTTTAAACTAAGAAACATATATTATACACAAAAATTTACATTAATTTAAAATTATTTTTACACACTATGACCATCATTATATCACAATAATGATGTACGATATAATTTTCAGAGTGAAACATAACAAATTTAACATATTTATTATTGCCTATTATTTTTAAATTAACCTGGAAGATTAATGTGATAAAAATTTAAAATTTAAGGGGTTGGATTAGCATAATATAATTCTCTAATAATATATTAAAAGGCATAGAATGTGTCAAGTTTTAAAGAGTATTAAATGATCTCTCTTTGCTAAGCTTAGGAGCCAGGCTTAAATTAATTTGATTCAACATATTTAATGAATTTTTTGGTCCTAAAATAAGCTTTAAAAAAGGAAGGAAAAAATTTCCATGATAAGGGGAGAAAAATTTCCCTAAAAAAGGAGATAACTTTCAGAGAAAAGATAAAATTTTCTACAAAGAAAAAGAATATGAAAGACACAAAACAAAACAAAACTAAAAAAAGAAAGGGACATGGAGATGCTATTGGTGAAAGGCCCCCCCCCCCCCGGCCCAGTTTGGAAGTGCGGAGATAGACGAGAGAGACGGGCTTGTTGAATAAAATCTAGTTAAATGGAGTAAAGATCCCAAACCTACAATATATTAAAAGTTCTTGTTTTTATACTGTTGGATTTTTTACCTCTTTGGTCAAGTGAGACGAAAAGAAAGCCATAAACCTAGACTAAACCCTTAATGATATCATATGTTTACGACCCTAAGTGAAATTGAGATAGTTAAAATAGGGATGAAATTATTTTTTGTCTTCATGGGGATCTAGGCAATGTTTGTCCCACTTAATGACAGGGATAAAAATGATCTAAATTTCTCCTGTCTAGAATATAGGAACATGGACAGAGAATATACGACCTTGGTCTCTAAGAACTCTCCTATATTAAAAGTATTATAACACCTTTCATTTATTTGATTATTTTAGTATAAATATGTTTATATTTTTAATAATATATTTATAATCTATTCTAATGAAGTTTAATTATGCTTATTTTTTGGAATATATTTAAAACTAGGAATATGCTATTATAATTTTTCACTTAATTTTCATAATACTTGTAAAGATGTATGGATTTCAGTTAGTCCCCATGCCTCATAGAGAATGAAGATTAGGATACATTTATCCATTATATTGGAGAATAGGAATATGGTTGGAAAGGTAGGAAAGGTCTTCTCATCCTCACCTTTGCCCCGCCCTATTAATTTAGAACGTTGTGCTTATATGCTTTGTCTGTTTTCATATTAATTTATTGTTGTTATTAAATGTTAAACTTCTAAAAAATAGAGTGAAAACGATGAACTCTCTCCTTTCCACTTCTTCGATCCTACGGCGTTTTACTTTCTTCAAAACTCTTAAGCAAGCCCTTCATTACATAGCATTTATAATGACTTTAAAAAAAATTAATTATTCATTTGGTCCATAAATTTCTAATTAATTCCTTATAATTTAAAATTTTAAAATTAGATCTTTATAGTTTCAAAAATTTTAATCAAATTCTTATTATTTGTCTACAATCATCATCATATCTGACACAGTATATGCATATATACTTAAATTTTAGAGATTGCAATATCAATTACCAAAATTTTGATAGCAGTTTAATAATAAGGACCTAATTTTAAAAAATGAAATTATATTAACTCAATTCTAAACTTTTAAACTATAAAGACTAATTGAACAATTAAACTAAAACAAAAGATCATGAAAGGGAAACAAATTACTACATAATTAAACAGTGTCTTCATCAATTTCTATTTCGTATCATCTTCATGATGATGCAGGGGGAAAACAAGGCTAATCCTACATGAATTGCTATTTTTTGCCTATATATATAGAACAGCAGCATTCATGATCGGAGTTTTCTATATAATTAATTAAGTGTATTATTGAAAAATAATGTTTTTTTTTGACACAAACTAATCTAATTAAGAAATGAACTAAACTACAACATCCGTGAAAAAAGTATACCAATCATTTGATCTTTGCATTTATAAATTCATTTAATTTTTTTTTAAGTTTACAAGTTAATATTTAAAAATATTAAATTCATTATATACTAATTTCTGAAACCTATAAAGAATTAATAATTTTAAATACCAATTTATGCGCTCAATAAAATTCAAAAATTAAAGTTAAATAAATATACAAATTCAAATATGAAATTTCCAGTTTACTTTCTACAAAAATGACAACACAACATATAACACACACACACTGCTACATGATACATGAATATACATATTTTCCTTATTTGAATGGAACACTGCGTTGGTACTCTTCATTCTTCCTCTGTTAAGTTCAAGCACTGGAAATGTACGTAGGATAATAGTGGCAGGGCAGGTTAGATTGAAATAGAAGTTATTTTTAAATAATTGAATAACTTTTATAGGATGGATTTTGTACAAAATCTATCGCTAAATTTAAAGTTCTAATTATGAATGTCATATTCACAAAATTTTGCACTGATTCAACATTATTTGGTACCCCGTCAATTTTTTTATATTTATAATTAACGTATAATTTTAAAATGAAAAAAATAACTATTCAATTACGCATATATTGTTGTCCAATTTTTTTGAAATTTAGCATGAAAGATTAGCATAGTTGAATTAATAAAAATCATATTTTATAGTAAGATATCGAGATATGTAAGAATGCAAATTTTCACACCAATATCAATTATACGCACATGTGGTCAAAAGATGTCGGTTCAAAATGAAAAGTCTTCAATAACTATTTTACAAAAAAGACTAAAAGTACAAATAGTCTTCAAAAAATACACTATCCAAAGTTTTAGTCTGCAAAAAGTTACTCCAAATGAGTTCGTCATCAAAAAATATATAATAATTGTAAATTAGTTCTTTTGTAAACTTTTTCACATTTTTAGTAAAAAATGAAAAACTATTGTAGGATATTATAAAATTATTTAACAAATAACTTATGTTTATGTGACAACTGGTAGAAAATTTAGGAAAAAAAAATCTCTAAACCAAGAAATTTGGTATTTCAAAATATTAAATACTTATGTCAAAACTCAAAATCTTAAATAAATATGTCAAAATTTAAAGATTTTGTATTATATACTCTTAATTTATTTAAATTTCTATAAAATTATTATTATGTGAAAATAAAATATTAATAAATAGACTTATCATATTTCATATAATCATTTTTTGACAAAAAAATGTGAGCAACAACAAAAATAATTACAAAATAAATGAAAAATAAAAATTAATAATAAGCTCACTATACCAAAAACAACCCAATAAGCCATACCATGGGCTTAGGCCCAACAAAAGGTGAGCCGGCGCTGCATCATAATAAGTCATAAGGACGTATTCATGGGATTGAAGCTCACTTCAGTCTTCTTTATAGCTGCTAACTTCGGTTACTCGCCTTTTCTTCCTCCTCCTACTTTTGGAAATGGATCATTTGCTGTGTGAAAAGCTTAGCAGAGCGAGCTTTTTGCCAAATTTAGATAGTGTTTTGAGTGTAATTTTTTTTTAATTGAATTTGAATAATTTTGTTACATTTTGAGACACAATGTTACAAAATAGATATAGATCTTTTGCTGTGTGAAAAGCAAAGCAAAGCAGCTGTGCTCAAAATGGTATCGTTTTTTATGCAATTTTTTTGGTCAAATTTAAATAGCATTATTGCAACATTTTTTGGGGCCAAATTTAGGTAATTTCACCGTATTTTGAGATGCAACGTTATAAAACACAAGCGTCTATTTTTTTTTAGGTCAAATTTAAGTAGTTTCATAAAAAGATAATGTCTTTGTGCTGCAGCTTGAAGAGATAAAAAGAACATACTAAAATTTTCAAAAATTAGCACTAAAATATCTTAGATAAATTTAAACATAAAATTTACTATTCAATAAAATTATTTTCAAGTTTTTATTATCTAGGAAATATGTTTTCTTTTTTAAAGTCAAAATTTGTTCATATTTATTTTTAAATCGAATTGACATAAATAACTATAAATATTACTTTATTTTTGAGCTTGATTTTCATTCATTATAGATTTATTTAAAGCTACACGAGTCATTTTTTGGAAACACTAAAAACATTTTTTAAAAGTTTTCCATTTTTATCCTATTTTAAAATTTACTAAACATATTTTTAATTATATTTTCTATTTTCAATGCCTGCAAACAAACTAAACAAGCCGATGGTTTTCAAAGGAAAATATATTAGGCAACTCCTGTTTAATTTTTGTTTTAAAAAATTATTTTCTGTTTTCAAAACAAAAAAACTCCTTTGGTAACTATTTTTTATTATTGTTTTGAAAACAAGTTTTGAAAATAAATTATTTTTAAAACAGAAAAATAAAAATAGAAAAAAGTTGTTTTTGTTTCCAAAACACAAAAAATAAAAAAATAACATATTTTTAAAACAGTTTACCAAACAGATTTTTTGGGTGTTTGGTACATAGATTCTTTTTTGTTTTCTGGGAATCTCAATTTGGGAAACTAGAATTTTCATTTTTGGTACAAGCTTTTAAAAATTTATTTTTGGGAAACTAAGATTTCCAGGAATTATTTTTAGTAAATTTTCCATAAAAACATTCTCTTGGGAAGGGTGAGAATCTTAGTTTTTCATAAGAATGAAGATCCTTTTATGATGTTAAAAGACAATTATACCCATAATTAATGACATAATTATAATAATAATAAATTTTTTTTTACTCTCTCCACTCTCACTCTCACTCTCTCTCATCTCTTTTTCTCTTCATTCTCTCACTTTTTTTCTCATCCTCTCTCTCACTTTCTCTCTCATTCTTTTTCTTCACTCTTACTTTCTCTCTCATAAAAATAAATAGCATTTTTGAAAAATGTATGAAGATTCTCAGAAAATTAAGTATAACCAAACAGAAAAATAGAAAATTCACAGAAAATATTATTTAAAGATTTTTAGTAATTTTAAAGGTCAATCAAACACATTTTATACAGTCTCAAAAATTATAATTTCTATCAATTATATTTCTCAATAAACATTATTTTTGAGAACAAAATTTTTTACTGTTTATTAAACGCCCTTGAAACAATTCATGGTGGCAGGAATTGCTCTCTGAAGTTAGTGGTATTTATGACGAAGAACACTGGATCTCCTGTACATATTTGCTTATAACCTTCAGGTACAGAGAAGTTGGAAAGGTACTTGGGCAATGCGAATTCTAATAAAAGCCATTTTTTTTCAAGGACAACTTTATGTTTCTTCTTTTTTGGTTCATTTAACTATGACCGGGACTCGAACTTAAGTCCTTCGACCCTTGACATGAGTTTTTTTTTTCAGAAGTTTTCATACTAATTTCAGAAGTTTGGTGTCCCTATCTTAGAAAAATCTAAATTATCAAACCTGAATTTTTGGGAAAAAAAATTATTTGTTATTGTTTTTCTGAAATGGCTCTCTACAGTGTGGTGGAATATGTCATAGATTATATGAAGTTGTGTTCGACCCCCTTCTTATTTTTCCTTTTCCGTTTTAAATGAAATTTGATTTTATATTTTGTTCTGATAAGACGAGCTGCCATTCTCTTTTTTTGTTACAGAGTATTAATCAGAGAGGGAAATATTGGTCTAGAATATATCATATTTCTGCCATGAAGATAAATGAAGAAGTTATAAAATGAGCAGAGAAATAAGAAAATATAACATCATTAGAATACATTAACAACTACTTTTTCTTTGGTAGGAACTTCATGTTCACTTTTATTTATTGGTTGTTGAAGGCTGAAACTGGTTTAGCAGAGCCGATAGATCTTGAGAGGTCAAAGCAAGTATTAACTGGGTATTCATTTCCTTTAGCTAAGCATTTATGAAATATTTCTAAACACTATTTTCTTGACCAGACAAAAGCTCCGTTGCAAGATGCCCACAGGAAGATCTCGCTTGTAGACTCCTAGATGCTGTCAAGGTGAGAAAAGTGTCTTATATTTTCCATTCAAAATTTTTTACCCTTAATTTTTCTTTTATAAAAAAATTTTACAATTTACTCTGTCAGGCAATCAAGTCAACAGTATCAATAGGATCATCTGGAGAAAGGAAAACAGTCACAGAGGATGTGGTTGAAACCATGGTATACTTGAATGAGATTTGTTCTTGCCTTTTCTAATAATATTTAGGGGAAATTGCAATTTTTTTCACCTTGATTTTTACTTCCAATTGCAATATTCTGATTAGTTTATTGATTTTTGCAATTGATTCTCTAATCTATCTATTTTATTGCGCTTCATCTTTTACCGTCTAAATTAGACACTAACTTTAACAATATTTTTCAAAAATTACCAAAACACCCTTATTTTCTTAATCCCTCATTTTATACTCTATTTTATGGGAAGGGTATTTTGATAATTTTAATTAGCTATCGTTAAAATTGCAATTGAATGAAAAGATCAAGATAGAAAAATATAATTTCTCAAAATATTTAAATTTTATTGCGAGAAGATTTTATCATTAATGCATATGATGTTTATTAGCATGTAGAAGCCACTCATTCTGGCTCTCTCCAACCTAGCTTCACAATTCGAGTGCGCAGCTAAGAAAATCTTATACATGGATGAAGCAAGGTAAATTTTCATATGAGGAGACATCTATTTTTGTTTTTGACTAATAGAAGAATTTTTAATTTAGTCCCTCATTGCAATGTTATTCCTGAATTAAATCATTTGACACTAAACTCAATTCACTATTGAAATTGCATTTTTTTACTATATTTATTTAATTTGGAATATAAATTAATACTCAATTAATATTGACTTGGCACTTAATTAACATCGATTATAACTCATGTGGCTTTCAAGTGCTAAGTAAGTGTAATTCATATAAAAAATTGTAATGTTAGCAGTGACTTAAATTTAATGTCAAATTTTAAACAGTGATTTAAATAATGAGTGTAAGGAATTAAATTAAAAATTCATCTATATTTTGGTACAAAAATATAATTTTTCTCATTTTCATCTTCCTATTTGTTATAATCCATTAGCCCTTGAAACATTATTTTGTGATTTAATACTAGAACACATGAACAAGCAGAGCTTTTATCTACCATATTATTTCTCTTCAATTTTTGCCAGTGGATGCCATTTGATCAGTTGTTCAATTATCACTTTGATGCTATTAGGCCACTATCTTTAAACTAGCCTCTTTATTCTCTTAGGACATTATCGTGTCAGATAAATGCCAACGTGTTTCATACACAAACTTGCCTCCACCAAGCAGCACAACAATGGAAAGGCTTGTTACTACTGCTCCTCATCAACTATGGAAGATGAATTTCCAACGGCTAGTTGCACCAAAATGACAACAATTATGACAGAAAATGATTTGGAAAAGGTCAAGGCAAAAGAAAATCCAAATAAAGATCTGATCACCTAGAAATGTCCTGGAGTCGAAGAAGCTTTGCGCTTTATCTTGTATATCAGTTCATATTTTGCCCAAGCTATTTTGTGCCTATTGTCCTGCGGTATTTGTGCAATTTGGAGCTTAGTTTTAGAGCTTTATCTTTTCTCTTGTATTGTTATTGGTGGGCAAGAGACAACCAATCTTACATTCACTGATAGTGAACGAGTGAAATCTAAACTTGTGGATGTTTTATGTGAGTACGTGAAAATTAATCTTGATTTTGTGGGTGAGAGTGATAAACTTTGTAATATGTTGTTCGTGAGTAGGGTTAAATGTTGGACTCATTGCATCCACATGCAATTTGTCAAGAATGGTAGGAGAAATGTTGGACTTGGCTTCCTATCTAGCTAGTCAAGAAAAATGGCCACCAACCCTTAGTCAAGAAATGTGGCCACCACATGCTTTTCTCATATTCACATTCATTTGTCAAAAATGACAACAAAGTGGTTGCATCCTTTGTTGAAAATTGGCTCTTGAATGTGTGGTTATGGTTCACTCACAAATGCTATAAATAGGAGGCATTTGGAATGAAGTTTGTATCCCATCCCATTTCCTCACCTTCCTTCTAAAGTTTTTCTAGAGAGAGTAATTGAGGTATTTTATTCCTATTATTAGAGAGAGTAATTTAAGTGTTCTCTCCTTTCAATTTGAGAGTTGTTGTAATTATCCAATTATTTCTAGTATTATCCTCCTTTCATTTGGCCGTGGACGTAGCCTACATTGGGTGAACCACATTAAATCTCTATTCATTTTATCTTCAATTTTCTCATTTCAACTTTAGTTGCGGTGCTCGACTTCCTAACAGTGGTATCAGAGCCTGGTTCTCATAAATCTTAGTATGCTTTGTGGTTGCAGTTATTAACTGATCTTCCACATCAGAAAAGATTTTCTGAGGTCGTGGTCTGTACTGCAGTATTGTTCATAGTTTATAGTGAAACAGTTGTATTGTGTAGAGATGGCAACAAAGTTCGAAATAGAGAAGTTTGACGGAAATAATTTCTCGTTATGGAAGATGAAAATGATGGCGATCTTGACCAAAGAAGATTGCGTGGTGGCAATAGGAGAAAGATTGGTGGAGAACGTTGATGACAGAATTTGGAACAAAATGAATGCTAATGTTGTCGCTAATCTTCACCTAGGCCTATCAAATGAAGTCCTATCAAACGTAGAGGAAAAGAAGACCGCAAAGGAGATTTGAGATTCTCTCACAAAGTTGTACAAAGTCAAATCACTACACAACAAAATCTTCTTAAAAAGAAGACTATACACTCTTCTTTTTCAGCGACAGATCACATCAACACCCTCAATACACTATTTTTTAAGCTCTCAAAATTGGGTTATAAAATAAGTGTAAATGAGCGTGCAGAAATTCTACTACAAAGTCTACCAGACTCATATGATCAACTCGTCATCAATTTGACCAATAATATTCTCACAGACTATCTAGTCTTTGAGGATGTTGCAGCTTCTATTCTGGAAGAAGAACAGAGATGTAAAAACAAGGAGGACAGGATAGCAAGTTCACAACAAGTGGAGGCATTATCGATGACAAGAGGGAGATCAACAGAACGTGGACCCAGTGGGAGCCAAAATTATGGTAGGTCCAAGTCAAAGGGTAGAAAAATTATCAAGTGCTACAATTGTGGCAAGAGATGGCACACCAAGAAGGAGTGTTGGCATTTGAAGAAGAATGAAAAAGGTCCTGAGTCATTAAATGCTCAGGGTAGTGTAGCGAGTACCTCGAATAATGGTGAAATTCTTTACAGTGAGGCAACAACTGAAGATAGATTAAGTTTTTCTAATGTCTGGATCATGGACTCAAGAGCAACATGGCATATGACTTCTCGAAGAGAATGGTTTCATCAATATAAACCAATCTCAGAAGGAGTTGTATTCATGGGTAACGATCATGCTTTGGAGATTGCCAGTATTGGTACTGTCAAACTAAAAATGTATGAAGGTATGGTTCGCACTGTACAAAGAGTACGACATGTGAGAGGCTTAAAGAAAAATCTATTGTCTTTGGGACAATTAGATGATGTTGGGTGTAAAACCTGCATTGAGAATGGCATCATGAAGATTGTAAAAGGTGCGCTAGTGGTTATGAAGGCAGAAAAGGTGGCTGCTAATCTGTACAAGCTTTCTGAAGAAACACACCAGGAAGGAGAATCATCTATTGCATCAACAAATTCAGTAGAAGAATCAACACATATGTCATAAAGAGGCTTGAAGATTCTCTCTGAACAAGGATTACTTCCTGGACTCAAAATGGTAAAACTACCATTTTGTGAGCATTGTGTGACAAGTAAGCAACACAGATTAAAGTTCAGCTCGTCAACAGCTAAGAGCAAAAGCATCTTAGACTTAATTTATTTTGATATTTGGCAAGCACCAGTTGTATCCCTAGGAGGAGCAAGATACTTTGTATCATTTATTGATGATTTCTCTAGGAGATGCTGGGTGTATCCAATTAGGAGGAAATTGGATGTATTTGAAGTCTTCAAAGCCTTTAAAGCGCTGGTGGAACTTGAATCCGAGAAAAAGATCAAGTGTTTGAGAACTGATAATGGAGGAGAATATACAAGCGGCGATTTTGAGACATTTTGTCAAAAAGAAGGCATCAAAAGACAGTTCACTACAGCATATACTCCGCAACAAAATGGAGTGGCAGAGCGGATGAATATAAGCTTGTTGGAAAGAACAAGAGTAATGTTAAGGACTTGTTGAGGACTGCAAATCGAGCCAAGTCATTTTGGGCAGAAGCAGTCAACACTGCCTGTTATGTGGTAAATCGGTCTCCGTCAACATCCATTGATTTGAAGACACCGATGGAGATGTGGACTGGTAAGCCAGCTGATTATTCTCACCTCCATACATTTGCAAGTCCTGTGTATATGATGTACAATACCCAAGAAACAACGAAGCTGGATTCAAAATCCAGAAAGTGTATCTTCTTGGGGTATGCTAATGGAATCAAGGGGTATCGCTTGTGGGATCCCACTGCCCACAAAATGGTCATCAGCAGAAATGTAATATTTGCAGAAGACAAACTGCAAGAAAAAGGAAATGATAGCACTTTAATAGAGCAAGCTAAAACTACATCGATTCAGGTGGAAAATAATCAGAAAGAAAATCAAAATTCTTCTAAAGCAGTACCAAAGCATGAAGAAGAAGAACTAGGTCAATCTGAGGCTCAAGAAGTTCGTCGATCTACTCGTGAGAAAAGACGACCTACTTGGCACTCAGAATATGTTATGGAGTGTAATGTTGCATACTGTCTTCTAATGGAGGATGGAGAGCCATCAACTTTCCATGAAGTTTTAAATAGCCCAGATGCTTCTCAGTGAATGACAGCAATGCAAGAAGAAATTGAAGCTCTTCATAAGAACAAGACATGGAAACTTGTACCGTTACCACGTGGTAGAAAAGCCATTGGTAACAAATGGGTCTACAAGATCAAGCGAGATAGCAATGATCATGTAGAACAATTTCGTGCGAGATTGGTAGTTAAAGGATATGCTCAGAAAGAAGGCATCGATTTTAATGAGATATTTTCTTCTATGGTTCGACTTACAACAGTCAGAGTAGTTTTGGCAATGTGTGCTACATTCGATTTACATCTAGATCAACTAGATGTGAAGACTGTTTTTCTTCATGGTGACCTTGAAGAAAAGATTTATATGCTTAAACCAGAAGGTTTTGTAGAAGAAAATAAAAAAAACTTGGTTTGTAGGTTGAAAAAATCTCTATATGGTCTCAAACAGGCACCGAGATGTTGGTATAAGAGATTTGATTTCTTCATTATTAGCCTTGAGTACAATAGACTCAATTCAAACCCTTGTGCTTATTACAAGAGGTTTGGTGATGAAAACTTCATCATTCTGCTATTGTACGTGGACGATATGTTAGTTGCAGGCTCTAACAAAGATCGAGTCCAAGAGTTAAAGGCATAGTTGGCTAGGGAATTTGATATAAAGGACTTGGGACCAATAAACAAGATTCTAGGGATGCAAATTCACCGAGACAGAAATAATAGGAAGATTTGGTTTTCTTAGAAGAACTACCTATTAAAGATCTTGCGGTGATTCAACATGCAAGATTGTAAGCCAATTTCTACCCCACTTCCTGTTAATTTTAAGTTATCCTCAAGTATGAGTCCTAGCAATGAAGTGGAGAGGAAGGACATGTCTCGAGTACCGTATGCATCAGCAGTGGGAAGCCTAATGTTTGCTATGATATGTACAAGACCAGACATTGCACAAGCAGTGGGAGCAGTTAGTCGATACATAGAAAATCCTGGTTAAGAGCATTGGAATACTGTGAAGAGGATCTTGAGATATGTCAAGGGTACATTAAATGCCGCATTATGTTATGAAGGATCAGATTTTATTGTCAGAGGCTATGTAGATTCAGATTTTGCAGGAGATCTGGATAAAAGAAAATCTACTACTGGTTATGTGTTTACACTTGCAGGTGGAGCTGTAAGCTGGGTTTTAAAACTACAAACTGTTGTTGCTCTATCCATTATAGAAGCAGAATACATGGCAGCTACACAAGCTTGCAAAGAAACAATTTGGATTCAAAGGTTATTGGAGGATTTTGAGCACAAACAAGAGAAAATCTCTCTGTTTTGTGATAGTCAAAGACCCTTGCATATTGCAAGGAATCTAGCCTTTCATTCACGAACAAAGCACATCGGAGTTTAGTATCACTTCGTTCAAAAAGTAGTAGAGAATGGATGTGTGAATATGTTAAAGATACATACCAGTGACAATCTAGCAGATGTAATGACCAAGCCTATCAATGCATTCAAGTCTATATGGTGTAAATCCTCTA
The DNA here is from genome assembly GCA_037074535.1 of Gleditsia sinensis. Classification (NCBI taxonomy): domain Eukaryota; kingdom Viridiplantae; phylum Streptophyta; class Magnoliopsida; order Fabales; family Fabaceae; genus Gleditsia; species Gleditsia sinensis. The sequence continues at coordinate 19,526,618 of CM073470.1, forward strand.
TGTGCCTAGCAGAAACGTAAGTGGCATGATGACAACAAGTGCAAGTATGGATAGTAGAGTGTGAAGACATGATTAAACATCAGAGTCTTCAAGTGGAAGAAATGTTGGACTCATTGCATCCACATGCAATTTGTCAAGAATGGTAGGAGAAATGTTGGACTTGGCTTCCTATCTAGCTAGTCAAGAAAAATGGCCACCAACCCTTAGTCAAGAAATGTGGCCACCATGCTTTTCTTATATTCACATTCATTTGTCAAAAATAGCAACAAGTTGGTTGCATCCTTTGTTGAAAATTGGCTCTTGAATGTGTGGTTATGGTTCACTCACAAATGCTATAAATAGGGGGGCATTTGGAATGAAGTTTGTATCCCATCCCATTTCCTCACCTTCCTTCTAAAGTTTTTCTAGAGAGAGTAATTGAGGTATTTTGTTCCTATTGTTAGAGAGAGTAATTTAAATGCTCTCTCCTTTCAATTTGAGAGTTGTTGTAATTACCCAATTATTTCTAGTATTATCCTCCTTTCATTTGGCCGTGGACGTAGCCTACATTGGGTGAACCACGTTAAATCTCTGTGTTCATTTTATCTTCAATTTTCTCATTTCAACTTTAGTTCTGGTGCTCGACTTCCTAACATTAAAAACAACCTTCTGATTAATGAAGAAACTCTCTTGAAAATTAAGAGAATTGGATGTAAGTCTCTGTTTGAAATTGAATAAGGATATATCATTGTGTTCTTTCTCTTTTTCTTTATCTCTTTTACTTATTGCTACATTATATCTATTTGTGTGCTGGTTCTAAGAGTGTGTAACATTGTTTCTTGGTGCATTCTGTTTTATCATTCTTTTATCTATTTTATATTCAATTTTCTATTAAGGAATGTGTTCTTTATTCTGTTTTTAAGCTCTGCTTCTAGCTCTGTTCAGTTATGCTTTCTGGAATTCTTGCTTGCTGTTTTCTCTTCTAAAAAAGTGTGTTAGTTGCTTGATTGCTTTGCCTAATCCATTATATATTTTTTCTAATATATCTTGGCTATTTAATATTCTATTTTAATTGATAAAATAGGTTTTTTTAATTGATCTGTTTTAGATTTAATTTTATGTTTTTAAATGTATAATCCTATTCACACCTCCCTCAGGGTGTTATTTTCAAGTACTCTGCATTGTAGGCAATTGCGTTTTTCATATTTCAGCCTTTAAGTATTCTATGAACCCCAATTTTGGCTTACTAGAATGATATGGGATGTGACTATGTGAGGGAGGAGTTCTATTAATTTTCATTTTCTACCACTAATATCTTTTCCATATTGAAGTTGTATCATGAACTTTCATCCGCTCTATTTTTTTTATGAGTAAAATGTTTTTATTTTGCTAACTAAACGAGAAAAAACAGAAGTGTTACTTGAGTCTCATGAGACAAATAAAAACAGGAGAGAATGTACAAATACTGGATTATGACTACGATTGAAAAGAGAACAACAAAACAAAGTTGTTAAGGAATAATCTAAGCACAAGGGGAGAGAGAGATAAAAAAGGGAAGAAAGGCTTACAAAATTCCTCTTTTCATTTAGGCTATGTTTGGCAAAAATAGCTGAAAAGTTAGCTAAAAAATTAATTTTTAGTTGATAGTTAAAAGCTGTTAAATTAACTTATTGAATTAGAAGTGTTTGGTAAAATTAGCTATTGAATTAGCTGATAAGTGTAAAATGACATAAAAATACATATTTATATAAAATTTATCATTTTTTGTTAGTAATTATATTTTATTATGTAATCTCAAAAAATACAAGAATATAATTTATTAGTTTTAATTTTTTTTTCTCTTTTACTATGTGATTATCTTTCATCAGTATTCTAGGAATATAAACTCACCCACTTTTAGGAAGTGGCGCTTGATTAGTAGAAGAAAAGTGCACAAAAGAAACTTGGAGATCAATAAATTGCGTCAAGGGTCATGAGTATGATAGTATTCGAATTTGAATAAAATGATAAGGATAAAAAATGAATAAAATTATAAAAGCTATAATCTAATAGCTATACACTACTCAAAATAACGTATAATAAAAAGCTATAAGCTACTCAAATAAATTTGTTTACCAAACACCTCTAATTTGGTCAAATAAGCTTATAAATTCGTTAAATAAGTTATAAGTTAGTTTATTTGCCTTGCCAAACATACTCTTACTTTCAATTACACTGTCATTACTCTTTTTATTCTAATGCTCTTCAAAGATTGAACCAAATAGATTTCTTTGCAAGGAGAGAAAAAAAGAAAGATAATGTTCCTCTCTAAAGCCTAGTTTGTCTTTCAAGCCCTCTCTAAAGCATATTTTCAATGGTGGTGATTCTTTTTTCGGGGATTAAAACAATATTTTGTTTTTTTTCAGGTGTGTGTATATTAATTTGTTTCCACAAAGATTTTTTTTTATTTTGTTAACTAAAGTTTAATTTTATATTACTTCCATGTCTGTATTTTTTTATTTTAACGGAGCTAACAATGTTGTTGATATGAAAATTTTTTGATAGCTTGAAACTCTCATAATATTTCTCCTCTCATAGAAAAAGCATCGAACCTACTGAATTTATGATATACGGTGATCAAAATGCTACCATTCAATGACTTGTGAGAAAGAAAGCATATTGAGAGTATTACATCACTAGCTAACATGATACATTACTAAAAAAAGACTCAACATCAATAAATTTGTTATTCAAAACTGAATGGATAGAAGTAACTAATACAAAACTGAACTTTAAAAAAATGAATTAGAATAAATACACAATTTAATTATTGAATTTATTAAGTCCCTACAACTTAATCTCTAAATTTAATTTACTGCACAATTTAGTCCTTAAATTTATTAAATATCAAACAATTTAATTTTTTTGTTATTTCTACATTAACTGTTTGTTGACGTGACCTGTTAAGTATTTATGTAACACATTAAATATCAACTAATTATATCATATCAGCATTGACTTAGTTTAAAAAAAGAGTAAACACACAATTTACTTCTTGAAGTTATTAAATTTCTATAATTTAACCCTTAAATTTAAGTTATTGCATAATTTAATTTTTGAATTTACCAAATATTAGACAACTTAGTTCTTCCATTATCTCCACACTAACTACTTTAAATGTTTACGTGACACGTTAAATGTTAACTAATTATATCACATCAGCACTGACTCAGCCTAAACAAAATTTTAAAATACATTGTTTTCTACTCTATTTTCCCCTTTTTCCCCTAGAAAGTCCCTTTTTTTTTTTTTTCCAAAAATCCCTTTTTTGGCTTCAATTGACAACGCCACGAAACATCTCGACACTATGAAATCCTTTCCTGTTGCACATAACACCGCTAAAAGACCACGACTAATTTCCAAGACACCGTGGATCTTTGTTCTTTTGATACTTGATACTCTAGACTTGGGCCAGAAAAATGAAGATTATTCAAAATAATATTTTTCTTTTTCTTTATCCCATCCGTTCATTGAAAATACAAAGATAATTGATTATTTGTTGAGTTTTGACAATGTGGACCATAGAAATTAAATTACTAGTAAAATCTAATTTAAGATATTGCATGGTGAAAGTTTGGCCATATTTTTGGCTTGTTATGTATTATGGTGGAATTGTTAGAATTGAGAATTTTTGTTATTATTTTAATAAGTTTTTTATGACTAAAAACAAAAAAGTTATTATAGAATCAATTATATTAACAATCATGGTGCTGGTTAACCTAACACTTTACACATTTTGTGTAGCAAGAAGAAGTCATGCTTTCAATGTTCTTAGTCCCTTCTTCTTTAGTATTGTGTTAGCCTCAGCAAACAATTAATATAGAAATAACGGATAGACTAAGTTGTTTGACATTTAGTAAATTTAAAAGTTAAATTATGTAATAACCTGAATTTAGGGATTAAATTATAGAGACTTAGTAAATTCAGAGACTAAATTGTAGAGACCTATGAAATTTAGGGACTAAATTGTGTATTTACTTTTTTCTTAAACTGAGTTAGCGCTTATGTAACATAATTAGTTATTATTTAACATGCTACATAAACACTTAACAGGCCACGCCAACAAGCAGTTAGTATAAAAATAATAGATGAACTAAATTGTCTTATGTTTGATAAATTCGAAGATTAAATTGTACAATCACTTAAATAAATTGACTAAATTGTAAGGATCTAGTAAATTCAAAAATTAAATTATGTATTTACTCAATAAATTAAGGCAAATTTTTTTAAGAGAACAATTTGATACTACACTTATTTTTAAAACATTAATATTGAGTTTTAATTTTTTTTTTTCAAAATTTGATTTTAATACTAATTATTTGCATCTCTTATAACTATTACAAAATTTCTAAGAATAAAGAAAAGAAAAAAAAAAGCAAGGTGAATGTTGACTAGTTACAATTCTTTGACACTTTCAATAAAGAGACAATAGAAAGTTCCACCAAATATGATGGGAACATTCAAAAGAGATAATGTGCTATTCTAAAACTATTTAAGAGACAAATGCATGAAACATGATTATGCAAATGCAAGGAGCAATTCCATCACTTTAATGAGTATAAAGTTTTTTATTACATTTTTTTGGCATGTGAATTTTCATCTTTTGGCTGAGATGAAGGGCTTCTTGTAACTGTTCATGTTATTGTGTAATGATGGAATTTTTATTTTTGATGAACAATTTTCAATATATGAGAAAAAGTCATGAAACTTAGATAAATCTTTTAAAGATAAAACAATAATTTTAATTATTTAATTCAATCTTATGTTTGAATTACCTTTGTTTTCATTTGTTGTGACAGGCAGTGCACAAGTTTGCAGGAATGGTGGCACAAATAGAGCATAATTATCACTTTATTATGATGAACACTTCAAGTCATCCCCTACTAAAAAAAAGAATAGGAACAGAACATGCTTGCTAAAGAAGAGAATGAGCCATACCTTTTATTTTGGACCATAGAAGAGAAATTAGCAACAAATCTGAAGATGAATATGGAGCAGTAATAATACATCAATTGGAAGTCTTTCTTCCATAATCATATTCTTATTGATGATTTATGTATTGCTTATTCAACACTAGATAGAGGATTCATTGATTGTAGAACTAATGTTTTCTCCGCTTTTGTAGTGTTCATGTTTAGTAAAGAGGAGGCTTTTAATACAATATCATCTTGACAATAGTATATTTTAGATGTCAAATGAACGTTTATGATATTTGTGTTTGGTACACTAATATCTAAGATATCAAGAGACATAAATTAACACAATTTTTTGTGATATCTTATATTATCTGGGGTGAAATTCAATTTTAACTCTTTAGGTCAGTAGTGAAATTCGATTTAATTTTTAAAACCTTTTTATTTAAATATATTCCTAAAGTTTCATAAATATCTATTTTTAATCCTTAGAACTAACTTTATAAAATTAATTAACGAGACATACTGTGTTGTTTGTTCAAATAGTTAACTTAATAAAAAACTCTCCTATTACTTTAAAACAATAACATATAATCACTTCACCTTTAGTGATAAGTTTCGACTGAATCAGCATAGGTGAAATGGGCAAATGGCATAATTGTAGAGTGATAGAGAATATTTTGTATGAATTAGTTAGTTATTTGGACAGACAACTCGATAAGTTAAATGCTATGTGTATCTATATTAATATTTTTCATTAATTTTTTTTTACAGAATTAATCCTAAGGAACGAAAAGGAACATTTAAGAAATGTTAAGTGTGCATTTGAACTAAAAATAACTTTAGAGATTAAATCGAATTTCACTATAAATATAATATATTAAAATAAGACTTTCCCTTGTTATCTAAAAACCATGGGGTCGAATCGAATCTCATATATTTATAAAAAAACAATTGTTATCTTTTTATTATAGTTTTTAATTGTCGCGCCAAACAAGAAAATTTTAAATGTCATGATATCTTATACATTGATATCCTATACTTTGGTCTATGAGATAACAATAAATGTTAGATAATAGTGTATTAAATGTATATTTAATTCAGCAATGCGTTTCTTTAACCAAACAAAAAAAAAATTGGACCTAATTTACTCGTTAAAAAAGAAAAGGCATAATCACTCCACCCTGACACTCTTCAATCTTTACTGGGGTAGAAGGACCCACAGAGATCCCTATATTTCCAAAAATTTTTATAATTTAATAAAAATTAAGTAAAGTTTTGAATAATTAAAACAATAAAATTTCAAATTTAAATAAATCCCTAAAAATAAACACATACTAAAGTTCATTAATATAGATTATAAACGAATGATTACCAACATAAATATATTAATACTATAACAATTGAATAAATTAAAAGTTCACTTTAGGAGAGTCCTCACAAAGCGATGGATGTTGTCATCTTTCCGATCCTCATATTTTAGTTAAGAGAATATCTATTCTCACTCCCATCCTTATAGGGAATAATCCCTCACGTATCTACCCCTGTACAAGACTATACCAGTCAGTCCTTACAATAATTCTTATTAACAAATTAAAAAAATTATCATTTTTAATGTGAATATCTATATAAGAAACATAAACATTAACACATGACACATGACACAAAATGTAATAACCGTAAAATTTAACGAAAATTTCAATTAAAGAAAATTTGGAATAAAAGAAGGAATTTCGAAAATAGAGATAAGAATCAGTGAAAATTTTACATGGATTTACAAAAGAAAATATGAGCATTTAAGTTTTGGCGCGTAATCTCTATTTTTAAATGATAGTATTTGGCTATAAGTAAATATATTTTTATTTGTTTAAAAATGATTATATTTTGCTAAAAGTAAGTAGACTTTTAAGTAAAATAATTATTGTATTGCTTCGAATAATTATTCTGACCTCTAATGAATTTTTGTCATATTTTTAGAAATATTATTTCTTTTATTATGTATAAATATATCTATTTTGTAATTTGTTTTATTGATATTTTTATCAAGAAAAATCATGATTTAAGAGTTTAACGGAAGGTTATTGAGAATATAAATTTGTAGAAATTTTTGGGATATTTTAGGATGAAAAACGGAATTTATATAAAAGAAAATCTTATTATTCAATTAATAAATAATAATAATAATAATAATAATAATAATTAAAAAAAAATGAAAATAAAAAGGAGACAAGGAAGGTCGGTTTGCAGATTTCGACGGAGAAGAAAATATTTCGATGAATAGTAAGTGAAATAGTGTGAATAGTAACCTCCAACATTTTCTCTCGATCTGAAGTGCCTATAGGTTTCCGATCTAAAAACTGAGGATATTTCTGGATTCAGTACGAAGAATACTTCAGTTCTGACCGATCAGTTTTTCAAATTCACTGTTGAATCGCCGTAGATCTGAAGTAGAAAATCTCGGTAAAAGGTAATTCCTAAAACTCTTACTTAGAGATCTCAAATTAGAAATCTGACACCGTAGATGAGTTCAGAAACTTGATAAACATTAGGATATGTAATTGTTTTGGTCATTTGGTAACTTTTTATATGGCGGTAAATAGTAATTTTGACCGTAAATAGTGGCGGATGAATAGTGATTTCGGCTATGAATAGTGGTGGATGAATAGTACTCCAGCGGTGAATAGTCCCCTTGCGTTGACCAGCGTTGACCAAGCCCCGAAAAGTCATTTCTTAGGTTTTTGGACCCTCCGGACACGTTTTTGAAGTTTATTTGGTCAAATTCAGACTAGAAAAGAGTATTTTAGGGCTGTCCAGTTCGGAGCCCTTACACTGTGAGTAGATAATTCTTCCTATAGCTTGATTTTACTCTTCTTGAACTTTTCATTGATAAATGAGTATGATTACATGTTATTTGTATGTTCATATGTTTCTGAAACGGTTTGGAATATGTGAAATGATTAAGAAATGATATCTAGTTCAAGAAGAGTATGATTTTTGAAATAAATTTTGAAATGCTTTGAATACGTTATTTCTAAATGCATTTCGCATTACATGGCAAAGAAAATATGATATGCATGTTGCATTGATTTTACAGTGTTATATTTGCCTTGGATATGGGCATGATTATATGATTCCCCTGATTGAAAAATTTATAATAAAAGATTTTGTACTGAGACTGAAAGCTCTGTTTTGAATGATATGTAAAGTGATGAGTTGCCGAATATGATTGTATGGCGAATTTTTTGATAATGATGCATTGCATATTATGGATATGCACTTTTATACATGTTTATATATATAGATGTATTGATGAGAAATGACAGGATTATATGGCTTGAGACGGTATTGTGAAAGTGGTATTAGTGGTAATGTGAGGAGGCAGTAGGGTGATGAACTCACATTCCCTAATTACCTATTGTGATGATGACAGTGGTAATGTGAGGAGGCAGAAGGGTGATGAACTCACATTCTCTGTTGATCTATTGAAGTTGTAGTCAGTGGTAATGTGAGGAGGCAGAAGGGTGATGAACTCACGTTCCCTGATTACCTATTGTGATTGTGACTATGGTAATGTGAGGAGGCAGAAGGGTGATGAACTCACATTCCATGTTTATCTATTGAGTATATTGAAAGTTGTGACATACTTGAGCATTATATAAAAAAATTGATTTTTATTGCATATCAAATTCGATTTAAGATCAATTTGTATCATATGTGGTTACAGATATTTGTATGTGATTTGAACTGAGATGTTTTGAAATGCGGGTCCCATATGAATGTACTCCTGAATGTAACTTTTCAATATGAGAAACTTTGAAATGAAAAGTACATCTATATGTTGACATAAGAGGTTATAGGGGGTGTTATGTGCTCACTGAGTTGTAAAACTCACTACATGATGTGGATTTATTTTTTAGATAAAGACATAGAGTTTGGTCCAACAGTCACGTGATCGACTAGGGGTCGTACTCCAGTGGTGAGCCTACATTGTTTCTAGGCTCTCAATATTTTATATTGTACTATATTTGTACTCTAGAGTTGCTCTGAACGTCACAGGCAGGATCCTTGTTTCTGCTATACTCTGAAGTATATGTACTTGATTTGTATATGGTATCTGTATGAAAAAATCTATATGTATCTGTTTCCTTGATAAAGGATTGAAATATTTATGTTTATGAAAAATATATGTTCATGATATACGTATTTCACGTACCCTAAAATTAGGGGCGTGACACAATACTGATAAAAACACTACACTATAATACAACAAATTTAGATTATTTGTATATTATTTAAAGAATAATGTTATAATTTTATTTTTAATTAATATAAGTATTCGGTATAAATTAAACACAAATAAAACGTATTTTGTGAATTATTTGCACTTTATGACTATCCCTGCTTCGCAAATTCGTAAAGAATTCGACCACCAAACATGATGCAACAAATCATTGGAGATGGCCTGCAAGGGTATCATCATAAATGAAGCTATTTTATGTCACTTTTCATATATTTTTCAAGTAACAGATACCCCATTTGGAGAAGAGAGAGAGAGAGAGAGAGAGAGAGAGAGAGAGAGAGAGAGAGAGAGAGAGAGAGCTAGTGCTGCATGTGACCCCTTCAACAAGGGATCTAGAGCTCGAAGGCTGTTCATGGGATCATTAAGATATAGGAAGCTTTGAGAATTGAAAAGTAAACTAAACCTTATCTCCCTAAGTGGCAGAAGGTTCACTTATAAGTATATTTTCAGTATATTTAAACATTTTTCCATAATTGAAGACTAGAAGGAGCTACTTATTTTACCATCTCTAGGTCATGGGCATGCTTTGAATTCTACAAAAATGAATAAAGGTCAGAATGTTCTAGCCTATTAACTAGATTCTAAGCAAGCATTTTGAACTTTTGTAATTATTTGAATACTAAATATCGGTAATCTACTGGTTGTTTCTACAGAAGATACCTAATTTTACGGCGAAATGTTTTGTTAAAATAGTTTATTAATTGCTTATTATTTTTGAATTTAACAAAATAAAAAGTAAATAAGATTAAATTTGATAGATTTAATAGTTTAATTATATTTTTAGTCATTTTATTTTCATAAATAATTCATTTTGATCTTTCGTTAGCTATTTTGAAATACACTATTTGATTTCCTTACATATTTTGAAACATTACAATCAAAATCTTTCATTAAAAATTCATCTACATTAAAAATAATCTTTTATGATATAATGGTTAAAAATCTTACATGGATTATCCCTAATTTTATTTTCTGTTGGAAATAATCAAAAAATAGAAAAATTACATAGGTCATACTAAATTTTTTAACTATTACATTATCAAAAAATCGTTTAATGAAGAAATTCTCTTGAAAATTAAGAGAATTGGATGTAAGTCTCGATTTGAGGCTGAATCAGGATATATCATTGTGTTCTTTCTCTTTTCCCTTATCTATTTTACTTATTGCTACATTATATCTATTTGTGCGCTGGTTCTAAGTGTATAACATTATTTCTTGGTGCATTCTGTTTTATCATTCTTTTATCTATTTTACATTCGATTTTCTGTTAAAGAACTTGTTCTTTATTCTGTTTTTAAGGTCTGAATATAGTTCTATTCAGTTCTGCTTTCTAGAATTATTGCTTGCTATTTTCTCCTGTTCAGGTATTCCGCATTGGAAGCAATTGTGTTTTTCATATTTCAGCCTTGAGCATTCTGTGAACTACCACTTTGGCTTACCAGAATGACGTGGGATGTGACTTTGTGAGTGAGGAAATCTATTAATTTTCATTTTCTAACACTAAAATGTTTTTTATATTGAAGTTGTATATGAACTTACATCCCCCCTAATTTTTTTCTCTATTTTTTATAATTTTTAAAATATTATATGAAAATGTTAGATTTTCCCTTTTAATACAAAGTTTGGAAAAATAATTCTGGAATTCAAGATTCTCACAAAATCTTTACCTTTCATTTTCACAAGAAAAGTGGAAACGTTCTAATATATTAAAATTACTATTTTCTCTGTCATTATTTGAGTACGCTTTTTTTAAAAATAAAGATAAAACATAAAAATAATAATAACAATAATGGAATAAGAAATAAATAAATAAAAATTTAAAAGCAAAAACATAAGTTATAATAAATAACTAAAAATTAGAAAAATATATTATATATAAAAATAAAAATGTGACAAATAATATAGATAACATAATAAGACGTAATATTATAAATAATAAACAAAAATATTCTTAAAAATATAAATGAGGAAACAAATACGTGAATTTCATATTTTCCTAAATGCGATTTTTAAGAATGTGCTCTAACATAAGAATCTATCATTTTGCAAACCAAATACTATATCTTTCATTTAAATAACTATTGATGTTACAAAATTTAAATGCAAATATCTATAATAAAATTAAATTTGAAAGACTTTTTTAGAGTAATGTTCGTCTTACTGCAAGTTTGGTGGATGCTAATTGCTAACTATCCGTTTTGGATGGTGTCTTTATTCAAAACTCATAACTATTTTTAGAAAAATGAAAAATATTTGCTATTACAAAATTAAATAGTAACAAAATTGGAATTGCACATTCTTTTTTTTCTTTTCTTTTTAAAAAAAAAGTTTATGGTGAAAGAAAACTGTTTCATTTAAAATCCAAAAATGCCATAGGCATCAGTGATAACTTATAATAATATTTACATATAGTCTACTAAAAAACTGTTGATAATGGAAATCAAATCTAAATTTTATAAGTAAATTTTTTAAATTTTATTAACTAAAGGAGTAAAAGCAGAAGTGTTACTTGAATCTATTGAGACAAATAAAAATAGGAGAAAATGTACAAATACTGGATTATGAATAGCATATTGAAAACAGAACAGAACAAAGTTGTTAAGAAATAATCTAAGCACAAGAGGAGAGAAAAGGAGATTAAAAAGGGAAGAAAGGCTTACGGAATTCCCTTTTCCATTAGTTTCAATTACACTGCCATTACTCTTTTTTCTAATGCTCTGGAAAAATTGAACCAAATAGATTTCTTTCCTAGAAGAAAAAAAGAAGTTAATGTTCCTCTCCAAAGCATATTTTGTCTTTCGTCTTTCAAGCCTTCTGCGTGGTGATTCTTTTCTTCGGGATTAAAACAATATTTTGTTTTTTCAAGTGAGTGTATATTAATTTGTTTCCACAAAGATTTTCTTTTAGTTTGTTATCTCAAAGTTTAATTTTACGTTACTCTCGTATCTACATTTGTTTATTTTAACGGAGTTATTAAAATTTTTGGAAGAAAAAGCATCCAACTATTTTGATTTATAGTATACATTGATTAAAATGCCATCGTCCATTGATTTGCGAGAGAAAATATCTAATGAGAGCATTACATCACCGACTAATATAACACATTACTAAAAAGCACTAAACATCAATAATCTTGTTAATCAAAATTAAACGGACGGATACTAATAATACAAAATTGAACTTTAAAGTAATAAACCAAAATATTTTTTTTTTGAGAAAATAAATTGATACTACACCTATTTTTTAAGGATCAAAATAGAGTTTTAATATTATTTTTTATATATTAAATTTGGTTTTAATACTAACTTTTTGCATCTCTCGTACTTAATTACAAAATTTCTCAGAACAAAGAAAAAAAAAAGCAAGGTGAATGGTTATCAGTTCTGCAGATTTGACAATTCTTGGATGTTTTCAAATACCAATATAAATACACTTTCAATAAAGAGACATAAAGATATGACTGAAAGTTCTACCAAATATGATAGAAAGAGATAATGCTATATTCTAAACCTAACGAAGAAATAAATGCATGAGAAGCGATGATGTGAAAATCCATGGAGCAATTCTATCACTTTAAAGAGTACAAATTTTTTTTTATTACATTTTTTTTGGCAAGTGAATTTTCATCTTTTGGCCGAGATTAACGGGCTGAAGTTTTCTTGTAACTATTTGTTTTATTGTGTAATGATGAGATTTTTATTTTCAATGGATGATCTGATAACAAGTTGTGACACTTAGTGTTCATTCAGTTTGGTCTAATATCTAATAGACTCAAAATCTTAATTATCATTGCACTTCATTTGTTGTGACAAGCAGTGCACAAATTTGCAAAAATGGCGGCACAAATAGTGCATAAATATCACTTTATTATGATAGAGACTTCAACTCATCCCTCCACTCAAGAAAGAAAAAGAACAGAACATGCTTGCCAAAGAAGAGAATGAACGATATACCCTTTTTTTTGTTTTTTGGACCATAGGAGAGACAATAACAACAAATCAGAACGTGAATATGGATGCAGTAATAATATATCAATAGTCAATATTTTTTCCATGCTCATATTCTTATTGATGATTTATGTATTGCTTATATGATGTTTTTCTGTGTCATAGGAAGATTCAACACTAGGTAGAGGATTCACTGATAGTAAAGCTCATGTTTTTTGTGCTTTTGAAGAGTTCATGTTTAGTAATTAGGAACCTTTTACCAAGAGACATGAAATGACGCAATTTTTTTGTGTATCTTATATTATCTAAGGTAAAGTTTATTTTTGGTGATAGCCTTCATCTTAAATATTTTTGTACCCAAAGAAAAAAGAATTGTATTTTACACAACTCAAAAATTTAAGAAAATCTTATAATTCATAAGTAATAATTGTTTGATAAAGAAAATTTTCTTTATTTTATTAAATTTAAAGTTAATTTCATGCAACATTCGATAAAATGTGTGAAATTCATGTCGTTGTTGTACTTGGTGCATATGAAATTATGTGAAAATGTGTCTATATATATCTATATGTCTGTGCACATACGCACGCATGTCTGCACTGCTTCTGTTTGTGCTTACCCATGAAATACAAAACACTTAATACTAATTATGCCTATTCAGATGCAAATTTTAAGCTCTTATTTTTGTCATATTGGATTATGAATTTGTTAGCAAGATGATAGCCTATATGAAACTGAGAAAATATTGTGCCAAGAGACATGCCCCTTTGGACCTTCAGCCACTTGATAATTCGACTGTTAAGAAGATGAAGGAGACAATAATGGAAGTTGATGAACTGAACCATGATGTATTATATATTGCCAATGGAAGGTGAGAAAGAATAATATCTAACGGTAGATGGAGTTTGGAAGAGAGCTAGGGAACAACAGCTGCAAGATGTTGAAATTATGCAATAAATGAAAAAGATAAAAGAAATGAGAAAGAGCACCACCGATATATTCTGTTTAGCCGAAATAGTAGATTACATTCAGTCTTTTTGAATCTCTAGAGATTTTTACTATTGCAAGAGCTTATTTTTCAATCCACACATAGGCAACAGATTACAAGAAGATTTTTTTATAAAAACTATTTTATATAAGTATAATAAATATTTTATTTTAAATTTATTAGATTTGGTCTCTCTATTTTGACTAACTGCATGAAAATAATTTTTTCAAAGAAATTATTTTTATGCCATTAGTAAAAACAGAGAAACTACGATGACTAAATTCAAAACAGAAAGACTAAAACGTGCGATCACTAAATAGAAGTATCAAAACTGTATTTAAACATATTTAATTCTGTTTTTGCCTCTTTGGTCTTTCCACACAGAAAAACAAGTCTACTGCAACCAAGCATTGATTCCATTGTTGACTCTTTTTTTCCTGAAAGTATCACGATTTGAATTTCATAAATAATTGTAAAAATCATTTATAAATATTTTATATAAATATAATAAATTTTTCTCGAATAAAGTTTAGAAGGCTAATATTTATATGTATGGCATCCTATTTTAATTTGATTTTTGGTAGGGTCCTATATATGCTGATTAATATTGGTATACTCAGAGGTGTGTTTGCTTTCATGCTCTGTCCGTTCTTGGGTTGCACCCTTATTTTCCCCTTTGATGCAATATTTACTTATCAAGAAGCAAGAAGGTACCCAGGTTCATACTAATTATGCCAATTCAGATGCAAGTTTTAAAGCTCTTAATTTTGTCATGTTGGACTATGAATTTGTTAGCAAGAGGATAGCTCTTGATAAAAAGGATTAGATAAAAATTTTGTAATTACTCATGCTGTGCAAGTTTGAATCCTTTTCATATCAATAGCTTTTACTCAAGGTCAATTCTTTTTAAAGAAATCATCTAGCGCCTAGTCTTTTAGATGGATCTCTGTTAACCCCTCAGTAAACTCTGTACTGACTTTAATCTCTAGGCTAAAATGTTAGACATAGTATTAACAGCTTGGTAAACTCTGGACTGACTTTAATATCTAGGCTAAAATGTTAGACATAGGTATTGTATGTAGACTTGACAAATGTAGGTGTAAGGTTAATAAGAGATCTCAAACATATTATGTATTGACGCTTCAACTAGTAATATTAGAGTAATTATCCTTGTTATCATATTTAAATTTAGAAATATATGTTATACTCACAAAAATTTACATTAATTTAAAATTAATTTTACACAATATGACCATCATTATATCACAATAATGATGTAGGGTATTATTGAAAAATGTACACTATGTTTAAGAGTGAGTGAATTGAGCACTAATAAGATATAAATTAAGTAGAGAATAATTGTAAGAAAAAATAATTAGTAAACATAAAAAGATGAATAATATGTTTTCATAAGCATCAACTATCCAAATATTTCATTATCCTAAATTTTTTACCGACAAATATTATTAAGAAATGGTGCCTATATCTATCTTTAATTTGGTGGGCATGACTATAAAAGTCTTATTTTGTATCTAAGCACTAATAGGATATTAATATTGAAAATTAATTGTAAGAAAAAAGATAAATAATATAGGTTTTAATTAAGCATATACAGTCAGAATATTTCATTGTGTACACACACACACACACACACACACACAGAGGTTTATTTAATTAAGCATATACTATCCAAGTAATTTCATTATTTTTCAACAACCTCTCTTTTGCCTCCATCTTTTGTAGTCCCCAAGTCCCACTTTACTTCATTCTCTTTTTTGCACAGAGATTTGTTTTTTGTTCTCTATTCTTGTGTAATTGGAAACTACCATAGCTATATTTCATTTTTAAACTAACTTTTTTTCATGTATGTGATCATGGTAGGAAGGATCCATGTAGGATGAAAATTACCATTAAGCATCCTGACAATGAATGTGTAAAAACGGATAAGATATATAAAGAAGACCAACGATTTCTTGAACTCCGATTCTGAACCAGTTATTACGCAATAGTTACTAATAGTATTTTATTTATATTATTAAATGCTTATAATAAAAATATCATAAAATAATTTTAAATATTCTCATTCTTTCAAATAAAGTTGTTTAATTTTTCTTTGAAGTAGTATGAAATTTGCAACCTTTATATTTTTATTGAACAAAAAATCTGTTTAATTGTTATTATTTTTAAAATAAATAAGTCATTAATTAGTTGAACTTTATTTGCACAAGAAAATTTTATTTATTATAAAATTTGATTCATTTTAGAAATATCTATATTATTTAATTTATTTTAGTTTTCATTAAAATATTAATTTAAAAATTATAATTAATTTATTAACAATGTTGATGCAAAAAGTATTGTGAATTTTTAATTAACATGCCATAAGATAAAATTTATTAAATGATATATTATTTACCAAATAAGTGTTTTAATCAATTACACAAGAATCATTTAATAACATAAATAGAGCGTTGTTCTGAAATAACTAAAGATACAGAAATAATAGCAGAAAAGGAAAACCTCTTTTATTATTCATGACTTGAGTATATATACACATTTCGGTAAAGAATATATAGTTACAACAAGATAAGCTGAATCTATTAAAAGGATTAACTAGAGTTTAAATATTTGAAAATTTAAATGCAAAATATTGTTATGAGTCCTTAAATCTATCAAGCCCCTGCAAGATAGGCGTGCCATCAAGAACGCCAATCTTGGACCGAAGAAGACAAAATTGAGATGATGGAAGTATCTTTGTAAGAAGATCCGCTAGTTGATCCTTGGACGAAATATGGATGACCTGGAGTTGGTCTGATGAGACACATTTCCGGACAAAATGATAATCGAGAGCAATGTGCTTCATGCGGGAATGAAACACGGGATTGGCATAGAGATACGTAACCCCAACATTGTCACAGTGAATAACTGGAGTTTGAGGAGAGGAAATGCCAAGTTACCGAAGAAGGTTAAGTAGCCAAGCCAATTCAGTTGCAAGTAGATGCAACATCCCTGTATTCAGCTTCATTAGAAGATCTAGCAACTGAGTGTTGCTCTTGGATGACCAAGAAACAACATTAGAGCCAATGAAGACTAAGTGACTAGAGGTCTCAGGATTGCCAACCTAATCTGCATCCAAAAAAGCATGTAGTTGTAACAATGAAGTAGAAGTAAAATGAAGGCCAAAGTGAATGGTCGATTTAAGATACCTTAAAATCCGTTTAATTGCTTGAATATGAAGAGATTATGCGAAATGCATGAACTGAGCACATTTGCTGATAGCAAAACCAATATCAGGCCTCGTCATAGATAAGTATTGGAGGCTGCTTACAATGCCTCTATATTCGGTGGCAATAATGGGAGCCGAACCATTATCAAATTTGAGAGAAGCCGAGGTTGACATAGGAGTATTTGCACCCTTGGCATCGCTCATGGCAGTCTTCTCCAAGAGATCTCTAGACTAGGCTGGTTGGCTAAGATCTTTGAGGGAGAATCGGAGAGCTAATGCAGCACAAAAGGTAAAAAGATGCTTGATTTCCTGTGAAAAGTAAATCATTCACATAAACAAGAAAATATGCTACAACACCATGTGAGCGATAGATGAACAATGAACCATCAAATTTGGAATTTATAAAGCAATACAATAACAGAAATTGAGCTAGCTTATGATACCATGCATGGGGAGCTTGTTTCAAGCCATAGATGGCCTTATAAAGTTTACACACGTAATCAGGATGCATAGGATCAATATGACTAGGGGGTTGACTCATGTAAACCTCATCATGTAGTGTCCCTTGAAGGAATACATTATTGACATTCATATGCTTGAGCGGCCAGTGATGGAGTAGTGTAATGGTAAGGACTGAGTGGACTGTTAGAGACTTAACCACTGGGCTGAAAGTGTCGTCATAATCAAGTCCAGAGCATTAAGAGAAGCCCTTAGTAATCAACCGAGCTTTGTAATGTTCAATCTAACCAAAGGGAAGATGTTTGACTTTGTATATCCATTTGCAGTTGATGACATTTGTGGAGGGGGGTTTTGGAACAAGAGACCACATGCCATTCTAGATAAGTGCATTAAATTCTTGTGACATAGCCAGACGCCAATCATTGTGTTTAAGGGCTTGTGAGAGACACGTAGGTTTAGGACTAGGTGGAAGAGGGTGTTTTGATGTTTCAAGGTTTAAGGGGATCTTTGGTTTGAAAATATTATTTTTAGATTGTGTTATAATCTAGTTATGAGAAGGAATAATCTGAGTGGATTGAGGGGGATAAGGTTGTGTGGGTGAGGTGGAAGAGGTGTCGAGATTAGATGTCCTGGATGAGTCTGATGGAGGAGAAGGAGAATGCGTAAGAGATACAGGTCCAGATGTGCTATGTAAATAAAGGGCTGTAGAGGGAGTTGGAGGAGGGTTTATGGGGGGAACAGTATAAAGATTGGAAGAGTGGATGAGCTGGTTGGAAGGGGAGAGTTCGAGTTTGGTTGTTGTGTTAGTACTGGAATAGGAGATATATGGTGAATGTGGGAGGAAAAGGAGGGGGAGGGCGTAGAGGAAGATGATGATGAATTAGAATTGGGATTGGAGAGAGAAGGGATGGTGGAAGGATCAAAGGCGGAAGTGGGTATGGGAATGTATGGAGAGATGAAGGGGACAGCAAGGGACAGAGTAGGAGAAGGGAGATATTGACTAAAAGGGAAAGAGGTTTCAAACAATTGGACATGGCAAGAAACATAGAACTTGGAATGAGTATAATCCTAACAGATATATGCATGCTTATCAAGAGAGTAGCCCAGAAAGATACATAGAGAGGAGCGAGGGTTGAGTTTGTTGTCAAACTATGGACGAAGCCACGGATAACAGAGGCAGCCAAAGACTGAGAGATAAATAAGTGGGAGGTCTTTGAAAGAGTTTTTGAAAGGGAAAAGTCATGCGAAGGATAGGAGTAGGGAGATGGTTTATCAGGAAGTTGGTAGCAAGGAAAGCAAAGGGCCAAAAAGTGAAAGAAAGACCAGCATGATAAAGTAAGGATAAGCCTGTTTTAACAATATGACGATGTTTGCATTCTGCCAAACCATTGCGTTTAGGAGTATACGGTGAAGTAGAGAAAAAGGAGATGCCAGAGTTTGCAAGAAAAGGTTTAAGTTTGATGGACTCACTACCATTATCTGAATGAAATGAGCTTATTGAGAGATTAAAGTATTTTTTGACAACTTCTTTAAATTGAGTAAAGATAGAGAAGACATCTATTTTTTGTTTAAGCAGATGTAGCCAAGAATAATCAGTAAAGTGATCCATAAAAATAACATAATATTTAAATTGATCAATGGAAATAGATGGTGCAGGACCCCAAACATCCACAAAAATATATTCCAGAGGTACAGAAGTACATAAGTTGGAAGAAGAAAAAGGAGTCTTGTGACTCTTATTACAAGAACATGAATTACATGCAGAAATAATTTTAGGAATAAAAAAATTCAAAGCTGCGGTGACATGATGGAGAATACGAGTATATGAATGCCCCAAGCGATGATGCCAAATAGAGGTAGATGGTGTGCATTGGAGAAACAAGGCTGTGGAAGAGGACTGAGACTTGGAGTTGGTAGCTAGAATGGGATAGGTGTGTTTTTTACTAGGGCCTTGAAGGAGGCACACCCCCGTGGTGAGATCCTTCACAATGAAAGAGTGAGGTAAGAATTCAATAAAAGCGTTATTAGATTTACAAAGTTGAGAAACCAAAATCAAGTTTTGTTTCATAGAGGGATCACAATGCGCATTGCTAAGTAAAAAAGTAGAAGAGGGAGAAGAGTAGAGGACCCAATGTGAGAGATGGGAAAACCTTCACCATTGCCAACAAGCATGGCATCAAACCCTGTGTACTGAGTTTTATGGTAGAGGTTGCTGGAATCATTGGTGACATAATGAGAGGCCCCAGTTTCAAGAAGCCATGTCTGAGGGTTGAGAGAGGATAGAGAATATGTGAAGTTTGCTTGTGGTGCTTGGGCAAGCATGAGGTGTGAAAAATATTTATAGCACTTTAAAGTATAATGGCTAAGTTTGGAACAAAGTTGGCAGGTTAAGGGAGAGGAGGAGTTTAGGGATGTGGGTCTAGGAAATAATGGTCTTAGAGATGATGAAGGGAGACAGTGTTTGAAGTGTGGGTTGTATTTGTGGGCAAGATTAGCAGTGAGAGGGATGGGTGAGTATGAAGAGTCATCTTTCTTCATGTATGATTCGAAATCCACAAGTTTATCACGTAGTTCTAAAAAGGAGATGAGGCTGTCATGAGCACAAAGAGGACCAGAGATGTCCTTAAAGTCAAGACCAAGGCTGTTCAAGGTAGAAATAACTAAGTCTAGGTCGTCTATAGGGGTGGATATGAGTGCAATTTCATTACAAGGTTTTTGAGATGTTGCAGATAGGTGTTGACAGGTTGAGTACCCTTTGTGGTTGTTGAGAGTTTTTCTTTGAAAGACATGAGTCTCGAACGGGATTGGCTAGCAAAGAGTGTTTTGAAAGGATCCCAGGCTTCTTTAAAGGTCTTAGGTTTACGTAGAATTTTAAAAACATCGGGTTCAAGAGAAGCTATGATGGCATGGAGTATTAGTTTGTCTTAACGGGACGAGGTTGTAAATTATGGATTAGGAATAGGGACGTTCTGGGATAGTATGGTAGATGTTGGACAAGGTTGGGATCTATCAACGTAAGACATAAGGTTATGGCCAAAAAGCAAGGCATCAATAAGAATATGCCATGATGGATAATTTTTGTGGTTCAGTTTGAGAGGTATATGAGCTGATGTGAATGATACTAAGTTTGTTGTTGGGTGATGGACGGTTTGAGAAGTGAGATGAGGATGGGTGTTTGATGGAGATGAATCTGACATGTTTGAGGTAGGGGATATGATGTTGACCATGGGAGGAACTATTAAGCGATGAGCTCTGATACCATAAAGATACAGAAATAATAGCAGAAAAGGAAAACCTCTTTTATTATTCATGACTTGAGTATATATATACATCTCGGTAAAGAATATATAGTTACAACAAGATAAGCTGAATCTATGAAAAGGATTAACTAGAGTTTAAATATTTGAAAATTTAAATACAAAATATTGTTATGAGTCTTTATCTCTATCATTAATTTAGTCTATCGAAGCCCTGTCTTTTAAAGTTATTTGGATCGGATGGACTTATTTTTATATAAATTGGTATTAAGATAGCCTGACTCAATTAGATTGGATTAATGCTAGAATAACTCTTTTTTAAAAAAAGTATTATTAAAAATTAAAGATAATGATACCCAAAATTTATATTTAAACAAAACACATAAATTACATAATAATCCGTATTATATCTAAAATATAATATATCACATATAACATAAAAGGCCACCACTAGACTCAATATGATTTAGTTTAACATTAAAAAAGAAGGCTAGTCTACTGGTTATACATGTTAGGTTAAATTGACCTAGTTTGAGATGGTTGTTAGATTATTTTTTATTAAATAGATTATAAAGACTCATAAGTTAATGGCTTAAGTGATAGGTAAGTTTGAACTTATCAATTACGGGATTTCTGTAATATTAATTATTAGAATTTGTAAAAAGGGACAATCTCAATACCTTAAAAAAATTAGTCTTATATTCAAATGATATATAAATACTCATATCACAAAAAAAGGGGTTAAACAGCTCAATTGGGTAGGTTGGGCCTATTTTAACAGCTTCAATTGTATTAAGATGAAGAATTTTAAAAATCTATTAAATTTAAAATGTAAGAGAATGGAATTGTTGCAATTCAAGTTCCATCATTTAAACAATTAATCATTAAGCATGAAATGTATTTTTCTTTTGTATTATATCATAATATTTTTATAGCCATTTAGTGTCAATTTTTGGTTTTGGATCATAGTTTGGGATTGATCCAAAGGTTGGATTGAAATCTAGGTTGAGGCAGGAGTTAAGTTTAGATTGAGGTCTCAATCAGATGGTTGAGGCCTACATCCAAAGCAGATGCTAAATGTTAGGTCTAAGTTAGGGTTAAAGTCGAGTAAGGTCTAATTAGGCCTTGTGTCAAAAAATGGGTTTGAATTCAATGACTGGATCTAAGGGTTTGTGGCTGGATCCTAGGGTCCATTGCCAAGCTTATGCTTGGGCCTGAGCTTGGTAGCTCCAAGTTTTGTTTGGGCATGGGTTTAGGTCAAGGTTCTATCTTGGTTTGGAATCAGGGGTTGAGTCGATTTCAACTTCATTTAATATCCAGAAAGGAATTAAAAAAATAGCACTTAAAATTCTATTTAAAGGTCAAGTATTTCCCATTTTTAGTAAAAAAAAAAAAATTCATGAATAATTTACTAAAATTTCTAAATTTTTTTCCCTAGTTATCCAAACACAGTATTTTAAGTACTCTCTAAAATTACTTCATTCAAATACAAACTTTATATCTAGTTAACCAGGTTTGTAGTGGTTAAGATCCTGATGTGAATCATATTATCTTATAATTTTACTATCCCAATTAGCTCTAGTAATGGATCCCTTAAAAAGTCTAAATCGTAAAGGAAAACCTTAGTCTTTTTTTTTTTAACATTTATTCATGAAAACATGAAGACATGTGATATCTCAGGCACGTAGGCCATAACTAACAGAAGATTAAGGCAACATACCAACACTGAACATAACACACTTATGATCATGAGAAAACTAAAAAACAAGAGATACACAAAAGTAAAGAAGCAACACACCTCTTGAACACTTACATTTTTACCAATTATTACATTAATGTTAAAAGAAAATAAAAAATCTCTTGAGGGCTGGGCCTTCTACAAATCTTTACAAGAACTGAAGAGTGTAGTTGTTAATATGATGAAATAATGTGAATATCTTGGTTTTGTCCTAAAATAATCTTTCAAAAAGGAAAGAAAAAGTTTCCATAAGGAGGGTAGAAAAAGTTCCCCAAAAAAGGAGAAAACTTACAGAGAAAAGATAAAATCTACTATAAAGAGAAAGAATATTAAAGACACAAAACAAAACAAAGCTAAAAAGAGAAAGCGAGATGGAGCTGCTATTGGTGACAGCCCCCCGATGCTTTAGCTAGGGTTTGGAAGTGCGGAGATAGACGAGAGAGACGGGGGCTTGTTGAATAAAATCTAGTTGAATGGAGTAAAGATCCCAAACCTACAATATATTAGAAGTGCTTGTTTTTATACTGTTGGATTTTGGACCTCTTTGGTCAAGTGAGACGAAAAGAAAGCCATTAACCTAGCCTAAACCCTTAATGATATCGAATGTTAATTTACAACCCTAAGTGAAATTGAGATTGTTAAAATAGGGATGAAATTTTTTTTTCTTCATGGTGATCCAGGCAAGGTTTGCCCCCGCATAATGACACGGATAAAAATGATTTAAATTTATCTTCTGACTAGAATATAGGAATGGAGACAGAGATTATACAACTTTGACCTCTGAGAACTCTCCTATATTAAAAGTATTATAAAACCTTTTATTTATTTGATTATTTTAGTATAAACATATCTATATTATAATAATATATACTGATGAACTTTAATTATGTTTATTTTTTGGAATATATTTAAGGCTAGTAATATGCTATTATGCTTTTTCACATAATTTTCATAAAAATTTTAAAGATGTAGGGATTTCAGTGAGTCCCCATGCCTCATGGAGAATGAAGATTAGGAGAAATTTATCCAGTATAGTGGAAAATAGGAATAGGGTTGGAAAGATAGGAAAGCTCTTTTTATACTCACCTTTGCCCCTCCCTATTAATTTATAACGTTATTCTTATATGTTTTGTCTATCTTCATATTAATTTATTGTTGTTATTAAAGAAAATATACACAAGAGTAATAGAAATTTCACCCTTGAAAATTTCCTCACCCTATTAATGACGTCGAAATCTACAAACAATGTGGAATAGCTTCACACCTCATTTTTTTAAAATTAAACTTCCAAAAAAATAGACTTCTAAAAAATAGACTGAAAACGGTGAACTCTTTCCTTTCCACTTCTTCGATCCCACCGCGTTTTACTTTCTTCAAAACTCTTAAGCAAGCCCTTACTTACATAGCATTTATAATAAATTTTAAAAAAAAATTATTCATTTGGTTTATAAAATTTTAATTAATTCTTTATAATTTAAAATTTTAAAATTGGATCTTTATAATTTCAAAATTTTTAAGCAAATTCTTATTGTTAGTCAGCAGTCATCCACTACAAAAAAAAAATATTTTCAGCGGCGACTAAAGTGCTACTAAAAGTCTAAAAATTACTACTAAAAGGCTTTAACGGCGACTTTTTGTCACTGCCAAGTTGTTGCAGATACTACTATTACTGAAAGTTTTCAGTGGCGACTATAGTTGCCACCGAATCTAACAAATATCGCTGCCTTAAGTGTTTAGTCGCCACTAAATGTTTCAATATTCATTTTTTATGGTGACTATAAGTCGCCACTAAAGATTTTATTATTCATTTTTTCAACTTTTAAATTTTAGTGGCAACCAATGAAATCGCCACTAAAGATTACTTTTCGTGGCGATAATTAATCGATACCAAAACTTTCAATGACGTTTTTATCGCCACCAAAAGTGTCAATATTCAAATTTTTTTCATGTAAGATTCAGTGACAACCTCTTTAGGTTGCCACCATAGGTTTAGTACAAACTTTTTTTATTAGTAAATTTATTATTTAAATTATAATAATTAAAACTTTAATAAAAATTAAGATAAAAAAAAATTATTGATAAAATGATATATCATATATAGCAAATATTATACACTAATATCATGTCAATTCCATGTTCAAAAGAAACATCATGTCCAGTAAAAAGAAAGCAATACACAGTTAAATATTAACAAAAACAATCAAGTCGGTACTTCATTAAGCGATGTTGGTGCTGCAGTTCTGGTCGTATTAGCTACAATGGTTGAAGAAGCACTACTCGAAAAGGTTATTGGAAGTTGTCCCTATTTAATCAAATGTAACAAATTAATATAACTTAAAAATTAATACAAATAAAACAATAATATCATGTAAGAAACTTTCTATAGCCAAACACAATTGAAAAATAACATTATGCAATAGTCAATAATATTATAACTATAAATACATAATTGTACCATCATATCTTAAAAAAATGAATTGGAAGACATTATTAAATAGAAAATAAGTTAAATTGGCCAACATTAATTTATCTCAATAATTTTTTAAGCAAAACTATTTCAATATTTAATTTAATAAACATAAAGCATATTAAATAATACTTCATTCGTAGTTTATAAACACAAAATATACAGTGGCCAAGTCTTTTTCACTTTTAAAGTCTTATACACTTTTAAAGTCTTTTTCAGTTATTTAGTTTTAATTAAATAATAATTTAGTTGCATATTTTTGCTAATATGATATTCTACTAAAAATAACAAAAGAAATCACAAAAATTAAACAGAAGTTAGTGAAAGAATGCAAAAAAAAAAAAAAAAGATGTTAGTAGGCCAAACACACTATTGGCACAACGGTATAAAACTCGATAAAAATATATCGACCAAAATTTTTTTTGATAGCCTTATGCATTTGTAACAATAGTATAACTTACCACAATAAATCAAAGGCTTACGCCTAAAGGAATTAAAAACAGTACAAAAAATTAACATATAATATAACATTATGTACTCAATATAAAGACAAGAATCAAATTACAGATGACCCAAAAATAACAGAATGTGACTAACACATTTAAAATCCTATAGATGCCCTAAAAAACTCTTATTTCATTCTCAGCTCAAAGATATTATATCAAGCAAGAAGAATAGCAAATTTATCCTTTCTAATTTATTTTTTCAATAGAAAAACAATACATTAGAAAGGAAAAAGATTACAAAAGAAGACAACACATTTAAGACTGTATTTATGGAAACCTTCATTAACTCTGCATTCCTACTAAGACCAAATGTATCATATCAAGCAAGAAAATAGCATTTTTCCTTCATAAAAGAAGAATCCATTAGAAAGAAAAGGAATTTCTGAAAAAAGAATAAAATATCCTCCTAGAAACATAGTGCAGCTAAAGTTATACCATATAAGAACTCCTCCCACGAGTACAACAAATGGGTAAACCTGCAAAGAAACAAATAAAACACATAAATAATGCAGCCAAAATACAAGGCAGGTATCCAGTGGGAAAAGTAATTACCATTGCCAATGCAAGTGGCATGCTTCCTTTTCTTGCCTGAACAACCTTATAAACATTATGCACACTGCATGGAACCAAAATATCATGTTGAAATTTGAATCAACCTCCATCAATTCATTAGTATTATGGACAGAATATATTGAAACACAAGAACTATAATGAACTTCGAATTTCATAAACCCTCATTGTTATTATTTTGAAGGAGTTTTCAAGGTACATATTAGAACCTGAATGATCTAAGGAATATAATTCAATCAACCCACAATAGGACCAAATAAAAACAACAATAATGAGAATGAAGCAATTCCATTCCATCTAATACCTTGTCCTGATTTCTGAAGTTTTAGTCTATTAAATTCTATTAATAGTATCAGTTACAACTTAAAAGTAGTAGAAACTAGATCAGGTATACCACTTAAAAATGCATGAATTTTAAGAAATGGAATATGTGAACTGTTGGACATGTGTAAAGAAACTTGAACTTCAACAATTTCAGATATAGGAAATACATACTTGAATGTGACAGTCTGTATAACAGCAAAAGCTATCATAAAAAACAACACAGCTTTGTATGTTGGAATTCCTGAAACCCAAGAAGAACAATCGATACCAACTTATAATTTATAACCTAAAGAATTGACACAAATTGTATGCACATACCAAAATGCATTTTTAAGCTTATAATAACAAAAGAATGAAACCAAAGCACCCTCAATCAACACTGTACAATATATACAGTATTATCTGGCTTCTTGCAACACAACGAAATATGATCTTAATGGTAATGAGGATTCTCACTTGTCTTAAAGAAACTGAAAGTATAACCAAATATACAGGGATAAATTGAAAAATGTGAAATATATATAAAATATAAAATAGACAAGTAAAGGAAAAAAAAGGCACTCAAGACATCCCAGCAGAGTATACTGTAGTGACTTTCAGGTGACTTCCTCCTCTCTAAAGAATTTAAAAGGAAATAGCATGATCTAGAAATGCAAAATTTAAAACATTGCAGAAGAATTTCAGCACTCTTGAACAATTAAACCATACATTCATCATGCCTATTCTCAATATCCAAGCTCATATAACATCTAGCACTCAACTAACTGAACTGAAAGCACTTTAAGCTCTCCAATGGACATGCAAAATGAAGAGTTGAACCGAAAAAAATGGAAGAAAAACTATCACAAGTAGTAAAATGCTCCTTATAAAATACATAGTAAAATGAACAGAAAGGTTTCCAAACCACATGGAAAGCTCTCTGAAAGAAATCCCAAAAATTCTACTAAGGAGGTGCACTGTATAAAACTTGGTGAAGGCACAGAAATTATCACAAGTACTAACTAATATTAGAGTCATTCAAAGACTTTCGGTACCAAATAAAATAAAGGTACTTACCCCCAAGAAAAGGCAGCCAGCTTAAAAAGGGTATAGACTCTCCCAATTGTTGAATCCACCATTCAACACCTGTAGATTCCACATTATCATCGTTGATCAAGGGTAACAATCAATATTAAAATAATAGTGCACTAGATTTTATGCAAACTTATTCCACAATTGCAATAAGGAACTCAGAGAAAGAGCATACCAACAACAGCAGTAAAAAAGTGACAGATGTATATCAGCGCAAGACCCTCAATAGGTCCATTAAGAACTGGCAGTACAAGTGTATTTGTGAAAAAGATACATCCAAACACCATTAAATAAAAGAATAATGTCATTGATGTAAACTTATATATGGCAAAGGCAATTTGAGATAAAAACGTAATATTTGAGAGAAGCATAATTCAGAATATAATCATTTTTCAGAGCCATTTAAAAATCAACTCTTGCTGACTGAAATAGAAACACCCTTTCACTGACAGAAAGACGGTTAAGACAAACTGTATTGCTCCACAACAAGATGTAAAACCTTCCAAAGAAAGTTAATATCATATTTAGGAAAAAATTACGTGAGCCAGAGAACAAAATAATATAAGAAACTTACTGTTCGTATGTTGCACCATAAAATGGAACTGCAGAAATTAACTAGAACCAGAAAGTATTTATTCCACACATGGTGGTGCTCCCAAAAGCCAATGATTCAAACTAAAACACATTTGGAACAGATGATAATATTTGTTTCTAGTAAAGGTTAAATAAAACATCCTAAGATCAAGAAACATATTGTGCAAGCAAGTGCATCACATCCTGCAATACAGTAGAATAATATTCATCACCATCAATTTGTTATGCAAAACTAAAAACAAAAGAATAAACTGTATGGCACAGGAAAATCACCATGATCAAATAATTCCCCTAATGGGCTTTAAGAGTTTGTTCGTCGAGCTTGCTTCCCATCAACAGCATCAAACGTCTAGCATATATCAATAAGAATATTAATAAAAGAATTGAATATAGCAAAGACAGGATATGCAGGCATCATATAGTAAAAGTCTGCCATACATAAATGACCCACAAGAGTATTGCATAAATTTACTAAAAGGACAAGATCCACTTAATTATCAGGAAATGAAAATAGAGATGGCCAGATGAGATAAATAAAAGTATAAAACTAGTTCAATACAAATAATCATGAAAGCTTTGA
The DNA here is from genome assembly GCA_037074535.1 of Gleditsia sinensis. NCBI lineage: Eukaryota > Viridiplantae > Streptophyta > Magnoliopsida > Fabales > Fabaceae > Gleditsia > Gleditsia sinensis. The sequence goes on from CM073470.1 coordinate 19,555,576, forward strand.
AAGCAGTAGATGATACTGCATCTTAAGATCTTAAGCAGACGTGGTATAGAAACAGAAGCAATCCATGTGCAAAGTGAACCCATCTTGGTGGAGCAAAGTCCAAACAAGGTGAGTATATCTACACAAAATAGAAAAATAATAAATCACAATGATGTATTTCAGTCACCCTTTCGACACAGCCATTTACACTATTTCCAAATTGTCCTCCATGACTATGTTCAATAGTCAAAGATACAATTAAACTACTGAAAATAATTCCATCTAAGAAGGCATCAGTAAAACATGAAATTGATCAGCAATCTTAACAAGACAACGTATACTTAATCCACTACTTGTAAAAATCACAATATCATTCAACAAGAAAACGTAAGGCATTGGAAAACTTGTGTCTTACTCACATAGCCAAGTAGAGCAGACAGGACTAAGAACATGAACCCTGTAAGAGTTATCTGCAGCCAAACCATACATTTAACGTCACTACCAACGATATAGCTTATGGTAATCAAAGGGGCAGTTATAGATTGATGATATGGTAAGAGAGGGAGCAAATTTGTACCATGTTTGGACTGCAATAGAATTCCAAAACGCCAAAATACCAACAGATGGGGGGAATAAAAGAAAATAGGTTAGTGAGATTCAGAACTCAAAAGCTAAACTCATCATCAGAAAATCATAGCCAATATTGCCAAAAGAGTCAATGACATTATCTACATGTTGTTTAAAATATAAACCTTGGGGATGAGGGTGCTATTTCTTCTATGTTATTGATCTTTCCAAATGTTCTTAGCAGGGAGTACTCTAACTGCTATTGATATATATTAGAATCCTAAAAGCACTTCAATGAGAACACAAGCAAAGCAATTAAACTAGTCATTACAATGTCAACCAAAATCCTGAATAAGTGAAAAATAAACAAACATCAGATCATACTAAGGTTAATTTTCACTTTGCATGCTTTTAAATTCAACTGACAAAACTAGTAGCCTAGATGTTATATCCAATATTAATAAAAAAAATTACTTGGTTAGAATGTCAAAAATCAATCTATCCCAATGATGCTCATAATATACCATTATGGAAGTGAAAGTCATTATGATATGATTAAGTGACAACAAAGAGAGAATGTGTATAGGGAGAAAATATGAAAGTACTCACGGCATCCATAGGGGGAAAATTTTAACAAAGCGAGTCCAGAAGGGCTGTAGCACATATTTGGCGAGGTAGGAATGATCTAGACCACTATATTTGTATCTATGCAGAGCTGCTACACCATGCGCCCCGATATAACCCATTATCTCAAATAAAACAATGGGATTTGCTTCAAAGACCAATCAAGCCTCAGCACAATAAATATACGAGTTTGCATGATGCCCTGCAAATGGCAATAAAGAGACTAATCTCCCAAGTAATTGAGATCGCCCAAGCAAGTAAATCTCTCCCAAACAAGTTTGCTCTGTACATGTGGCTTAAACTCAAATCCAGAACAACATACTTTAAGGGATCTAAATATCCACTACTTGTGTAAACTTGTGTCGGTTAGATGGTGGCCTTTTGATATTCATAAATTCATCCCACTTTTAGCTTCTTTATTCAAAAAGTAAAAGCACTCTCACTACCACATATTAAAAGCACTCTTTGCTGCCAAGAACCATCATATCCTATAGCATCCAATTGATGTAGCTTCGAAAGTGGGAAAGTAGGACAGTGATTATAGGGTGGTTTGTCCTGCTATTTTTATTGTGCTAGCTGCAGTATTGAAAAATGCATAAACCAGTGTGCATTTTTGTTGTCCTTGCTTGTTATGTCTATGTTCTTCCATTCACTCACTGCGCAGACCTTAAGGTGGTGAATCAGTTTGGCAGTCACAAGAGCACAAATGACAAAATTTACAAGGTAAACCATTTCCATTGAAGAAATAGAGCATGGAAAATTTACGAAGCTCACAACCATAACACTATAGATGCATTTTCTAATGGTGCTAAGCATCTGTAAAAATACTAACCTCTTTACGAAGCTCACAGCCACGACCAAACTTGGGAGCAGCTTCAACTGAAGGGAAATAACACTGGGGACTGGAGCTTTTCTGTGGAAAGCTTGGGTTATTGATAGAAGTGTACCGAGAGAAAGCTCGAGTACAGGGAAAAAGTTTTGGAGATTTTCTGAGGGAGAGGCTGAGAGGGAAACAATGAAAATGGGAGAGGGAAAACAACTGGGGAAGGAAAATTTTGCAAGTGGAAGAAAGTGAGAGGTTGTACATGCTATCACGTTAAGCTTGCAGTGAGGTGACGTTAAGCTAGTTTGCAACTTTTGGTATAGGTTGCTAGTGTGCCGTTGGAAAATTTAATTAAACAACAATGATAATTTATTTTCATTATTTTAAAATTATGATGTCATTTATAAAATGAGGTGGGTTTAAAAATAAATTAGTATTTTCTCTCAATCTCCCTCTTCATTTTGTGTGTTCAAAAAACTCTTTTATTATATCGTTTTTTAAATAAATTTAAGATTTTTTTATTTTTTTAATCTATTTGTTTTTAGATGGGTTTAAGAATTTTTAGTATTTTTATTTGCTTTTATTAGTAAATTAATATAATGTTTCTCTCCTATTGACTTGTTGGTAGTTTTTTTTTATTTAGACATTTTATGATGTTATAAATCTATAAACCAAAATTATTAGTTTGGATTCACATTTATAAATAATTGTATACAAATTTGTGTAGGTAATCTCTAAATGGTGTCTCAAAATGAAGGTTAAAACATCTTTTACGATCAAGTAATAAATAGTTTGAATATTTTATAAATGTGAGTTTAAATTTTTGTGTTGTGAAAATTAAAATTATATATATTGTAAAATACAACAGCTGATGAAGATATACATAAAAAAAACTAAATACATCTAAAATAATTTTTAAGTGTAGCGATAATTAACATAGTAAAATAGGAGTGAACTACCTTAAATTAGATAGAAATTAAATTTTTTTTCTTTTCTATCGAAACGATTGAAATATTTTTGTTTTTGAAGTCACCGAAACGAAACAGAGTTTCGATATAATAATAGTCACATGAAGAAAGAGCAAGATTTAAAAATAGATGTTTTGAAAGAATTAAGAAGATAAAAAGATAGACACAAAAGAAATATTGTTAAATGCTGTTGAGATTTTATACATTCAATTAAGACACTAATTTGAATTAATTTTAATATAATTTTATATATTTATATTATTAATATTATATTAAAATTATTAAAAATATTATTTGAAATCAATTAAACATTTATTTTTGTGATAATTTTTAATTACTATTTATTTATTTAATTTTAAGAAAATCACGATATGAAATATCTTTATGAACTTATTATAAATTTAAGCATAATTAGTTATATTTAAATAAGTAGAACAACTATTTTTTAAAATTTTCTTAATAGTTTACTTCTTTCAACTGAAGTACTTCTTCAATTTTGTAAAGTGCATAAACCTTGATTATAGATTATTTTAAAGTCACTTCTTTATTATATATCTATTTATGAAAATTATCTGGTAAATTCTAATATGCTCCTTTCATTCTGTTAGGGGCTCAATTTATTTTTTTAGTAAAAAAATGAATTTGTACTATTATTTTCTACCAACAGTTTAATTTCAATTGGCAAAAGAAGTATAATTATTTTTCATATTACTGTACAAAAGTTTTTAATTGATTTCAACTTCCGATTTTGAGGAAACTCATGTGGTAATCTAGCACAAAAAAATTAATAATAATTACACTTTATAACAATAAAAAGATAAAATTAGACAAAATTCAATAAAGATAAAACAATTCAGGGATAGAAACAAAAAGGAGATTAAAAGATAACATTAATAAACTTAATAATTTTTTTGCACATGTTGTCACCAACATCAATTTTGATATCCTTCGTTATATTTGATTATTTAAAATAATTTATTATATTATAGTTCAAAACTTCAAATGTAAAGAAAATTACAAAGTCAATTCCTAATAAAAATAAAAAAGGTACAATCACAATGAATAATTTAAGCCTGAAATCATTAAATTTAATTAATCATTTCATCATCCTTTCATTAATTGTATAATGACTTTGTAAATTGTTTAATTTAAACCCCTAAAGCTGCTTCTTTTTTGGGTGATTTTATTTAGGCATACAATAATTGTGAAAATTATTTAAGTACAATAATTGTGAAGAGATATATGCTCAGGAGGATTCGGGAAAATATATTTGAATTTTTTTAAATTTGTCTTTAATTTATGTCAATAACAATACTTTTTTTTTCTTTATCATTTTTTAAATCAAATAGTTATTTTGAATTTTCAAAGATATATACATTATTAATTTGATTTTTAGAATTTTACCTTATTAATTTAGTATTTAATAAAAAAATTAACTCAAGTTAAAAAAATTTGAATTTATTTTATTAGTAAATATTTAACATATTTTTTTATATTATAACTAAAATTTTATATATTTTAACTAAAAATTTATATATTTTAACTAAAAATTTATATATTTTAACTAAAAATTTAGTTTTGTTAAATGTGAAAAGAGAAAAAAAATGATAAAAAGTAATTTTCCTATTTTCTGTTGCAACCTTAGGTCGCCACTGAAAGTTTAAGTACATAATTTTTTTACTTTTAGTGGCGACCTTTTGTAGGTCGCTACTGAAAATGTATGTTTAGTGGCGACTACAGAAAGTTGCTACTGAAAGTTCGACTTTCTGTAGCGACTATCACTAGTCGCCACTAAAAATAAATTTTATCTTATATTTTATTTTGATAAATCAGGTTAGAAAAGCTGAGAGAAGAGGTAGAATTGCTTTGCTTCAGAGGAGGCTACTTGTGGTAGAGGTTGAGAAAAGGGTTATGCAGTTTGAAAAATATGTTGACTTAGGGCTGGTAAGAAGCAAATCCAAGTGTTGCCTATATTTATTTCTACCTTTCCAAAATTAAGATTCAAATATACGAGAGTAAACTAACAAATTTCTCTTTAGATTTGTAACTCCATTAAGCTTTTGTCTCCAATTTTTCTTGAGTTCACAAGTTAGTCCTTAAAATATCAAACTCGTTATATATTAGTCCCTTTAAGAACTAATATGTAATGAGTTTGATAAAGACTAATAAAATAACTTTAAAAACTAAAATAAATAAGTCTATAAATTCAAGAATCAAATTGTAAATTTACTCGATATATAATTTTCATGTATCTCAATATCTTTAGTCTTTCTTATCTAAAATGTTGGAAGAAGAAGGGTTTAAATGCTTAACATTCTCCAAAAGACGAGATGCCATTCTCTTTTTTTGTTACTAAGTATTCATCAAACGGGGAAATATTGGTCCAGAATTGCTCATATCTCTGCCATAAAGATAAATGAAATGATAAAATGAGCTTGAGAAATAAGGGGAAGCACCAAAAGGTAAGCTCTAAAACTTTGAGAATATATAGCATCATTAGTATACATCAACAACTACTTTTTTCTTTGGTAGGAACTTCATGTTCACTTTTATTTACTGGTTGTTGAAAGCTGGAACTGGTATAGGAGCTGACAGTTCTTGGATGTCAAAGCAGCTATTAACTTGGTATTCATTTCCTTTAGCTTAGGATTTTTGAAATATTTCTAAACACTAGGTTCTTGACCACACAAAAGCTCCATTGCAAGACTCCCGCAACATTATCCAGCTTGTGGACATCTAGATGCTGTCAAGGTGAGAAAAATGCCTAATATTTTCCATACAAAATTTGTTACCCATAATTTTTTTTTTATCAAAAAATCTTACAGTTTACTTTGTCAGACAATCAACCCAACAGTTTAGTAGGATAATGTGGATTAGGGAAAACATTTACAAAGTATGTAGTTGAAACCATGATATAGTTGAATGAGATTCTTTCGTGCTTTCTCTAATAATATTTAGGGAAAATTGCATTTTTCTACATTGATTTGTACTTGCAATTTCAAGTTTCTCTATTAATTTTTGCAATTAATCCCCTAATTTATCTATCCTATTGCACTTGACTCCCTACTATCTAAATTAGATATTAACTTTAATGATAGTTTTGTAAAGTTACCAAAATACCCTTTTATTTTCTTGATTTCTCATTTTGTACTCTACTTTATGGAAAGAGTATTTTGATCATTTCACATAACTATCGTTAAAGTTAACATCTAATTTAAACAGAAAAGAGCAAAGTGCAATGAAGTAAATAAACTAAGGGCTCAATTGTAAAAATTAATATATTAGGACAAAAATTGCAATTTAATGCAAAGATCAAGGTAAAAAATACAATTTCTCCTAATATTTAAATTATGTTGTGATAAGATTCCATCATTGATCTATATGATATTTATTGGCATTTAGAAACCACTCATTCTTGCTCCCTCCAACCCAACTTCACAATTTGAGCGCATAGCTGAAGAATTTTATAAATGGATGGAGCAAGGTAAATTTTCATACGGGGAAAACCTTAATTTTTCTCTAACAAAGAGGTGAATTTTTAATTTAGTCTCTTGTAGATTAATTTTTTCAATTTAGTTCCTTATATATGAAAGTGCTTGTAATGTCATCCCTTGGTTAAATTATTGTCTAAAATTTGATTTTAAACTTAACTCATTGTTAAAATTGTAATTTTTTCACTACATTTATCTAACTTGGTATTTGAATTAGCACTCAATTAATATTGACTTGGTACTTACATGACCTTTATAGACAGAATTTCTACTTTTCCAATCAAATTAATCCTATTTAGAAATTCTGACTATGAGAACTAGGTAAGTATCAATTTATATGTCGAGTCAAATAAATATAGTAAAAAACTGTAATGTACATTAGTGGTAAGTTAAGTCTGATATCAAATTTTGAACAATGACTTAACTCAAGAGTGACATTGCAAATATTTTCATCTATGAGAGATTAAATTAAAAAATTAAAGTTTAAGAGATTAAATTGAAGGTTTACCTATTTGTTGAGACAAAAATGTGATTTTTTTTCATTTCATCTTCCTATTTGTTATAATTCGATAGCCCTTGAAACATTATTTTGTGAGTTAATACTAGAACAAATGAACAGAGTGCTTATCTACCATACTATTCCTCTTCAATTTTTGCAAGTGCATGTCATTTGATCAGTTTTCAATTATCATTATGATACTATAGACCACTGTCTTGAAATTAGTCTCTTTATTCTCTTCTTAGGACATTATTGTGTCAGATAAATGCCAACGTGTTTCATACATAAACTTGCCCTCCGCCAGAAAGCACAGCAATAGAAGGGCTTCTTATTCTGCTGGGGAATGGTGTTAGCCCGAGGTTTCATGCAATCACGTTTGATTTTCACAAAATCTTAAAAGAGAAAATTAAGAAATTATTCACACTATTGCATCTTTAAATAGAAACTACATAGTAATAAAAATACTCTATTTAATGCTAATTGCCAGCACTTTCAAATGAAGTTACCAAATATATTTAGTTAAATCTCTTGATAAAATTTCAGATTTCCCAAATTAAATGCAAGCTGTCATGAGGAATTAAAGGAGACAAGATTTTGGCATTTAAAGAGTCAAAAATCATATAAAAGGCAAGATTATCACAAGATACTAAAGGCATCACATCTGGAAAGCTGTCAAATCCAAAAGGAGGCAACTAACAAGGAAATTATCCTACAAATCAAGACCTAAGCTACTGCTCTTCATCAATTATGGAAGATGAAGATTCAAGTTATCACAAATCAAGCTTGAGCTATCCTGGTGCGCTTTATCTTGTATAATGGTTCGTATTTTGCCCAAGCTCTTTTGTGCCTATTGTCCAGCCGTATTTACTCAATTAGGAACTTAGTTTTGGAGATTGAGCAAGAACCTACATTGTAATTGGCCAATTTACCCTTTCCTCTTGTATCGTTATGGGTGAGCGAGAGACAACTAACCTCGTATTCATTGTTGATGAGCGAGGAAAAATTAAACTTGTGAACATTTTAGGTGAGCATATGACATTGTAGGTGAGCTTGATAAACCTTGTAACCTATTGCTTGTGAGTGGAGTTAAAAACAAATTTTTTATTAGTGAAGAAAATCCCTTCAGAGTTCAAAATAAGTCTCAATTTGAAGATGAACTAGGATATAGCGTTCTGTTCTTTCTCCTTTCCCTTATCTCTATTACTGATTGCTGCGTTATATCTATTTGTCTGCTCGTCTTAAGTGTATGTAACATTGCTTCTTGGTGCACTGTGTTTCATATTTGATTTTTTGTCAAGGAACTTGTTCTTTATTCTGTTTTGAAGCTCTGCTTCTAGTTCTGTTCAATTCTCCTTTCTGCAATCTTGCTGTTTTCTCTTGTAAAAAAATGCACTATTTGCTTGATTGCTTGCCTAGTCCATTATATATTTTTTTCTAATATGTCTTGGTTATCTAATATTCTGTTTTAATTGATAAAACAGGTTTGCTTTTCCAGTTGATCTGTTTTAGCTTTAATTTTGTGTTTTTAAGCGTATCATCCTATTCACCTTCCTCAGGGTGTTAGTTTCAAATGGCACATCTCTGTTCAAGTATTCTGAATTGGAAACATTTGTGTTTTTCATATTTCAGCCTTGAGAATTCAATGAACAACAATTTTGACTTACCAGAATGATGGTATGTGATTATGTGAGTGACGAGCTCTATTAATTTTCATTTTCTAGCTACCACTAATATATTTACCATATTGAAGTTATATCATGAATAAAAAAGAGCGTTTGCTTCGTGAAATTTTTTTGGATCTTTTAAGAAGTTATAAGAGAATGTCACGCTTAGTTAAGGTTTTGAAAAAATAATTTTGGAAAGTAACATTCTCACAAAATCTTCTACTTTTATTTTCGTAGGGAATGTGGGAATTTTTTTTATGTTAAGAAGATAATTTTACCTGTTTTCATTCGAATACACTTTAAAAAAAATAATGAAATAAATAAAACTAAAAAAAAAGATATAAATAAATAAAATTTTAAAAAATAAGTTATAATGAATAATTAGAAACTAAAAATTAGAAAAAATATATTAAGAATAGAAATGTGATAAATAATATAAACAATAAAACAAAATATTATATTAGTATGTAATATTATAAATAATAAACAAAAATATTCTTAAAAATATAAGTGATGAAACAAGGATGTAAATGTTATATTGCTAGAAATTTGATTTTCAGAAATTTGCTCTTGCATGAGAATCTTTGATTTTGCAAACCAAACACTTTCTAAATCTTTCACTTAATTAACTGTCGGTGTTACTAGTAATAAAGTTAGAATTACATGTTCCTTTTTTTTTTATAAAAAATTTAAAGTGAAAAGAGACTATTTCATACTAAAAGTTATGCATACCACAATTTTTAATACAGACTGACGGTGGTATTTACAAATTGTATTCTGAAGAATATGATTGATAGTGGAAATTGAATTTAAACCTTACAAATGAAGTGATATTTTCTAAATTGAAGTTGTATCATGTACTTTATTAATTTTCATTTTCTACCACTAATATCCTTTCTAAATAGAAGTTGTATCGTATACTTCCATTTACTCTATTTTTTCAAAGGCGTTTGGCTCACAAATTTTATTTTAGATTTTTCTAAAATGTTGTATGAGAATGCTAGATCTCCATGTTTAGCACATATTTTGGAAAAATAATTTTGTAAAGCAACATTCTCACGAAATCTTCCACTTCCGTTTTCACAGGGAAGGTGAGAATGTTGGATTCTCATGACGTCAAAATATTCTAATATGTTAAAAAAGACTATTTTTTTATGTTGTTCTTCATGGTACAGTCTTGAAAAAATAAAAAATAAAACATAAAAAATAATAATAACAATAATAGAACAAGATATAAATAGATAGAAATTAAAAAACAAAAAGGAAGTTATAATAAATAATTAAAAATTAGGAAATGTATTATATATTAAAATAAAAATGTGATAAATAATATAAATAGCAGAATAATAGTAATATGTAATATTATAAATAATAATAAAAACTATCCTTAGAAATATAGGATGATGAAACAAATATATAAATGTTAGTTTCTAAATCTTTAATTATTGATGTTAAAAAACTTAAATACAAATATCTATAATAAAATTAAAGTCGAATAAAATTTTTTATAGTAATGTTCATTTTACTTGGTGCATGCTAATTGCTAACTACCTCTTTTGGATTCTGTATCCTAAATTCAGAAATGTTTTCAGAAAAAAGAAAAATTAAATAGGCACGCTCTTTTTACTTAATAGAAAATTTAGGTAAATGAAGATTATTCTGTTTAATACTTAGACATGCCACAACTCTTTGTGAAGATTTTTAGTGATATTTATATATGGATTACTAAAAGAGATTGTTAACAATGAGAGTCGAATTTAAATCTTATAAATGAAATATTTGATCTTGCTAGCCAAACAAGAAAATGCACAAGTGTTACTTGAATCTCAAGAGATAAATAAAAGTAAGAGAGAATGTACAAATTCTAGATTATGACTATGGTTGAAAAAGAGAATAAGAGAACAAAGTTGTTAAAGGATAATCTAAGCACAAGAGGAGGAGAAAGAGAAATTTCCCCTTTTCATTTACTATCAATTACACTACCATTACTCTTTTTTCTAATGCTCTGCAAAGGTTGAACCAAATAGATTTTTTTCCTAGGAACCAAAAAAAAAAAAAAGATAGTGTTGTTCTCTAAAGCCTAAGATTGTCAAAGCGTGGTGATTCTTTTTTTTTTTTTTTGGGACAAAAACAATATTTTGTTTCTTCATATGAGTGTACATTAATTTGTTCCCACAGAATGTTTTTTTAGTTTATTGCTTCAAAGTTTAATTTTACGTCATTTCCACCTCTGTATTCATTTATTTTAACAGAGCTATCAAAGCTGATTATATGAACATTTTTTTGGATGACATAACTTTCTCAACTTGTTTTTCCTCTGATAGAAGAAGCATTCAACCACTTAAATTTATAGTATATATTGATCAAAATATCATCGTCCAATAACTTGTGAGAAAGAAAATATATTGAGAGTATTACTTCACTGACTAATATAACACATCACAAAAAAAAACACTTAACATCAATAACTTTATTAATTGAAACTGACCGGATAGATATAAGTAATACAAAATTGAACATTAAATAATAAGCTGAGATACAAATTTTTTGATAGAACAAATTGATACTACATCTGTCTTTGAAGGATTAAAATATAGTTTTATTTTTTCTGTATATACAAAATTTGATTTTAATACTAATTATTTGCATCTCTTAGACCTAATTACAAAATTTCTCAGAATGAAGAAAAAGAAGAAGAAGAAAAGCAAGGTGAATGGTGACAGTACAATTCTTGAATGTTTTCAACCACCAATATAAAAGCACTTTCAACAAAGAGACAATAAAGATATGACTGAAAGTTCCACCAAATATGATGGGATCATGCAAAAGAGATAATATGATCTTCTAAACCTAACGAAGAGACAAATGCATGAGAGGTGATGATGCAAAAATCGAAGGAGCAGTTCCATCACTTTAATGAGTATAAATTTTTTTATTACATTTTTTTGGCATGTGAATTTTCATCTTTTCTCAGAGATAAAAGAGACTGAAATTTTCTTGTAATTGTTCAATAGTCAGTCTTTGTTCCATGTTTATATTCTTATTGATGATTTATGCATTGCTTATATGATGTTTTTGTTGTGTCACGGGAAGATTCAACACTAGATAAAAGATTGATTGGTAGTGAAGATCATCTTTGGCAATCAAGAGTCTTTTAATACATTTCCATCTTAACAATGGTATATTTTGAATATCAAGTGACATTTAATATACTTATGTTTGATTTATTAGTATTCAAGATACTAAGGGATAGAAATTAACACAATTTTTTGTGTATCTTATATTATTTAAGGTAAAGTTTTATTTTTGGTGATAGCCCTCATCCTAAATATCTTTCTACCCAAAGAAAAAAGAACTTCATTTTACACTACTAAAAAAATTTAAGAAACAGTTCTTTTTTTATATTAAATTTAAAGTTAATTTCATGCATCATTTGATAAAAGTTGGAAAGGATATTGTTGTACTTGGTGCATATGAATGTATGTGAAAATGTATGTATATATATCTATATGTCTGTGGACACGCACGTAGTGTATGTGTGCGCATGTATGCGTAGGTGTATGTGAGCATGTGTACACTGCTTGTGCTTGCGTTTATCCATGAAATACAAAACATTTAATATTTTGAAATTTAATTAAAAATAAAAGCCAGTTTTGGCTGTTTAAGTTTTCAATAGTCATAACATTTTAAAGGTTTGTTCATGACGCTTTTCAAAAGTTGTAGCTTTTAAAAAACATCCAACGAAACACTATCAAACAAATTCAACTAAACATATATCTATGGCTTTTGCTGTCCAAAAACACCACAAACAAAAGCCACAACATTCCTAAGCTGACCTTAATCTTGTAACTTCCCCATTTATGGAGCCTCGAACCTTATAAGAATGGTTGTTGCACTACTCACCAACCGAATAGGTATATTTTTCATATTGAGAGATAAATATCATATTATAAAGTTAAAATAATATTTAAGAGAGGTGAAATGGGTTACACACTTACAAAACACAAATTTAAAGAAAAAAAATATTAAACAACTAAGAAATATCAGAATATATGTACAATGATTAAGCAATAAAACAATAGTCTAATACACTTTTTTCACAAGAGATAATAGCAAATATGAAGTCCAACTCATAAATGGGCCAAAACTAGAAACAGAACTTAAAACCAGCCCAAAAAAAATTCTTAAATGAAAAGCAAGCTATAAATCAGTTTAAAAAGAATACTAAATTAAAATAGTGTCACCCACAAATGATTTCACAATTCAAATAAGTTGAAATTATGCAATAAGTAAAATATAAATAAAGAGAAACGAGAAAACACAAGCGATATATTATACGGAGTTCAAGTAGATGTTTAAATTCAATCTTTTTGACTTTTAAATTTTTATTATTATTTTGAGAGGTTATTTTTCAACTCATCTAGAGATTAGATAGATAAAATAGTTCAGGATGTGCATTATTGAATCGACCTTAATATAACTTCTCATAAAAAGAATATACTTGCTTAAGAGATGTGTGTGCATGCAAAGTGTGCTAGGAACCATGCATAAATTATTTGCAGTACAAGAAATTCTCTGAAGTTTCTTTGTTACTGAAAGTTACATTAATAAATACGGGTTACATTTGGTTGTCATTTTACAATTATGGCTTTCCAGATTTCTTATATTAAATATTTATTAGGAGCAACATCTCAATCTGAAGAATTTGGACTCGTAGAAATGAGAGAAAATATGTTTTTTCAGTAGCATTCATGATTTTCTATTCTATCTCTTAAAGGAACACCTTTATTTATACCTAATCATTGGGCGTGTTAGGTTTGAGGGAAATCGAGAGGAGGGGAGGGGAGGGAATTCTTTAAATTTACTTTGTTTGTTTCAATAATTTGGAGGGCAAAAGAAGAAAAATGGAGGGGTAAAATCCTCTCTCCCCTCAATTTCTTTTCCTTCAAAAATGGGGGTATTTGAAGGAGAGAAAAATTATAACATAGTGAAAAGATAAAAACAACCTCAACTAAATTAAACAAAATAGTCTTACTGCATATTTTTTAAAAATTAAAAAGTTATAATAGTTATTTTATTTTATTTTCTTTCTCTTCTCCTTGAAACCAAATAAAGAAAAACTTATTTTATCTTCACTCTTCTTCCCTCAAACTAAAGCAAACAAAACAAAATTAGTTTCCTTTCTCTCTCCTCTCCTGCCCTCCGTTGAGCAAACATACCTAGCAGAGGGTTCAAAGTTCCCTGGAAAGTTGCCTCAGATCAGGAAATCTTGAAATAGTCACGGCTTGGTGAGTTTGGTTTTGCTGTGCTTGTAGTTCGAACATATCATCCTACATTTTTCCTCGTATGTTTTCTGGCAAGATATAGTGAGGTAATTGTGAATTTGCATTTCATGTTTGGAAGTAGCTACATGGTTTTACTTGGGACCAGTTTTCATGGCTTCAAGTTCTAACTATAAAGGTCAGTATATATGTTGGTGAAAAGTAGTATATTTTCATATTTTAGCATTTAAGTGGAACTCCAGCCCAATTAACGAAATTTTGGCAAGATAAATGGCAAAGTGATAAAATGATTTTAGAAATATAACACAACTACTATTTTCTTTGGTAGGAAATTCATGTTCACTTTCATTTATTGGTTGTTGAAGGATGGAAATGGTATAGCAGAGCTGATAGTTCTTGAGATGTCAAAGCAGGTATTAACTTGGTACTTATTTCCTTCCGCTAAGGATTTACGAAATATTTCTAAACACTATGTTCTTGAATAGACAAAAGCTCCATTTCAAGATACAGCCAAGAAGATCTAGCTTGCGGACTTTTAGATGCTGTCAAGGTGAGAAAAGTGTCTAATATTTTCCATACAAAATTTGTCACCATTAATTGTTTTATCAAAAAAATCTTAAAATTTACTCTGTCAAGCAATCAAGCCAACAGTGTTAATAGGATCATCTGGGAAAGCATTTACAAAGGATGTGGTTGAACCATGGTATACTTGAATGAGGTTCTTTCTTGCTTTCTCTAATAATATTTAGGGGAAATTGCATTTTTTTCACCTTCATTTTTACTTTCTATTATAATTTTCTCCTTGATTTATTAACTTTTGCAATTGATCACCTAATCTATCTATTATATTACACTTTATCTTTTACTGTCTAAATTAGATATTAACTTTAACGATATCCTTGTAAAATTATTAAAATATCATTTATTTTCTTGATCCTTCATTTTGTACACTGCGTTACCGGAAAAGTATATTGATAATTTCACATAGCTACCATTAAAGATTCAATTGGACAAATTAATATATTAGGGTAAAAATTACAATTGAATGAAAGATCAAGGAAAGAAAGTGTAATTTCTCCTAATATTTTAAGTTCTGTTATGTGAAGATTTTATCACTAATATATATGATATTTATTGTCATGTAGAACCCACTCATTCTTGCTCTCTCCAACCCAATTTCACAATCTAAGTGCATAGCTGAAGAATCTTAATTATACATGGATGGAGCAAGGCAAATTATCATACGAGAAAAACCTTATTTGTGTCTCTAATAGATTGGTGAATTTTTAATTTAGTCACAAGTTAATTCTTTTTAATTTAGTCCCTCATTTATGGAAATGTTTGCAATGACATTATTCAGTTCAGCTACCATTTATGATGCTAAACTTAACTTACTATTGAAGTTGTAATTTTATATCATATTTATCTAATTTGGTATATAAATTAGCATTTAATTACATTGACTTGGCTCTCACAAGGCCTTTATAGGCAGGATTTCTACTTTTCAATTATTAACCATATTTAAGAATTTTGATTATGAATGCTATGTAAGTGTCAATTCACATATCAAGTCAAAGATCATTTAAAAGGCAAGATTATCACAAGATATAAAAGGCATCAGGTCTGGAAGGCTATCAAATTCAAACAGAGGCTGCCAATAAGGAAATTAACCTACAAATCAAGACCAAAGCTGCTACTCTTCATCAATTATGGAAGCGTAAGAGATTCAAGTTATCACAAATCAAGCTTGAGCTATCCTCATGTGCTTTATCTTGCATAATGGTTCGTATTTTGCCCAAGCAATTTTGTGCCTATTGTTCAGCTATATTTGCTCAATTAGGAGCTTAGTTTTGGAGCTTTGAATAAGAGCCTATATTGTAATAGGCCAGATTACCCTTTCCTCTTGTATAGTTATTAGTGAGTGAGAGACAACCAACTTTGTATTCGTCATTGGTGAACTCATGAAAACTAAACTTATGAACGTTATAGGTAAACATGTGAAAATCTTGACATTGTGGATGAATGTTATAAATCTTGTAATATGTTGCTTGTGAGTAGGGTTAAAAACAACCTTTTAAGTAGCGAACAAAATCTCTTGGAAATCAAGAGACTAGATATAAGTCTCGATATGAGGTTAAATTATGATATATCGTTGTATTTTTTCTTCTTTCCTTGATCTCTTTTACTTATTACCGCATTACATCTATTTGTGCTAGTTCTAAGTGTGTGTAACATTGTTTCTTGCTGAACTCTGTTTTATCATTCTTTTACATTCGATTTTCTGTTAAGGAACTTGTTTTTTATTCAGTTTCTAAGCTCTGCTTCTAGTTCTGTTCAGTTCTACCTTCTGGAATTCCTGCTTGCTGTTTATTCTTGTTCAATTATTATGCATTGTAAGCAATTGTGTTTTTCATATGTATGCCTTTAAGTATTATGTGAACTACAATTTTGACTTACCAGAATGATGGGATGTGACTATTTTCATTGTAAACAACTGTATTTTTCATATTTCAAGTTAGATTCCCATGCTTAGGATTTGAAAAAATAATTCCAGAATGCAACATTCTCACCAAGTCTTCTATTTTCATGTTCACAGGAAGGTGGGAATTTTTTGATATATTAAAAAGGCAATTTTACCTGTCTTTATTCAAGTAAACTTTTGAAAAAATAATCAACAATGAAATAAAATAATAATAAAAATACTCAAATAATATATAAATAAATAAAACTTAAAAAAAAGTTATAGTAAATAATTAAAAACTAAAAATTAGAAAAAATATATTATATATTAAAATAGAAATGTGATAAATAATATAAAAAGCATAATAATATGTAATATTATAAATAATAAACAAATATATACTTAGGAATATAAGTGAGGAATCAAATATGTAAATGTTATATTTTCAGAAATATGATTTCTAAAAATTTGGCATGAAAACTTTTGATTTCGTGAATCAAACACTCTAAATCTTTCATTTAAATAATTAATGATGTTACAAAATTTAAATGCAAATATTTATAACAAAAATAGAGTCGAATGACCTTTCTTTTAGGAATGTTCGTCTTACTGCAAGTTTTGTGCATGCTAATTGCTAACTGCCTGTTCTTGATGGTTTCTTTATCCAAAATCCAAAACTATTTTCAGAAAAATGAAAAATATTTGTTGCCCCAAAATTAAACCTTAATGATGTTGGAATTTCACCTTTTTTTTCAAAGACTACTCTGTTTAAAACTCAGGCATACTATAAATCTTAGTAAAAACTTATGATAGTATTTACATATGGCATATCAAAAGAGACGTTTTACAATGAAAATTGAACTATATAGATTATGACTATGGTTGAAAAAGAGAATAACGAACAAAGTTGCTAGAGAGTAATCTAAGCACAGGGGAAGAGAAAGAGATAAATAAAAAGGAAGAAAAGCTTATGAAATTCTCCTTTCCATTTACTTTCAATTACACTACCATTACTTTTTTTTTAATGCTCTGCAAAGATTGAACCAAATATTTTTTCTTTCCTTGGAAGGAAAAAAAAAAGATAATATTCTTCTCTAAAGCATATTTTGTCTTTCAAGCCATATCTAAAGCATATTGTCAATGCGTGGTGATTCTTCTTTTGGTATTAAAACAATTTTTCTTCAGGTGAGTGTATATTAATTTGTTTAAACGAAGATTTTTTTTTTTTTAGTTGAGAATATTACATTACCAACTAATATAACACATCATCAAAAAACAATCAACATCAATAGCTATATTAATCAAAACTGAATAGATAAATATATGCAAGACAAAATTAAACTTTGAAGTAATAGACGGAAACAAAATTTTTTGAGAAAACAAATTGATACTACACCTGTTTTTTAATGATCAAAATAGAGTTTTACTCTTTTTTTATATACGAAATTTGGCTTTAACACTACTAAAAAATTCATTTTAGAGAAGAAATTTTTTCTTCTCTAAACAGGGAAGATTCCGTCTCTAACTCCGTTAGAGACGGAATCAGAGATAGAAAAACTTCCGTCTCTAAATATGCAGTCGCAAATATTTAGAGACGGAATATTTTCGTCTCTAAAAAAAAATTCGTCTCTAAATTTGGTTAGGTTGTCCGTCTCTAATCCAGAGACGGAAAATTCTGTCTCTGACATGAGAGACAGAAAAATCCGTCTCTGGATTTAGAAACGGAAAATTTCGTCTTTGAATCTTTTATATTAAATTTTTTTTTTTTGCATTTATTATTTCATTTGTAATTGAGAAAAATAAAAAATAAAAAGAACCAAAGGAAATAATAAAAATATATATATAATAATTTCAAAGATAACATTGTTTATAAACAATTACAAAATGTCAATTAATTAAAAATATTACATATGACAAGAGCTATTAAATACTGGTGCTA
Source organism: Gleditsia sinensis (assembly GCA_037074535.1). Lineage (NCBI taxonomy): Eukaryota > Viridiplantae > Streptophyta > Magnoliopsida > Fabales > Fabaceae > Gleditsia > Gleditsia sinensis. The sequence continues at coordinate 19,573,873 of CM073470.1, forward strand.
CAATTAATTTGGTGGTTCATTTGGAAATACTGGTGCTACATTTGTTGTAAAACTTCGTACAACAAGACCCATTGGAACTATTAGAATTTGCTCCTGTTTATAACACCCAATAGCAAATTAATACTCGAACGTAATAAAATTAAAGCAAATTTAATAGAAACAATAATTATATATATATAAAGTTCAATTATTTTGAACATTCAAAATTAAATTAAGCATTGATGGTGGTTGTCTTTAAAGGATACTCATACTGCTATGAAATTGATAATGTTAAACTGTAAAATAATTTACGCGTTAAACTAATGATACAATAGAAATTACAGTGAACATAAAAAAAAAAGCATGCAATAATTTTAAAAATATTTTTAAATTAATATATGATAATAATTAAGTGATAAAATTGGTAGTCAAAAGTTATTTTTTACCACTATTTTATATAAAAAAAATTAGAAAAGCTAAGATAAACTTGTTGTCATCCACAAACATACCAAGGCATTCATAATAATTTCAGCAAAAATTCATACTAATTTTTATTGCTTTAAATTTTTATCGAATAAATATACATTCATTATTTAATCCATTTATGCTTTCTATAGAACTATCAAGATAAGATAAAAAAAAATAGTAAACATTACATACATGCAAAAAGGAATTTAAAAACGTAAAGAAGGATAGTCAAGAGTATGCATTTTAATATTATTTGACATTTTAAAACATATAAGAAAAAAGTCTCATGTTCTTATCATGTTCAATCTTGGTAGACTTGACAAAAAATAGTTTGAGACCTTCAAAAGAATGTCCGCAGAAAAAGAGGTTATACTGCCTATGCCCATAGGAAAAATAATATATGATTTATAAAACAGAGTAAAACAAAACTGAATGTAAACTATTTTTCAATTGGTTGCAACTTCCAATCACAGAAAAGACAAGGGACAGCATTACTCACCCAGAAAAAAAAATGAAAAGAGAGGAGGGATATTCCCATGGAAAGCAAGTAATACTTTAAGCTCAAGCAAGAGAAGAAGAGTCCAAAAGCATCATCAACCAACAAATTCAGCAACTGTCTTCTCCAAAACCAAAAAGCAAGACTAGAATCAAAGGGACACACTTTCTTCGGACAGGGAATTAAAGTTTTTGGGTATTTACAAGGTTTTCAGAGAAATCTCAGCCTCTATGGAGAAAAGAAAATTTGAAAGAAAATCAAGGCTTAAAAAATATTTTCAAAATTTTAAAAAAGCCACTAATTTTTTAAGCTAAGAAGCTACTTCTTTAAGAACCTTAACATTTTTTCAGGAAAAAAACAGAGCAAACCATTTTCAATTGATTATTCAAACATTTTAGCTTATTCCTAAAAACTCAGACTATATTAATCTCGACGCAGCCCAAATTTTAATCATAACAGCAGATTCCACCTAAATGGACTCACGTTAATAAGGCCATTTAGCTCTATAGGACTAAAACTCAGGAAAAAAGCCTCCCTTACATGAACAAACCAAATTAGCAGAATTCACAACAGACCCAGAAAGAAAGACATACAAAAATAGCAAAATAAACCTAAAGAAATTTGAAGATGAAACGCCCCTCAGTTTTGACAGGTTGGACCATCAGTTCAAGAGCAAAATAAACCCAAAATAATCTTCTTTGACTTTACAGTAAGTTAAACTCCATTGACTATGCCATCAAGGCCTTTCAATGCACTAAAAACCTGACATGTACCTCTACACTGCTCTCACTGATGGGTTGAAAGAATCATAATGCACAGGAGAGGTGTTACCTTTGAAGCAGCATAAAAAAATGAAGCTTCTCTCTAGATGGGATCCTTGCATGATGTTGGTCCAAACTTCATAATTAACCCAGCATATATGTGGACATATATCAAACACCTAAGGTGCTAAAAATTGAAAACTTAAGAGATCATATAACTAGAAATCTCTCTTGGGCATTTTATCAAACACCTAATGTGCATTCATATGTCCAAGCCTTGAAATCCTTAAATTTAAATGGAGAACCTCCCAAATCAACTCCATACAAAAGCCCAAGATATCATGCACATATACAAATTACATATAAGGGAAACCCCTGAATTAGATACTCAAACTAGATCACATAAGCATCTACAATAAATCCCAAATTTTATCTTCTCAATTTATACCACTATGAATCCATAGATAAATAAGCTCAGCCCACAGCTTCAAACAAAAAAAGGATACAGTAAACAAGATGAATCATATGAAAAACCATCATGGAACAAATCAGGAGTAAAAAATTTATAGCTTTCTGAAACCAAAGTCAACAACAAAATTCATAAGCATTCCGATGGATTTCTCAAACTTTAATCTGAATTGCAAAACTAAAACTAAGAAAATGAAAAGAAGACATGCTAACCGCATGCATGAAACCCAAAAGCTTTGATGCTTGAAGGAGGGGACGGCTTTGTGATGAAAGCTTCACGAAGAGGAGGCTTTGCGAGATCTCTATTTCTTCTCCCATTTTCTTTCACGCAGAGGAGAAATTACCGACTTGACTGTGAACCCAGAAGACGCGAGAGAGAGGGTGGGTATATTATCTTCCTCTTCAAATTGGCCTATTATGAGAGTATAGAGGAGAAATCTTTTAAACAAAATGTCAGCAAAAACACTTAAAAGAGCATAAATTTGGGAGTACAGAGGAGCGGGGAAGGAAAATGGAACGGGATCTGCGATGGCGAAGAAGGAGTAGAAATCACCGGAAACTCACCTGGTAGGCAGACAATGGCGATGAAGGTGGACGAAGACGATGAGGCATGGGTCTACGGGGATCCCTTGCGATGAGATGGTCACGCGGGAAGGAGCCAAGATGGTCGCACCATTTCAGAGTCTCGTGGGAAGGAGGAGTGCTGGCCGAAAGTTTCCTGGGAAACTTTTATTCCCACCCTCACCGGTGGGAATAAAAATTTCTCAAGTCCTTTATAATTTGTATTCCTGGGAATAAAAGTTTCCCAGGAATGTATTGGTATAACTTGTAACAAACGTGGGGATACTTTTTTTTTCAAACTTTTTTGGGAAAGTTTAAAATATAACCCCAACCAAACACTACCAAAGGTAAAGGAAACTAATATAATGTGAGCAGGAGAGGAAACTATCAGAGCGGGAGGGAAAGAAAACCAGCCCTTTTTTTTTCAACTTATTAGCAGGAGGGGAAACTATTTAAGCGGGAGAGAAAAAGAAAAAATAGCATCTTTTTTTTGTGTAGTTTATTTTCAATTTTTTTGCTTGCATTTTGCAGTGTGAGGAAGCATACTTCATTTTGCCTTTTTTTTCAATGTATTTTTTAATTTTATTTTTTTTCAACTAATTATTTAAACCATTATTATCTCTTCAAAATCATTCTCATATTTACTTTTTCAACAAAATTTTAAAAATTTTCAACAAAAACGTTATAGACAAAAAAATTATTTTCAACTAATTCTTATATTTTTATAGTTTGTTTTTCTTTAATTTTTAAAAATAAAAAATAATTTAAAATAATTTGTCAAAAAAACCAATCCAAAAAAAATATTGTAAAAAAATATGTAAAATTTATTCACCCAAATAAGCTCTAAGATTAAGGGGGTCTACTTGATTATGCATTAGATTTTTTATAATTTTTTTTGTAAAATATTTATTTTACTTGGCTGTAAAAATAAGTAAGGTTGATCATAATGTTATATAATACTGACAATAGGTCAAGAGGGTCGTTTCATATTACAATCTATTTTATTTTATGCCACTTGGGTAGGCATAAAGCTTCTTGTACAGAGCAATTTTAGGTGTGGCCTCATATAAATCAATCAAAGTAGAAACTCCACCTTTTAAGTTATTTGACTTTTTAAGTTTTATTTTGACATTATATGAATAAATTTCGTATTAACAATCTCAACGTGAAAAAAATTCCTATTTAAAATTTTTTAAATAAATAAGTTTAACTTTAAGTATTTTAAAATCTTACATTTATTATATTTTTAAATAAAAATTTAAAGATAAATTGCTATCTGATATATCTGATTCAAGATTTTATTATTTAGTTCACATACTAAGTTCTTTGCAAGGATATGAGCCTAGTAACGAAGATCTTTGACTATTAAGGTCTCCCGCTAATTGTTTTAATTATGACCCTTTCACTGACCCAAACGTTTAGATACTAAGTTCTTTTCACTTATTTATTTTAAATTTTATTTTTAATAAATTTTTTAAATTTATTTTTATAAAATAAATATTTTAAATGACCATTTATATATTTAAAATAAAATTTCAGATTTTTAACAAATCTTTATATTTCTTAAGTTTATTTTCTTTTTAATTTTTAAAGACAATATAATTTTTTAAATAATTTTTTCAAAATATTAAAATTTAAAAATATATTACAATAAATTCAAAAAGAAAATAATCCAAATTTCAAAAAAAATTGTTTATTTATAAATTTATTTTCTATTTAAAAATAATACTAAAAGAAATTTTGACGTGAGTTTTTTTTCGTGGATAAAAATTTCTTCTCCTATGGTAATTATAGATAAAATAATATTTATGTAATTTTTTAATAGTAATCTATGACATAAAATATAAAAAAAATATGATTTAAAATACACTTATATTTCATAGAACATTTTATTTACCTCTTTTAACCTCATATTTTTTATTTTCGAATAATAAACACCTATACAAACACACAAACAAATATATATATATATATATATATTGATCAAAATTATATTACATCCAAAATTAAGCGTACATATATTTATTGGGAAGACATGTCTTTATTTTTCATAAATAATTATTTCTTTTTGAATTTATTAAATTATTTTTTATAATATTAATAAAATATATCTATTCATCAATTCTGAAAACTGTTAAATGAAAGTAATTATAAAAAATTCTTACAATAAAATATATCTACTCATTATTTATCTTTTTTAACTTTTTTTTTTATTTTATTTCACTTTTTTCTTTTTTATAAGTTTTTCAAGATAAAATCATCTCCTATATAGAAAAGAATCTGTATATCGTGGGAATAAAAATTATAGTCAATTATATCTGTAATAGCCGTAAAGTTAACGAGAAAGTTCAACTAAAGGAATTTAGAATAAAAGAGATAATTTTGGAAAATGGAGATTTTAATTAAGGAAAATTTGGAATTTAAAACAGAGAATTTCAAAAATGGAATTAGGACTCGGTGAAAATAAGTTATTATTTACATGGATTAAAGAATTATAAAAGAAATGTTAAGAATTTACGTTTCGGGGCAAAAATGCAATTTCTTAAAAGTTTCGGGGTTAAAATATAAATAAGAAAAATTTGCAAGGACCTTCCGCTAAAAGTGAAATTTTGCAGAAAGGTTTCCCGAGATATTTTAAGGGCCTCAATCACTCTGGAAGCAATCATTCGCAGATTTCTCCATCTCTCTTCAGAAAAACTCTCCCCGAAAATCCTCTAACTTCTCTCTAAGATTTCTTCGCCTACGGACCTCGGATTTCGACACCACCACCACCAACGGACTCAGGACGAAGAGTTCTTCGAATCCATCTGATTGGTTTCTGGAGAATTGGCCGGAAATTGGTCGAAAAATTGAAGGGAAAAACGGCCAAAAAGGTAACCCCCGAAACTCCTACTTTTAGTTCTCAAACGCAAAAACTAACACCGTAGATCGATCCAGAAGGCACCGAAACCTTTGGATCTCAAATTTCAGGCCGATCCACCACTGCACGCTCCCCCACGTGCCGAATCTTCCTCGGCGAGTGACGCCCACGCGCAGCTCCTCGGGCGGCGCGTGTAGCGCGTGTCATCCGAACCTCCTCGCGTTGACCTGCGTTGATCGAGCTCCCGGAGGTCAAATTTCGCAAATCCGGAGTCGTTTTCAAGGTTTTCGGACGTTCCGGACTCGATTTTGGGGTTTATTTCACTGAATTCGGATCAGAAAATAGGATTTTAAGGGTGTCCAACTTTGTGCTTCAAAGAGGTGAGTAGATGATTCTTTCTATGGCTTGGTTTTACTCTTCTTGAACTTTACATTGATAAATGAGTATGATTACATGTTATTTATACTTCCATATGTTTTTGAAATGGTTTGGAAATGTCTGAAATATGTGATATATGATATGTAGTTCAAGAAGAGTTTGATTTTGCAATAAGTTTTGAAACACATTAAGCATGTGATTTTTATACGTATTTCGCATGACATGGCAAAGAAAATATGTTATACATGTGACATTGATTTTATAGTGATATGTTTGCCTTGGATATGGGCATGTATACATGTTTCCCCTGAATGGGAAGTTTTGACATATGAGTATTTTGAGACTGAAAGTCTGTATTATAATGAGAATTTTATACTGGATTATATGGCATATGTGCATATGGTATTTTTCTGTGGAGGAATCCTATTGGAAACACTGTCTGCTAACAGCAGGTGATGTTAGCCTTGGTGCGCACCTTGATTGCCTCAGCTAGCAGGGGGGTGGTGCTAGCCTCGTGTGAGGGCCAACACACGGGAGATTATATGTGAAGGAGAGCGGAATGCCTCCTATATATGGGCGAGATGCCAGTTATGAGATGTTATTTTGCCTTCCCTTGCTGTGTGCTTGGGAAAGACCCATACAGAGTTCCTTCGCGTGTCCTCTTGAATGGTAGTAGGGCAAACCTCAGCGGGATGCTGAGTTTAGGCAAATCCTATACCACCAAAGTACGGAAGGGGTCAAACTCTTATGGTGGTTCTGATATGGGATCCTCCGAATATTTTAACAGAAATGTTTTGATGCATAGCATAATTTGATTAATAATTTTACAGTATTGAATATGATTTTGAACTTGATATGAGCATTGTTTATACAGTATCGCATACAGTTTGAAAGACTTGATTATGATTTTTGAACAGAGAATATTTGAAAATGCGGGTCCCATAAGAATGTACTTCTGAACGGTATATTTTGATATGATAAGTTTTACAATATGAGTACATCCTTATGTTGACCTGAGAAGTCATAGGAGGTGTTATCTGCTCACTGAGTTGTAAAACTCACTACACGTGGTTGACATATTTTTCAGATAAAGACCCAGAATTTGGTCCCGCAGCTACTTGACCGACTAGGTGTCGTGCCTCAGTGGTGAGCCTAACTTGTTTCTAGGCTCTCAGTGTATGATATTGTAATATATTTGTACTCTAGTGTTGCTCTGAAAGTCACAGGCAGGATCCTTGTTTCCGCTGTAAACTTGATGTATATAGATTTGGCATGTATAATTATTGGTTTTTGTAAACTTGTGAACGTTGAATAATACTTGAATATGTGTTATCGTGAGATCATTTGCACATGTGTAATGAAAAGTTTTTCGGATAGTAACGGTATTCGCGTTCGTAAAGTACGGACGTGACAAGTTGGTATCAGAGCATTAGGTTTCCCTGTGACAATCAGAGCAAGGGATTCTTTAGTAGGACCTTTAGTATCGATATGAGCCGGACATATTTATACTTCAGGTGCTGCTGAGAGAATCTATAGGATATTCACTTCCTTTCCAAGTGTCTTTAAATTCCTTGAGTAAAGTTTGAATACATGTGTCTTAAAGAGGTGTTTTATTCTGTATAGTTAATGATGCCGCCAAGAACTAGAGCGGTCACTAGAGAAGAAGCTGTAGATCGTGCACCCTCTACAGAAGAGTCTGCACAATCTACAATACCAGTACAAAGAGGCCGTGGTAGAGGCCGACCTAGAGGAAGAGGAAGAGGTAGAGGTAGAGGACGTGCACGGGGTTTGAGAACCCCAAGACAAGGAGAACAGACTCCTGTACCTGATAGAGTTCCTGAGGAAATAGTAGAAACCCCTCAGGAGCCACCTGATAGAAACGCTGATATGATTGCTGGTATCCATAGAAGTTTAGAAACATTGGCTGAATTTATAGTGGAACAGGGTAGAAGGGAAGGCCAGCCAGCAGAACATGATCCTGAAGTGCAAGAACTGGGAAGAACAGCTGACCAAGAGGATAAGCTGAGAGGGATTGAGGTGTCATTACCGCAATTCCTTAAGTTAAAACCTCCGACTTTTTCTGGGTCAGATGTTCAGGAAGATCCACAGATCTTTATTGATGCTGTGGAACGAATTTTCAGAGCTTTGGGGTGCTCTAGTAGAAGATCCGTGGAGTTGGTGTCTTTTCAACTATCTGATGTGGCCCAAGTTTGGTTTGAGACATTTGTACAAGGACGGGCAGCTGTTTTACCACCAATGGAGTGGAATGAATTTAAGGAAGCATTTATGAATCGCTTTCTACCAACAAGTGAAAGAGACAAGAGGGCCAGAGAGTTTGAGGAATTGAAACAAACACCAAACATGTCAGTTTCTGAATATGACATTCGTTTTACCCGATTGTCCAGATATGCACCATACCTGGTCCCAACTGAAAAGGATAGAATTAAGAGGTTTGTTTTGGGATTGATACGCCCATTATTTAAGTCAGTGGGTCCTCAGATGGATCATTTCTCAACTTATTCAGCAGCTGTGAACTGTGCTAGAATGATGGAAACACGAGAGCAAGCTGACATAGAAAGTCTTAAGAGAAGGAAAAGAGATCGAGATAGTAATGCCCAGACTAGATCTAATCCTACTGTTAGTGGGTCAAGATTTCAAAATCCACAGCGTTTTAATCAAACAGGAGCTGGTAGTTCTAACCAGCCATCAGTTAACATTAATAAGCAGAGAATGTTCCAAAGAGATATGAGACCTCCGAGTCAGCAAGATTCAAGATCAATGCCACTATGTCCACATTGTGGTAGGTCCCATACTGGACAGTGTCGCAGAGAAACTGGTGCATGTTTTAAGTGTGGACAAATGGGTCATCTGATGAGGAATTGTCCACAACTGCGAAGTTTTAGTCAAGCAACAGTGCAACCAGCTTTACCCTCTGCATCTGTGCCAGCACGACCTATTCGAGCAGCCTCGGTCCAAGCAAGTAGTGTGGGTCCTGGTAGAGGATCAGGAAATCGAGGGCGAGAACCAGCTCGAGTTTTTGCCTTGACACGACAGGATGCTCAGGCCTCAAATGCAGTTATGACAGGTACATTATCAGTATGTTCCCATAAAGCATATGTTCTGTTCGATCCTGGTTCTACTCATTCTTATATATCACCATGCTTTGCTAAGAACTTGGATAGAGATCCTGCTAGTTTGCATTGTTCTTTCATGGTTGCTACTCCTATGGGAGAACTTCTAGTAGTAAATGATGTATATAAATCATGTGAGATTTCGATAGAAGGCAAGAAGACTCTTATAGATTTGATAGTTCTAAATATGATAGACTTTGACGTAATTTTGGGAATGGATTGGTTGGCATCATGCCATGCCATTCTAGACTGTCATAATAAGGTGATTAAGTTTAATGTACCTGGAGAATCCTCCTTTATGATACAAGGAGATTGTAGTAAGAAGTCTAGTAATTTAATTTCAGCTTTAACAGCTCATAAACTGTTACGAAGAGGGTGTCAGGGATATCTGGCAATAGTCAAGGATGTTGATATAAAGTATACAAGTTTAGAGCAAGTTCCAGTAGTTAAAGAATTTCCTGATGTGTTTCCTGAAGAGTTGCCAGGTTTACCACCAGACCGAGAGATTGAGTTTAGTATTGACCTTCTCCCTGAAACACAACCAATATCCATACCTCCTTATCGGATGGCACCTGCAGAACTTAAGGAATTAAAGGAACAATTACAAGATTTATTAGATAAAGGTTTTATTCGACCCAGTACATCTCCCTGGGGTGCTCCTGTTCTCTTTGTGAAGAAAAAGGATGGATCTTTACGTCTATGTATTGACTATAGGCAGTTGAACAAAGTGACTATACGAAATAAATATCCTTTACCCAGAATAGATGATCTGTTTGACCAGTTACAAGGTGCTCAATGTTTTTCAAAAATTGATCTGAGATCCGGGTATCATCAATTGAAAATAAAGAAGGAAGATATTTCAAAAACTGCCTTTAGGACTCGGTATGGGCACTACGAGTTTTTAGTAATGCCATTTGGTTTAACGAACGCCCCAGCTGCATTTATGGACTTAATGAATAGGGTATTTAAACCTTTCCTGGACCAGTTTATTATTGTGTTTATCGATGATATTCTGGTGTATTCAAAGAGTTCAGAGGAGCATGAGCGACATTTAAGGATAGCTTTGCAAACCCTAAGAGAACATCAATTGTATGCTAAGTTTTCAAAGTGTGAATTTTGGCTTAGTAATGTTACGTTCCTAGGGCATGTGGTTACCAAAGATGGTATTCATGTTGATCCCAAAAAGATAGAAGCAGTACAGCAATGGTCACGCCCCACGATAGTTACAGAGATTCGTAGCTTTCTTGGGTTAGCAGGCTATTATCGTAGATTTGTTAAAGATTTTTCAAAGATAGCTGCTCCTTTGACTAGGTTGACTAGGAAAGGAATAAAATTTGAGTGGTCTGATGCTTGTGAAAAGAGTTTTCAGAAATTAAAGGAGTGCTTAACTACAGCCCCAATCCTTACCATTCCTACGGATACAGGAGATTACGTAGTATACTGTGATGCATCTAGAGTGGGCTTAGGCTGTGTGTTAATGAAAAATGGAAGAGTAGTTGCTTATGCATCTAGACAGTTGAAGACGCATGAACAGAATTATCCCACCCATGAACAGAATTATCCCACCCATGATTTAGATATGGCAGCTATAGTATTTGCTCTAAAGATTTGGAGACATTACCTGTATGGTAGAACTTGTGAGATTTATACAGATCACAAGAGCCTCAAGTATATTTTTCAACAGAAAGATCTTAATTTGAGGCAAAGAAGATGGATGGAGCTACTGAAAGACTATGACTGTACAATTTTGTATCATCCAGGTAAAGCAAATGTAGTAGCTGATGCTCTAAGCAGAAAGTCAACGGGAAGTTTGGCTCATATAGCAGAGGTGCGACGACCATTGTTAGAAGACATCCATAAGTTAGAAAGTAAGGGAATAAGGTTTGAAATAAAAGAACCGGGAATATTATTGGCTCATGTGCAGCTCCAATCTTCCTTAGTTGAGCAAATCAAAGCCGATCAAGACAAGGATGCTAATTTGCTCAAGATTAAGAGTGAAATGAAGGATAGTAAGGATTCTGAATTCTCAGTGGATACTGAAGGGATATTAAGATACGGTAGACGATTGTGTGTCCCAAATGTTCATGATTTGAGAAAACAAGTTTTGGAGGAAGCACATCGATCTACATATACCATACACCCGGGAATGACAAAGATGTACCAAGACATAAAGGAATTGTATTGGTGGGATGGTATGAAGAGGGATATTGCGGAATATGTTTCCCATTGTTTGACGTGCCAGCAGGTAAAAGCTGAACATCAACGACCTGCAGGTTTACATCAGCGAATAGAGATACCAGAATGGAAGTGGGAGAGAATTACTATGGATTTTATCACTGGATTACCAAGAACTTCCAAGGGAAATGATTCTATCTGGGTCATTATAGACCGCATGACGAAGTCAGCACACTTTCTGCCTGTGAAAACAACCTACAATGTAGCTCAGTATGCCAGGCTCTATTTAAATGAAATAGTTAGGCTACATGGAGTTCCAATATCAATTATATCTGATCGAGGGCCGCAGTTCACGGCACGATTTTGGAAAGCTTTTCAAGAAGCATTAGGAACGAGATTAGACTTGAGCACAGCTTTTCATCCGCAAACTGATGGTCAGTCTGAGCGTACGATTCAGATTTTAGAAGACATGCTTCGAGCCTGTATTTTTTATTTTGGTGGAAGTTGGGATATGTATTTGCCTTTGGCTGAATTTGCATATAATAATAGCTACCAGACTAGTATACAGATGGCCCCATTTGAAGCTTTGTATGGTAGACGGTGCAGATCTCCCATTGGATGGTTCGAAGTGGGCAAGGCTAAACTTATAGGGCCAGATCTTGTACAAGAAGCATTGAACAAGGTAAAGCTGATTAGAGAAAGGCTGCAGGCAGCTCAGAGCAGACAAAAGGCATATGTTGACAATAGACGAAGGAAGTTAGAATTTTCAGTGGGTGAACAAGTATTCCTGAAAGTCTCACCCATGAAAGGAGTGATGAGATTTGGAAAGAAAGGGAAGTTAAGCCCTCGGTATATAGGCCCTTTTGAAATATTGGACAGAATAGGTGCAGTGGCATATCGCATAGCTCTGCCACCAGAACTGAATGTTCATCCAGTATTTCATGTGTCTATGTTACGGAAATACTTACCGGATCCTACTCATGTCATTCAACCCCAGGAAATTCAATTAGATAAGAATTTAACCTATGAGGAAAAGCCGATGTCTATTGCTGATCGACAAGTGAAAAAGTTGCGGTCACGAGATATTTCAATGGTTAAGGTGATATGGCAAAATCACTCATTTGAGGAAGCTACGTGGGAAAAAGAAGATGACATCCGCGCCCGATATCCGCATTTGTTTGAACAATGAGGTTAGTATCTATCTGCTACTATGGTGATGAAATTCGGGGACCGAATTTCTTTAAGGGGGGAAGAATGTAATAGCCGTAAAGTTAACGAGAAAGTTCAACTAAAGGAATTTAGAATAAAAGAGATAATTTTGGAAAATGGAGATTTTAATTAAGGAAAATTTGGAATTTAAAACAGAGAATTTCAAAAATGGAATTAGGACTCGGTGAAAATAAGTTATTATTTACATGGATTAAAGAATTATAAAAGAAATGTTAAGAATTTACGTTTCGGGGCAAAAATGTAATTTCTTAAAAGTTTCGGGGTTAAAATATAAATAAGAAAAATTTGCAAGGACCTTCCGCTAAAAGTGAAATTTTGCAGAAAGGTTTCCCGAGATATTTTAAGGGCCTCAATCACTCTGGAAGCAATCATTCGCAGATTTCTCCATCTCTCTTCAGAAAAACTCTCCCCGAAAATCCTCTAACTTCTCTCTAAGATTTCTTCGCCTACGGACCTCGGATTTCGACACCACCACCACCAACGGACTCAGGACGAAGAGTTCTTCGAATCCATCCAATTGGTTTCTGGAGAATTGACCGGAAATTGGTCGAAAAATTGAAGGGAAAAACGGCCAAAAAGGTAACCCCCGAAACTCCTACTTTTAGTTCTCAAACGTAAAAACTAACACCGTAGATCGATCCAGAAGGCACCGAAACTTTTGAATCTCAAATTTCAGGCCGATCCACCACTGCACGCTCCCCCACGCGCCGAATCTTCCTCGGCGAGTGACGCCCACGCGCAGCTCCTCGGGCGGCGCGTGTAGCGCGTGTCATCCGAACCTCCTCGCGTTGACCTGCGTTGACCGAGCTCCCGGAGGCCAAATTTCGCAAATCCGGAGTCGTTTTCAAGGTTTTCGGACGTTCCGGACTCGATTTTGGGGTTTATTTCACTGAATTCGGATCAGAAAATAGGATTTTAAGGGTGTCCAACTTTGTGCTTCAAAGAGGTGAGTAGATGATTCTTTCTATGGCTTGGTTTTACTCTTCTTGAACTTTAAATTGATAAATGAGTATGATTACATGTTATTTATACTTCCATATGTTTTTGAAATGGTTTGGAAATGTCTGAAATATGTGATATATGATATGTAGTTCAAGAAGAGTTTGATTTTGCAATAAGTTTTGAAACACATTAAGCATGTGATTTTTATACGTATTTCACATGACATGGCAAAGAAAATATGTTATACATGTGACATTGATTTTATAGTGATATGTTTGCCTTGGATATGGGCATGTATACATGTTTCCCCTGAATGGGAAGTTTTGACATATGAGTATTTTGAGACTGAAAGTCTGTATTATAATGAGAATTTTATACTGGATTATATGGCATATGTGCATATGGTATTTTTCTGTGGAGGAATCCTATTGGAAACACTGTTTGCTAACAGCAGGTGATGTTAGCCTTGGTGCGCACCTTGATTGCCTCAGCTAGCAGGGGGGGTGGTGCTAGCCTCGTGTGAGGGCCAACACACGGGAGATTATATGTGAAGGAGAGCGGAATGCCTCCTATATATGGGCGAGATGCCAGTTATGAGATGTTATTTTGCCTTCCCTTGCTGTGTGCTTGGGAAAGACCCATACAGAGTTCCTTCGCGTGTCCTCTTGAATGGTAGTAGGGCAAACCTCAGCGGGATGCTGAGTTTAGGCAAATCCTATACCACCAAAGTACGGAAGGGGTCAAACTCTTATGGTGGTTCTGATATGGGATCCTCCGAATATTTTAACAGAAATGTTTTGATGCATAGCATAATTTGATTAATAATTTTACAGTATTGAATATGATTTTGAACTTGATATGAGCATTGTTTATACAGTATCGCATACAGTTTGAAAGACTTGATTATGATTTTTGAACAGAGAATATTTGAAAATGCGGGTCCCATAAGAATGTACTTCTGAACGGTATATTTTGATATGATAAGTTTTACAATATGAGTACATCCTTATGTTGACCTGAGAAGTCATAGGAGGTGTTATCTGCTCACTGAGTTGTAAAACTTATTACACGTGGTTGACATATTTTTCAGATAAAGACCCAGAATTTGGTCCCGCAGCTACTTGACCGACTAGGTGTCGTGCCTCAGTGGTGAGCCTAACTTGTTTCTAGGCTCTCAGTGTATGATATTGTAATATATTTGTACTCTAGTGTTGCTCTGAAAGTCACATGCAGGATCCTTGTTTCCGCTGTAAACTTGATGTATATAGATTTGGCATGTATAATTATTGGTTTTTGTAAACTTGTGAACGTTGAATAATACTTGAATATGTGTTATCGTGAGATCATTTGCACATGTGTAATGAAAAGTTTTTCGGATAGTAACGGTATTCGCGTTCGTAAAGTACGGACGTGACAATATCAACCAAACACAATCAATTAATGTAAGGGAATATTGATTTTCATTACATCAATTTATTTTTACAAATTAAGCGGGATTTAAAATTTTCTTCTAACGATTATTATTATTATTATTATTATTATTATTATTATTATTATATATATATATATATATATATATATATATATATATATATATATATATATATATATATATATATATATATAATCATCGTTAGAGGAAAATTTTATATTTCGCTTAATTTGTAAAAATACTTATGTAGTATATAGTTTGTTCGTATATCTATATATATATATATATATATATATATATATATATATATATATATATATATATATACACATATACGAACATAATATATACTACATAATCATTGTAACCAAAATTATATTATATTCAAAATTAAACGTACATATATTTATTAGGAAGACATGTCTTTATTCTTCATGAATGTTTATTTTTTTTTTTAAATTATTAAATCATTTCTCATAATATTAATAAAATATATCTACTCATCAATTCTGAAAAATGTAAAATGAAAATAAATATGAAAAATTTGTAAAATAAAATATATTAATAAAATATATCTATTCATCATTTATATATTTTAATCTCTTTTTTATTTCATTTTACTTGTTCTTTTTTTAGAAGTTTTTCAAGATAAAATCATTTTTATATAAAAAAGAATCTGTATATCGTAGAAATAAAATTTATAGTCAACTATATCAAACAAGCACAATAAATTAATGTAAGAGAATCTTAATTTCCATTCCATCAACTTATTTCTACAAATTAAACGAAACTTAAATTTTTTTAAAAATTATCTAAATTCTAACTAATTTTACTAATAATTTAAATATTATTTCAAAAATTTGATATAAAATGAGAGATAAAAAATTTATATATACAAATATATTAGAGACGGAAAATATTCCGTCTCTGAAATTCCGTCTCTAAAACTGTTTACGAAATTAGAGACGGAATATTTTATCTATGTCCCTCTTTGGAGTCAGAGACGGAATATTCCGTCTCTAAGACAGAGACGGAATATTTTCCGTCTCTAAATGAGTTTAGAGACGGAATTAGAGACGGAATATTCCGTCTCTATCCCTCTCTGGAGTCAGAGACGGAATATTTTCCGTCTCTAAGTCCGTCTCTAAGTCCGTCTCTAAACTCATTCAGAGACGGAATTAGAGACGGATTTTTAGAGACGGAATATTTCCGTCTCTAAATTACAAAAATTTCCATCCATCTCTAACTTCTCAAATTCATCTCTATTTTCGTCTCTAAATCTCATTTTTCTAGTAGTGATCTATGTTTAGTAGAATTTCTTTTAGTGTTTCTTTGGATTTTTTTTTTAAAAGCTACAATTTTTGAAAAGCATCATGAACAAACTTTTAAAATTTTATGACTATTATAAATTTAAATTGCCCAAGTTGGCTTTTATTTTTTAATTAAATTTCAAGATATATATCATTATTATATTCCTATTAAGTGTTTCGTATTTTATGTACAAGCACGTGCACATGCATACATGTTCACAAACATCTACACATACGTGCACACATTCACACATGCGTCCGTGCAAGGAGGATATAAATTTCATATATCCCTTCCAACTTTTATCAAATGATGCACGAAATTAATTTTAAATTTAATAAAATAAATAAATGTTTCTTTATCAAATAATTATTACTTATGAATTACAAAATTATCTTAAATTTTTTTAGCAGTATAAAATAAAATTCTTTTTCCTTTGGGTACAAAAATATTTAGGATGAGGACTATCACCAAAAATAAAACTTTATATTAAATAATATAAGATACACAAAAATTTATGTCAAGTTATGCCTTTTGATATTTTGAATATCAATATATCAAACATAAGTATTTTAAATGTCACTTGGCATTCAAAATATACCATTGTCAAGATGATGGTTTATTAAAAATTTTCTAATAACTAAACACGAACTCTACTAAAGCAGCGAAAACATGAGCTTTACAATAAGTGAATCCTCTATCTAGTATTGAATCTTCCTATGACTAGAAAAACATCATATAAGCAATACATAAATCATCAATAAGAATATGAGCATGGAAAAAAGAGTGACTATTGATGTATTATTACTGCATCCATATCCACGTTCTGATTTGTTGTTAATGTCTCTCCTATGGTCCAAAAAAAAAAAAGGTATGGCGCTCATTCTCTTCTTGAGCAAGCTTGTTCTGTTCTTTTTCTTTCTTGAGTGGAGGGATGAGTTGAAGTCTCCATCATAATAAAGTGATATTTATGCACTATCTGTGCCACTATTCTTGCAAATTTGTGTGCACGGCTTGTCACAACAAATGAAGTGCAATGATAATTAAGATTTTGAGTTTATTAGATATTGGACCAAACTGAATGACATTAAGTGTCACTACTTTTTATCAGGTATTGAAAATCAACCATTGGAAATAAAAATATCATCATTACACAATAAAATGAACAATTACAAGAAAACTTCAGCCCGTTAATCTCAGACAAAAGATGAAAATTCACTTGCCAAAAAAAAATGTAATAAAAAAAACTGTATACTCTATGCATTTATCTCTTCGTTATGCTTAGAATATAGCATTATCTCTTCCCATCATATTTGGTGGAACTTTCGGTCATATCTTTTTGTCTCTTTATTGGAAGTGATTTTATATTGGTGTTTGAAAACATCCAAGAATTGTCAATTCTGCAGAACTAATCATCATTAATTCACCTTGTTTTTTTTATTTTATTCCGAGAATTTTGTAATTAGGTACAAGAGATGCAAATAATTAGTATTATATCGCTTTTTCTGTCCAAAAAGACCACAAACAAAAGCCACGAACATTCCCACACAGACCTTAATCTTGTAATTGCCACATCTTATAATAGTCATCAATGTAGGAAAGGCAAGTGCGGATTCGAGCCACTCCTCTACATTTTTGTCCCAATTCCCTTTTTCCATGGAAGTACAGAGACCCATGGAAATTTACAAAAAGTACAGATAAATCCTTATGAATTTGCATTGATTGAAAGTATATTATTCTTCAACTCTTAGACAATTTTTCTTATTCACTCAAGAAATTTTTCATGGATTCCATCTTCACTTTTGTCTCATCTCATATTTTATCCGAGCATGAGACTGGCACAAAATAAAGATGTTTCTCTACTCCATAAGCTTAACAATTATATTCTAAATCTAAAATTCGATAATCACTCTAATTTAGCATGTGAGCTCATAACTACTCTTTAAAAGTTTAAGCACATATAAAACATAAATAAAGATTTAACTTTAAAAAAACTATATCAATTACATTTTTTATTCCTTATTATACATATACATTATACATTTTTCTCACACATCGAAAATGAGGATCCTACCTGTAGTAATAAAGCATACTCTAAAATACTATAAACATACCAGAGAATAAAAGAATAAGGGCGCCCAAGAACAATTTGGGCTCACCAGTGATAATCTAACATCTCACACTTTCACTGTGTTTCTTTGCGACTAATTAAAAAATATAAAGAAAGGGATGAGTCTTGCGACTCAGCGAGTAAGTAATACAATTATAACATGTAAAAAAATTATCTTATTTATTAGCTTATGATTAAGCTTATATTGTTTAAATTATGAATATTTTGAGGTATTCTTATTAGTTTTGTTTATTTATTCTCATTAGAAATAGGTTATGAATAGTATCTTTATTTTTAAACTTCAAATTTATACTTTTGATAAATGAATTTTAAAACTTATTTAACATTATTGAATATTACTAATTCATTCATTTATTTTGGTTTAACCCAATATCATGTTTTTTTCTTATTTAGTTTCATCATCATATACATATAGGCTTCTAAAGGACTACTTGATTTTTCTCAGTCACTTTCTTTCAGTGTTCCTCCTTTAAGTAGACACTTGAATGTTTCTATGTGCAAACCTTTGCACACACTGTAACAAATGGGCTAAATTCATTAAATATGTATTAAATACTCAAGTTATATATATATATATATATATATATATATATATATATATATTCAAGAGTATAATTAAAGTAAAATAACTATTTTAATTTATTTTATACTAATAAGACTTATTCTTTTATTAATATCTTTCAATTTTATACTTTAATTATTATTTTTTTGGCCAACCATTTTAATATATTTAAGCACACAACCTTTTAAGGAAAAATCACCACATTACCCAAGCACACAGTAAAGGTGGGTAAATCATCACATACGTGTCTTATCCCAAACACATAGCAATGGGGCAGGTAAATCATCACATTCTTATCATTCATAATATAAGGTTGGGAGGAGCTCCCCTCAACTTCCTAACATTTTCATATGATGACTGTCCCAAGAACACAACAATAGAACGAGTAAATCACTACATTCTTGTCATAGGTAACCAAGTCAAATGTCATTAGCTACTGAAAGAGACATACCTTAACTCCATATTTATTCACAATATAATTCTCATGTGTCCTTCTATGCATGGAGCTAACAATTCCCTTACTAGTTAGGGTTACAAGGTACACCAAGACTAATTATCTATGTCGCTAGCTGATAGTGTTTCTGAAAAAGAATTTAGTGTGATTATTATTAGTCTTAGTTATTTATTTATTTATTTTCAAGTTTTAAGACCACGTATTGTTTTAATCAATATTTGATAATAACCCATTGTAATCACATCATCATAATCATTATATCTACAATGAATACTTCACCATCGCTAAACATCAAATTCAATAATTATCACATTTATTCATATTACTTTCATTCATTCTTTTTCTTTTTACTCATTTATATTTTAAAATTATACGTGTACATATCTATGTACTTACTTGAATAAAGAAATTTCAATTTAATAGTCATACCTCATTTTTATTATGTATAACCTTATAATCTTGTATCATTATTTATTATCTCAATATCTATTAGGGTTGCCATCATTAAATATTATTTGGGATGTCATTCAGTCATATTTGAATTTTATTACATATACATGCATTCGTATTCATATATATATATATATATATATATATATATATCTCAAACATAGTGCATTACATAAAATTATAGTGTCACACTTTAACCACCTTATACACTTTATGCAAAATACACAACAAATTATATATATACATATAAGGAACTCTTAAACCATTATGTATCTCATTCTTTTACATCATCAAACTCGCATGTATATATCCATAAGTCGATATTAGGAACCATGCACATAAAAGAATATATACACATTCATATTGGGTATTACAAACTTCTACTACATTATTCTTAATTCTCACATATCAACTTCACCCAATGAATCTCAAACTTTTCTTACTTTTATTTCTAAAAGCATATCATTCAAGTTACTATCAATTCCGTTTAACTAACCTGTTCGTTTTAAGAAGACTTTTCTCAATAATTATTTATACATGAATTTTCAGTCTCAACATAATTCATATCCTAGACTCAACTTAGCACGGTATAAACTCTTAACACAAATTTTTTGATCGCTTTATATTATTTTCGAAAATGGTTTTCAAAATATTCTCTATATTTCTAAATTAAGAGTTTAAAAATTAGTTTGAATCCTACTTCCCATATTTTATTCTTCAAGAACTTCAACACCACTAATTCACTTGATTACATTCCTCAAAAGCACCATAAGGTCATCATCTGTCTATTCCTTTCATCTAAAATTTTTTATACAGTTTGATGTCCAAACTCACTATTTTAAATTATAAAAAGTATAATGCCCAACTTCCTCCAAGATTTCTTCCATTAATCACTTCCAACAAATTGGAATTGTAAACTTCCTTATTTTGTCTTTCTTAACTTCAAGTAAATCCAATATGCTTGAATCTACCTCTTAAGACACTTAATACTAGCTGATTCTTAAGCGATTCTAATATATCTTACTTTCATCAATCATATTATTTCTACTACCTACCCATCTCAATTCACTTCATACATATTCATGTTTAGACATCACCCAAGCCATAATCTCATCATACAAAATAATCATAAATTTACATTACATTACCACATTATATGGCTTATAAATTTAGAGACAAAAATATAACTTTTCTCCATGCCATAATTCATGTTATTTACTCACCAACTTAAAACTTCAATAGGACTAGTTTTCTCTAGTTTTTTTTCAAATAAAATTGATCACTAACACCTCCAAATTATACTCTTCAACTTAGCTATTTCGGAATCTAGAAATTCACTACGCATGTAATGTTCATGACTATTCATTGCACTATTCACACAGACACAGACATTGTTTACAATCACTGTTCATTGAAGAACAATTTACAAATTTAAAACACCAAATCATGTTGTCTTACCACGAAATTCGTCATACATATAATACACTATGTCTTTAATAAAACCCCTAGCCTAATATTTCAAGAAAACACCAAGAATCACAAGATTTCTAGAATTTACTTAAGTTAGCGCAAAATTACAATAGCTTCAGTTTGTTACTGTTTTCATGCGATTTTGCTTTCATACCTCCTCCAATCTTCATGTATGTTACTTGATTAAATTGTCTTGATGCTTGGTTGTTGAGGATTGAAGGCATGAAATGGAAGAGCGAAAGAATTGGGGCTAAAAAATGAAAAGCACGCAAGAAGGGAGGGAGAAGGGAAAAATATGTAGGAGGAAGAAGAAAAAAAAAACAAAATATGCAGAGGCTTCAGGAGAATCTTAAGTGGCTAGGAGAAAATAAGCACCCAAGGGTAGTTTTGTCATTTTCCACATAAACTAGTTTTTTTTAGGGCATGCTTGGAATTTTAGTGCAACAAAAGAGGTAAAAATAAGTAATTCTAGTAAACCAGATTTTTAGAATAAATAAAAAATTGGAAATCTCATGCATTATTTCTACTATAGCTCATAGAAAAATATCCCAAAGGTTCAAGCATATTTTTATCTCTAATATGCTCTCAATTACATTTTAAAACAATACAATTATTACTCTATAATATAATTTAAATATAGATATATAGTAAAACAAAACATAATCATGTGAATAAAAAAATTTATCTTTAAAGGAAAAACATAGATATTTCTCATAAAATATAATTATTAAAGCAAGATATGGCATTTTAAAATTTTGGGATATTATAACTTTCTTAATAATTGATATGGCTCAAAATTTTGAGAAACTTATCAAAGAATATGATCTTAATTAAGTTTCCTAAATGTGTGAATATTGGAAAAGTGGTGCAACTTATATGGTCTAGAAGATTTAATAGGTCAAATATTAAAAATGTTGCAAGAGATGGTAGGGGTTTGTTGAAGAATGTATAAACATATTATTCTGAGTAACTAGGAGGCTAGAGTTGAGTAAGAAGCAAATTGAATGTGAATGCATTAATGCATTTGTCTCATTTTGTATTGATTATGATCTTTCTCTTCATGATTGAAAACGTACATTAAATGTTTTGTAAATATTGTGTACTATTAGAGTAAAACTGTCATTTGTTGAAATGTGGTATTTTAAATTTTTTTCTTTCAATTTTTTTTTGTTTTTGAAATTCTAATGAATAAATTAAAAAATATATAGTTATAGCATTTAAAGAAAATATTTAGAGCTTTATAGGTAAGAATTTGGTTAAATTGACTATGCAATAATTTCTTTCAATTAGATTATAATTGACAAAAGAGATTAGATAAAGTTTTTGCAACCACTCGCTCATTCTACATATTTTTTAATCCTCTTAATGTGAAGTGTCCGTGTTGATATTTAACCCTCTCTAGAAAGATTTTTTGGTGCCCTTTCAGGTGTTTTTCTATTCACCTCTTAATAGGTCACTCCCCTACATTGATCTCTATACCAAAGTGCCGAATATAAGTATTGTAAGTTATGTAGATGTGGATTTGATGCTGAAAAGGAATCTCTGAAATGTCAGTCTCTTTTTTCTCCAAAGAGCAAAGATATTTTACTTTTTTGTGTAAATTCGAAATTACAAAATTGAAGAACCCCTTCTTCGTCCTTCCATTTTTTCTGTCTCCTTACCTATCTATAGAAAGCGTCTGTTTATAAAAAGCGAGAACATACACCGAAATAAAAAAAAAAATAAAGTACATATTTTTGTTATAACTAAAATTGAAAATTATTTTAATATAAATAATGTTATATCATAAAGATGTTAAATTGATGACCAGGGTAAATATAAATAAAATTAAGTAAAAAATAATATAAATAAATTACAATAAAAATTACATTTCATAATAAAAAATAATGTTAGTAAATAAAAAATAAAATATTGTCAAATACAATAAAAATAATTACAAAATGGATGTAATAATAAATAAAAATAAACACAAAATATAGAAATAACAAAAAAATATAGACTAAAAATTGAAAAATAATATAAATAACTTCTAAAGGCTGATAGATTTTTTTAATAACTATTAAGTATAATTTTACCAAAATTATACATAAATTATTGATGTCATTTTAAAAATCAATCAATCAGATAAAAAAACACTCAATTATCAACAAAAATAAAAGTAAACAAAATATTATTTCTTTTTTAAAATTTTTAATGGAAACAGAGTGGAATACTGTTTGGTGTAGCCACATAGATACTATAGAAACACAAATGGAATGGATATTTAAGCTTACGAAACTTGTATCATGTCCAAATTAGTATACATATTTTTTAGACGTGGAACCAAGGAATAAAATGTCGTGCCGTTTCCACGAAAACAACCGAAATATTTCGGTTTCGACGCTCCCCGAGAGTCGAGACAGCAATCTGGAAACGAAATTCACCATTTATTATTTCTGCTTTTTTTATTTATTATCTATATTTTTTTAAAAAAAAATTGCAACTTGTTTCATATTTACAAATGTAATTCACGCATTCACGCTGTCACTGGGACCACCATGCCACCTTCATATGTTAATAATTACTTTAAAAAATTATTTTAATTAAAAGTATTTATATTTTTTTAACTAAAATATTAATATAATTTTAATATAATTATTATTTTATATTTTTATTTTTTAAAATAACAGATTTAAAAATAATAAAATATAAAATATTTTTATCCTTCTAATTAAGTTTATATAATTTTTTAATTATATAATTATTTTAAAACATAAATTATAAATTTTTTTATCTATATACTCTCAACTTATTCATTTAAAATTTTATTAACAATATTTATAATAAATTTTAGATAATTATATTTAAATTTAATAAAAAATTAAGGTGTAATTTTAATAACAATGGTTGTCAAACTTTATGAACATTAATTATGTCAATGTTATTTGAATAATAATAATATTATTTAACATTATGTTATCTAATTTTATATATTTATATTATTAATATTATATTATAATTTTTTAAAATTTAAAAAAAATATTGTTTAAAATTATTTAAAACATTTCTTCAAAAATATTTTATTTTCACAAAATTTTTATAAAATTTTAAAATATTTTCAATTTTAAAATTATTGAAACAGTACTTTAAAACAAAATTTAGTACCATATATATAATCATAATCACATGGAGACAGAGTTATAAAAATAAACTTAAAGATAGAAGCTGTAAAAAAGTTAAGAAGATAAAGTGATAGACGAAAGAGAGACATTATTATTGAATACTACTAGAATTTGAGATAGTTCCTGCTATGATAGCGTGTTTTACTTACTATTTATTTATAAATACTAATTTAAATTAATTTAAATATAATTTTATCTATTTATATTATTAATATTATGTTAAAATCTTTTAAAATGGAGTTGAAATTATTTGAAATATTTTTTTTAAAATTTTTTGTTTTTTCAAAATTTTTAAAATATTTCAAAATATTTTTATTTCTAAAACCACTAAAACAATATTTTAAAACGAAATTTAATACTTTAGGTGAATATAATAATTCACCTTGAGAGATTGAAAGTGACTCTTAAGCTTTGAGTTTTGCCTTGAAAGATGAAGCAAAACCTTGCTTGGGCCAGAGAATTAAAGGTATGCACTTTCACTGTTTTTAATTTTTATTTTTATTAAAAATTAAAAATAATATAAAAATATGTTTGTTTATTGTGTTTTATTTTTAAAAAATACTTTTAAAATTTTTAAAAATTCTGAAAACGTCAAAAAGACGTTTTCAAAATTATCAGTCTTGTAGTGTATTATAACAATAGTATTTTCACAATTATTTTAAATTATATACACAATATTTTATTATTTATATAATTATAAAATAATAAAAATAAAAATACAATTATATAAATAAAAAAAGTAAAAATACAAATACAAATTAAACGTAATTTTAAAAATATGAAAATTAAAAAATAATTTTTTTTTCAAAAAATAAAAACAAAAAATGAAAACAGAAAATGTTTTCGCAAACTAAATGCACCCTAAATTTTCTCTCTTTTTTATCGAAATGATTAAAATGTTTTCATTTTTTAAGTCACCAATATGAAATGAAATTATTGAAATGAAACAAAATATTTGTCAAAAAATTTACTCTATTTCGATTGAAAATACTATGTTGCGGAATGTTTTAGTGGAAATATTTTTGTTTCGATGAAAATACTCTTATTTTAAGTTATTTCAATAAAAAAATAAAAAATCAATTTAAAAAATGAAAAAAAAATGATAATCTAAAAGTAGATAAAAATAACATCATATTACATTCAACACTAAGTTGTTCAGATCTCTCTTATTCATTACTTAGATTTTTTTCTACAAATCACAATATTTTTGTTAACTTTATATTCTCATTTCTCATACTCATGACATTACTTTTTTTTATTGTCTTCATTTTATAAAAAAAATTGCACAAATGATGAAGATAGATATTAATAGACAAAGACAGAAGAAAGTGATTGTGAAATATACTTAAAAATAGAGATAGAGTCATAGTCACATAAAGACATAGAGAGAGATTTAAAAATAAAAGTTAAAATTAACGTAAAACAGAAGTTGTTGTTGAATATTGCTAAAATTAAAATTAAAATTTTTATTGTATAACGTACTTTATTTATTATTTAATTATAGATATTAGTTTAAATTAATTTTAACATAATTTTATATTTTTATATCATTAATATTATGTTAAAAAATTTTAAAATAAAAAAAAATTGTTTAAAATTATTTAAAACGATTTTTCAAAAATTTTTTATATTTATAAATTTTTTAAAATATTTTCATTTTAAAAATTATTAAAACTGATATTTCAAAACAAAATTTAGGGGACACAAGACTCTCGTGAAACACAGTAGAGGATGGCCGAAGAGACCGTGTGATGTGCACCTTTCTCATACTTATAAGGAGGGCAAGATGGAGATGGGATTCCACTTGCTCAGAAAGCTCCTCCTGAGTCTCATAGAAGAGAGACAGTACCTCGGTGGCCAACTAGACTGAAAATAGTACCGTTTCATGATGGGATTTCTTGGCTGTCATGCATTTATTCACTTGCATTTTATACGTTCAACTTTGTTCTTTTATTTTAGTGTCGGTAGAATTTTAGTCTTTTTTTTTTAAGTTTATTTAATTTGTTCCTATTATTTTTATTTATTATATAAAAATAATCTCTTCAAAAAAATATTTATACACAATTAATAAATAAATAAAAAAGTAACACCATCAAATTTAAAATAGAAAGGCTTAAAACATACCATCACTAAAATAGGAGAACAAAAAAATATTTAAACCTAATCACTTTTACTTTTGCCTCTGTCGTCTTTCCACACTAACGAAGAAGGGTCTACTGTAATCAAACATTGATTCTATTATTGATTTTTCTTTTCTAAAGTATCATGATTCGACTTTCAAAAATAATGATAAAAAACATTTAAAAATATTTTATACAAATATAATAAATTTGTCTTGAATTAACTTTGTAAGAATAATATATGATTTTCAGTTCTTCACTTTCTTTTCTCTACATACCACAGTTACTCATTTTTTTCCCTTTTATCAAATTAAATAATTCATTTATATATATCAAATAAACATCTCCTCCCCTTGATATTTCCGGGAAGCACCCAGCCATCGGGGACCAGGCACAAGTTATCAAGTGCCTTTGTAAGGTGTGTGCGTGTGAAATATAAAAAATTTAATATGAATTTAATAAAAATATATATCTAGAAATTTAATTAAAACATAGAAGTCAATTTATAGACAAACATTTTAAAAAAATTTACATGATGCTTTTTTTAAAAAATTATCAGTATAGACTATTTGTCAAATAATTTTATACACTCTTATATGTTATCTCTTTTTAAAATTTATTATCAATTGAACATAAACTATTTTTTAAGTGTTCTTATAATATTTTACGTCAAATTTTTAATAAAAATATAAATAAATTATGGATAAAATCAATTTAAATGAATTCTGTATTAAACAAAAACTCAATCGTTCAAATTGAAATTTTTAAAAACTAAAAATCCGACAAGAATTCTGTATTTATAAACCTATTCACTTTTCCTTTGGTCCCTTTCGTCGCAAAACAACGAGTCTACTGCAACCCGTTATTGATTTTTTTTTTAAATATCAAGATTTGATTTTCATAAATTACTGTAAAAAAATAAAAATATTTTATATAAATATAAATTGGTCTTGATTAAGTTTTAAATATTTTATATAAACAATTAAAAGTATTTATACATAATGTCTATTATTAAAGTTAGTTTGTCATTGGTTGACTTGTGTCTTTTAGATTTTTTTTCATTTTTTTTGTTTCAAAACTCTAATTAATAAAATTAAAAAATTTATATAGCTATAAAATTCAATAAAATGCTTTTTGTGCAGTAGAAAATGAACGGCGGTACGAGAGGCCAGTTCGTGGAAAGAACTGAGGCTCTACTATTTCCCAACCCCTCATTTGCTAGCCCGTTATTGGAATACTTTTCCATGACGCAAAAATTATACAATTTTAAATGTTATATTTTTTTCTAAATTTATTATCTATTTTATGTCAGTTTTTTAAATAAAAAAGTAAAAAAAAAAGTTAAAATTTACAATAATTTTGTATTATCCAAAGATCAACTCATTCAAAATAATATTTTTGAAAACTAAAATTACAGATATAATATTTTTTTCAAAACCTTTTTACATATTTACTATTTTCCAATGCTTCATTTGCTTGCTATTAATGAAATACTTTTTAGACAAAAGAAAAAAAAAAAGATATTTGAAAAATGAATGGTAGTTGGGGAGGCCCTTTCATAGAAATAATAGAGACGCTGCCACGGTGGCCTACCAGAATTAGTACCGTTTCATGCAGGTGAGTCTGGCAAACGTCAATGTGGACATGTCATTGTTTTTTTTTTTTTTACAATTGTTTTATATATTTTTATATGCAATTTCAAAGCTACAGAGAACACTTATTTTTTTTTGTCTATTTATTTATTTATAAAAATCAAGAAAATACACAAAAAATACATGTTTTGGTTATAATTTATATTGAGGCATATCCGGATAAAACCATTGTGTATATTTATATCTCGCATTTGCTTGCTGTTATTCAAATGCCTTTTGGACTGAAGAAAATGAAGGGTGGTAGGGGAGGTTCTTTCGTGGAAAGAAGGGAAAAATTGTTATGGTGGCCACTGGCCTACCAGATTGAAAAATTAGTATCATTTTTCACAAAATGAAGGGCGTTAGTTAGGAGAGGCTATTTCGTGGAAAGAACGGAGACCTTACTATTTTCCAACACGTCATTTGCTGACCGTTGCAAAAATGATGCAATTTTAAATGTTATATTTTTTCTAAATTTATTGTCAGTTTTTTAAATAAAAATGTAAAAAAAAATCAACCGCAGAAAAAATTGAAAAAACCTTCTTGTATATTTACTAGTTTTTTAAATGTTCTGGGGACCAGGCACAAGTGGTTAAGTGCCTTTGCCGGTTTATTTCTCCGTATTATTCCTTGGAAATAAAATAAAATAAAAATGATAAAATTAATTCTCTCTCCTCAGGTTTTACATAAATGAGTAGAACAAATTGATAAAATAAAATAAAATTACTTATTTATTCGTAATTAATTTTTTTTTGTAGAATTACATTTAAGCAGATAATTGTATACTCTTATGTCCAATATCTGTGAATGTTTTGTGAGGCTGGTTAAATTGTCTAGAAAATGATGTAAAATTCTAATAAAAATTATTTTTAAAAAATTATACAATCTATAAATATTACTATAAATTTTTATTAAATCTTACAGTATACTAACTTAGAAAACGAAATAGCGTCCACTCGTGTGCACAGGTGTGGACACGTATGTGGGCTTGTGTTTATGCTGAGTGTATTTGTGTATGTACATGTGTTCTTGTACAAGTGAAATATAAAAAGTTAATAAAATTTAAATAAAAATTAGAAATTAAAATAATAAATAAATATAATTTTATGACTATTTCAACTTTAAATAAAAGTAAAAACTGAAAACGCTGAAATCAAATGTGCCCTTGCCTTTTTTTGCTTGTTTATTTACTTATTTATAAAAATTAAAAAAATACACATTAAAACCTTGTTTAAAAATTATTTTTTATTTTTAATTTAAAAATAATTTTTTTAAAAATAAAAAATAAAAATAAGAAAAAGTTATTTTTATTTTCAGAATATTTAAAAGATAAAAAAAATTAACATATTTTTAAAATAGTTTATTAAGCAAATTTTTATTTTTTTTATTTTATAGAATAATTTTTAAACAAAATTTCTAAAAGCAATTTTTAAAAATAAAAAAAAATCATAATTTTTTTTAAACCATCGTGTATATTTATATTTCGCATTTGCTTGCTGTTATTTAAATGCTTTTCGGACAGAAGAAAGTGAACGGTGGTCGAGGAGGTTCTTCCATAGCAAGAAGAGAGAAATTATTATGGTGGTGGCCTGCCAGAATGAAATTGGACACTGGTATCATTTTTCACAAAATGAATGGTGGTAGGAGAGGTTATTTCGTGGAAAGGACAGAGACCTTACTGTTTTCCAACACGTCATTTGTATATTTTTTTAAAAATTTAGTACCACGTAAAGTGTTATAATATTTTGTCAGTTTTTTAAATAAAAATGTTAAAGAATTAACAGCAGAACAAAATTACAATATTTTGTATTATCTAAAAATCAACTCATTTAAAATAATATTTTTAAAAATTAAAATTACAGCTCAAATATTTTATAAATTTTTTTTTGTGTATTTACTAGTTTTAAATACATTGTGCCAAAAGAAAAAAGAAAAAATATTTAAAAAATAAATGGGGTATGGGGAGGCCCTTTCATAGAAAGAAGAGAGACGTTGCCATAGTGATGGTGGCCTGCCGTACTGAAATTAGTACCTTGGCTGTCATGCATTTATTCACACAACTTTGTTCATTTTATTTTAGTGTCGGTAGAATTTTAGTTTAAAATTATTAAATTTGTTTTATTTATTTATTATATAAAAATAATCTCCTCAAAAAAAAATATTTGTACATAATTAATAAAAACAAAAAAATTAATACAATTAAATTTAAAATAAAAACACTCAAATCAGATCATCACTAAAATAGGAGAACAAAAAAATTATCTAAACATATGTGTGGCTGTGTTGTGTATGCGTACGCGTGTGTCTCTGCGTCTATGTTTATGTGTATGTTTAAAAATTGTTTTTGAAAAATCACTGGCTGCAATAAATGCTTCAAGCCATCCATCTCGGCTCTTTTTTACGAGACTGTCATTTTTTAAATAAAAAAAAGTGGAGTTAACTCGTAGGAAAATGGCATGCTTTGGCCATCCCGCTATCGACTTTTCTCCTCCGGTCTTACTCTTATATTGAAAATTGAAACTCGGATTATTGGAAAAATGTATCGTGTTCTCCGGAAGAACGCAAAAAATAAACAAATAATTAATTATTTATTTATTTAAACTAAATTAAATTAAACTGATTTTTTATCAATTCGATTTTATAATTTAAATTAAATTAAAAAAATTTATAATCAATTTAATTTAATTAAATCTCCAAAATCGAATCGCAGTGATGCAAGTGTTTTTGTATATAAATATATACGTGTGAAACATAAAAAATTTAATAAGAATTTAATAAAAATATATATATCAAGAAATTTAATTGAAACATAGAAGTAAATTTATAGAATTCAAATTTACGAGACTCTAAAAAAAGTTTCATGAAACTTTTTGAAAGAAATTATAAGTATAGACTCTTTGTCAAATAATTTTATACACTCTTGATATGTTATGTCTTTTTTTTAAAATTTATTATCAAGTGAACATAAACTCCTTTGATACGTGTTGTTATAATATTTTAGGTCAATTTTTTATAACAAAATTATCAAGAAGTTAATGATAAAATCAATTTAAAAGACTTTTTGTATTAAACAAAAACTCACTCGGTCAAATTGAAATTTTTAAGAACTAAAACTCCAGGTAGAATTTTTTTAAAAAAAAAACCATTGTGTGTATTTATATTTCTTAATAGAGTATTAATTTGCCTGCTGTTAACGAAATGCTTTTTGGGCAGAAAAAAAAAATGATTTTCGCAAAATAAACGTAAATATAAATTATTTGTCAAATAATTTTATAACATTCCGCATTGATTTTTTTTTTTTGGATAAAAATGTGAAGAAGTTAATAAACAAATTAATTTATAATGATTCTGTATTATACAAAAATCAACTCGTCATATTTTTAAAAACTAACAACTCCAGATAGAATTTTTTTTTTTTTAAAAAAAACCATTTTGTATATTTATGTTTGAAATAAAAAAATATTTTTATGTAAAATAATTAAATTGTCTTTAAATTCAACTTTTAAATTTTAAACACTAATTTTTAAACTCTAAATCTTAAATTTAATTTTAAAACCTTAAATTTTAAATCTATAAATCCTAAATTCTAAACATTAGACCTAACTTATAAATCTTAAATTTTAATTCACAAATTCTAAATCTTAGACCATAACCTCTGAATTTTAAATCATCATTTCTAAATTTTAAATCTTAAACTTAATTCTAGAACTCTAAACTCTTAACCCTTAAACTCTAAAAACTATTCGAAATTTTAAATTTTAAACCTTAAAACTCTAAATTCTAAATTTTAAACTCCAAAAATCTAAACTTTCAAATTTAAAACTTAAACTTTAAATCTTCAATCTTAAATTTTAAATTTTTAAATTCTAAACTTTAAACTATAATTTTTAAACCTTAAATCTTAAACTTAAATTCTGAACCTTAAGTCTTAATTTTTAAATTTTAAATTTTAAATTTTAAATTTTAAATTTTAACTATTAAATTTTTAATAAAAAAATTGTATTTTGTTATTTTATTATTAAAATTTCATTTTTAAAAATATAATTTTTTTCAAAATAAAATATTTCATAAACTAAAAATCGCCAAAGAGAGAAATTGTCATGGTAGCCTCCCAGATTGAAATTGGTGTAATTTTTCACAAAATGAACGGTGGTAGGAATTAATGCCGTTATTGAAATAGTTTTCCATGATGCAAAAATTATATAATTTTAGATGTTATATTTTTTTCTAAATTTATTATCACGTTAACGGTGTTATAATATTTTATGTCAGTTTTTTAAATAAAAATGTACTAAAAATTCTTGTTTAAAAACTGTTTTCAAAACAATTTTTTTATTTTTTTATTCTACGAAAATAAAAAAATTTGTTTTACGTATTATTTTTATAAATTATTTTTAAAAATTGTTTTGTAAAAGCGTAACTCAAAAAACAATTTTTAAAAAAATACTATTTTATTGTTTTCTTTATTTTTGTGCAAAACTCTTTTTAATTTTTTTTAAAAACAAAAAAATTTATACAAAATTATAAATAATTTATTAAAATTAATTTTTAATCATCACGCAAATTATACTATTGTGTTCTTAAATATTATTTTTAAAATTTACATCCAAACGAGTTTTTTATTTTTTTTGTTTTAAAAAAACTGTTTTTAACATTATTTTTAAAAAATTGTTTTTAAAAAACAATAAAATAAAAATACTTGAAAAGACTTCCAAACAAGCCATAAAATTTACAAGAATTTTGTATTATCTAAAAATCAACTCATTCAAAATAATATTTTAAAAAACTAAAATTACAGATAAAATATTTTTTTAAAGCCTTTTTGTATATTTACTATTTCCGAATACTTCATTTGCTTACTAAAATTTTTGAAATAAATATTTATTATTTAAATGTCATAATAATTTGTTAAAGAAATATTTCTTTATTATTTATTAAATTTAAAATTAATTCATGCATCATTCGATTAAAGTTGGTAGGAATATGTAAAATTTATATCCTCTTCGCAACAGGTGTTTATAAAATTTATAAAAAAATTGAATTTAATAAAAAAAAATATTTTGAAATTTTATTAAAACATGAAAATTAATTTAGACAATTTAAATTTATAACAATTCGTAACTTTTTAAAAACTTTTTCTTGATGCTTTTTAAAAATTTTAAGTATAGGATGTTTTCACCCAATTTTATACACTTTTAAATGTTGTGCTGTTATTTTAAATTTTGTATGTGTATGAACTTTATCAAGTAATTTTATAATATTTTACATTAAAATTTTAGATAAAAAATATGAAGAATTTAATAATAAAATTAATTTACAAAAATTCTGTATTATTAAAAAATAAAACTCAGGATGGAATGTTTTTAAAAAACCATTTTGTATAATTATATTTCCTAATACTTGCCATTATCGAAATGCTTTTTGAACAAAAGAAAAAAAATGATATTCGCAAAATGAACAGTGGTGGTGGGTTTTCCTTCACAGAAAGAAGAGAAATTATTATGGGGCCCCGCGACACCGAAATTGGTATCGTTCTGGGATGGGATTTCTTGATTGTCGTGCATTTTTTCTCTTGGCTCAAAAACGTTAATGTTATATTTTCATAAATATGATTTCTAAGAATGTGGTCTGGTATAAGAATTTTTGATTTTGTGAACCAAGCACTTCTTAAATATTTTATTTAAATAACAGTTAATGTTACAAAATTTAAATGCAAATATCTCTAACGTTCATCTTACTGTAAGAATGGAGCATACTAATTGCTAATTGCCCTATTTAATGGTTTCTTTATCCAAAATTCAGAACTGTTTTCAGAAAAATGAAAAATAGTTGCTTGTACAAAATTAAATACCTCATTTGCTTGCTATTAATGAAATACTCTGTGGACAAAAGAAAAAAAAAAAATGATATTTGAAAAATAAATGGTGGCGGGGACGGCCCTTTCATCGAAAGAAGAGAGACGCTGCCATGGTGGCCTCCCAGACTGAAATTAGTACCTTGGCTGTCATGCATTTATTCACACAACTTTGTTATTTTTAATTTTTATTTATTATATAGAAATAATCTGTTCAAAATATATATATATATATATATATATATATATATATATATATATATATATATATATATATATATATATATATATATATATATATATATAAACCTATTCACTTTTGCTTATTCTTCTTTCGTCTTTCTTCACAAAACAAAAAGTCTACCGCGACCAAACATTGATTCCATTATTTATCTTTTTATTTTCTAAAAATATCATTATTTGATTTTCATAAATAATGATAAAAAATTTTTTAAAATATTTTATATAAATATAATAAATTTTTCTTGAATGAAAATTTTAAGAATAATATATGATTTTCATTTATTCACTTTCTTTTCTCTACCTACCATAGTTACTCATTTTTCTCCTTTTATAAAATTCAATAATTCAGATATATATTGGTTCAAATAAACATCTCCTTCCCTCGATATTTTCAGTTATTTTTTAATGCTCACTCCCGGAATTTCCATGCCACACAAAATCATTCCAAATGAAGTGTAACTGAACCCAGGCTACGAATCAGTATAAACCAACTTAAGCTCAACTGCTACCTATCAAACTCTTATCTCTCTATCTCGCCCATCATTCTTCTATAAGCTTGAGTTCTAATTCAAAGTAAGAAATGGCTGCAGCTTTGGTGGGACAAGCATTTCTCTCTGCTTCTGTGCAAACCTTAATAGAAAGGATAACCTCAAGCGAGTTTCGAGATTTCTTGAAAAATAGAAAGCTGAATGTTTCTCTCCTGGATGAGCTGAAGAATACTCTGCGGGTACTCAATGCTGTACTGGACGATGCAGAGGAGAAGCAGATCACTAATCCTTCAGTGAAAGAATGGCTTGATGAGTTAAAAGATGCTGTCTTTGATGCTGAGGATTTGTTGGACGAAATCAACACTCTCTCTCTGAGATGCAAGGTGGAGCAAGACTCTCAGAATGTTGCCAATCAGGTGCGATCCTTCCTTTCTTTTACCTTTAGTCCATTCTATAGGGAGCTCAACTCCAGGCTTGAGGCTGTATCTCAAAAGCTAAAATGCTT
Source organism: Gleditsia sinensis (assembly GCA_037074535.1). NCBI lineage: Eukaryota > Viridiplantae > Streptophyta > Magnoliopsida > Fabales > Fabaceae > Gleditsia > Gleditsia sinensis. The sequence goes on from CM073470.1 coordinate 19,609,131, forward strand.
TGGAAATCAGATAGGTATCCTTGGTTTGCAAAGTTTTACTGCCAGAGTACATAAAACACCTACAACTTCGGTGGTAAATGAATCTGTTGTAGTTGGTAGAGAGGATGATAAGGAGAAACTACTAGACTTGCTTCTGTCTGATGAAGATGAAAAGGGTAATGGTACAGGAGTGATCACAATTTTAGGCATGGGCGGTGCAGGAAAAACAACCCTTGCTCAGCTCCTTTACAATGATAAGAAAGTGCAGGAGCACTTTGACTTGAAGGCTTGGGCATGTGTGTCAGAGGATTTTGATGTTTTCAGGGTAACCAAAAATCTTGTTGAGTCTGTCACTTCAAAAGTATGTAGTGGTAATAATCTTGATAATCTTCGAGTTGAACTAAAACAAAGCTTAAGCAACAAGAAGTTTTTGTTTGTCTTGGATGACCTTTGGAATGAGAGATATAATGATTGGGATGATCTAGTAACTCCTTTTATCAATGGAAAAAGGGGAAGCAAGGTCATTGTAACCACCCGCCAACGAAGAGTTGCAGAAGTCACTCATACATTTCCTGTTCATGAGTTGACCCTTCTTTCACTTCAAGATTGTTGGTGTTTACTTGCCAAGCATGCTTTTGGAAATGAAAACACTCGTAGGTATCCAGAGCTAAAGGCAATTGGTAAGCAAATTGCAAAAAAATGTGGTGGCTTACCACTAGCTGCTAAAACACTTGGAGGTCTTTTACGTTCAAAAGTTGAGAAAGAGGAATGGAATAAAATTCTCAATAGCAACCTATGGGAATTAACACATGATGATGTTATGCCAGCTTTGCGTCTGAGTTATCTTTACCTTCCGTCACATTTGAAGAAATGTTTTGCTTATTGCTCAATTTTTCCAAAAGACTACGTGTTGGAAAGAAAGAAGTTGATCTTGTTGTGGATGGCTGAAGGCTTTGTACAACAATATTCCCATGGGCAGAAGAGAATGGAGTTGGCAGCTAATGACTGCTTTGATGAATTGTTGTCTAGATCATTGATTCAACAATATGAAGGTGATCCTGAAGAAAAGTTTGTTATGCATGACCTCGTAAATGATCTAGCCAGAGTCGTATCTAGTAAAAGTTGTATCAACTTTGAAGGCAATGAAATCCCAAACAATGTTCGTCATTTATCATATCTTAATACAGAATATGATAGCTCTAAAAAATTTGAGAGCTTGTATGAACTCAAGTATTTGAGGACTTTTCTACCAAGTAACCCTTGTGATTGGTCATATTTAACCAAAACGGTACCACATGATTTGCTGCCAAGATTAAAATGTTTAAGAGTATTATCTTTGTCAGGTTATGTAAATATCACTGAGCTCCCCAATTCAATTGGCAATTTGGTGCACTTGCGATATCTAGACCTTTCCTTCACTTCAATAGAAAAGTTGGCTGATGCAATCTTTACACTTTACAATTTGCAGACCTTGCTATTATCTAATTGTCAGTCTTTAGTTGAATTGCCATCGCAGATAGAAAATCTGACTAATCTACGCTATCTTGACATAAGTGGCACTAGATTAGAGGAGATGCCAACACAAATTAGCACACTACAAAATCTTCATAGTTTGAGTACTTTTGTTGTGGGTAGACAAGAAGATGGATTGAGGGTAAAAGAGTTAAAAAAGTTTCCTTATCTACAGGGTAAGCTTTCCATTTTGAAGCTGCAAAATGTTGTTGATTCCATGGATGCTTTTGAGGCTGACTTGAAGAGCAAAGAGCAAATTGAGGAGTTATTGTTGGAATGGGGCAGCGATATTGAAGATTCACAAATTGCAAAAGATGTTCTTGGCAAGCTACAGCCATCAACAAATTTGAGGAAACTGACCATCAAATACTACGGTGGCACTAGCTTTCCAAATTGGGTGGGAGATTCTTCATTTTCAAAAATGACTTTCCTATGTATCAGTGATTGTAACTATTGCTTATCACTCCCACCATTTGGACAATTACCTTATCTCAAGGAGCTCTTGATTAAAAGGATGGAATTGGTACAGACAATTGGTCATGAGTTTTACTGCAGCAAAGTAGACTCCTTTTCGTTTCAATCATTTCCATCCTTGGAACGGTTGGAATTTAAGGAGATGGCAAATTGGGAGGAATGGCTACCATGTGAAGGTGAAGGTACTAAATTACCTTTTCCTTGTCTTAAAAGTTTGCATTTACAGAAGTGTCCTAAGTTGAGGGGAGACTTGCCCAACCATCTTCCTTCATTGACAGAAGTTGATATATCCAAATGCAATCAGCTAGAGGAAAAATCATCAGCTCTGCACTGGATCACATCGATCGAAAAATTAACAATTACAGAGGGGGGACATGGCTTGCTGTCGATTCTTGATAACGATTTTCAGTGCTCACTAGAACTACTAAAAATTGAGAAGTGTGATAGCTTACAGTCTCTGCCAAGAATGATACTAGGCAGCAATTGCCTTCAAGAATTGTGTCTCATATATATCCAATCTCTAATTTCCTTTCCAACAGATGGTTTGCCCACTTCGTTGCGAAGACTTAGAATTGAGAACTGTGAGAAATTAGAATTCCTACCTCAGGAAGCTTGGAAAAATTACACGTCACTTGAAAATTTGACAATTAAGAATAGCTTCCATTCGTTGACATCATTTCCATTAGATTGTTTCCCTGGGCTTAAATGGCTTAGTGTTGAAGGTTGTCCTAATTTGGAGTCCTTTACGCAAGTTGGAGGCTCTACTCCTAATTTGAAACACTTTCTAGTTATTAAATGCGAAAGAATTAAATCAATGTCAGAAGTACAGTTTGACACCCTCACGGCCCTTCGATGGTTGGTACTTTTTGATCTTCCAAATCTTGAGCCGTTGCCTCAATGTGGTTTGCCTGCTAACTTAAGAGAAATTTGTGTAATTAACTGTAAAGGACTATCATCAATGGCTATAGCTGGCTGGGGTTTTCAACGGCTCACTTCACTCTCGGAATTTACTGTTGGCGGTGATGGAGGTGATGATATAGTCCATAATTTGCTGAAGGAGCAATTGCTGCCCACTTCTCTTGTGCGTCTCATCATCGATGGTCTTTCCAATCTGAAATTATTGGAAGGAAAAGGGCTTCGACATCTGACTTCTCTGGAAGAGCTCTGGATCAAGAATTGTCCAAACCTTGAATCCTTGCCCGAAGAAGAGCTGCCATCCTCTCTTTTGGTACTATGTATTTCGGAGTGTTCTATATTAGAAGAAAGGTATCGTAATCAAAGAGGAAAACATTGGTCCAAGATTGCTCATATTCCTGGCATATTCATAAACAGAGAAGAACTAAGATAATGGGAAGCATATATAACAAGGTAAGTTCTGAAACTCAACATCAAAGCATTATCTTGCCTGTACCATATATGTGTATATATATATATATATATATATATATATATATATATATATATATATATATATATATATATATATATATATATATATATATATATATATATATATACATACATACATGTATGTATGTATGTATGTATGAACTTCTATAATTATAGGTTTATATTGTTTATAATATACTGTTGGCTATAGTAAATTATGTTCATATTCGTGCCATTATCTTGCTTAACGAGGGTCCTTAATACTTTTGTAATTTCTATTAATTAATAGGTTTGAAACTTTGAACTGTAGGTTATGTTTATATTTGCTTATAATTGATTAAATTATGTTATTGAATGGTGTTGAACCAAATGAAACAATTTTAGACTAAATGCAATGTACAACTTTATTTATACCTAATTATTAACAGTGAGCTAGAAGTTCCCTGGAAAAGTGCCTCAGATCGGGAAATCTTGAAAGAGTTATGGCTAGGTGAGTTTGGTTTTGCTGTGCTTAAAGATGAAACATACTATTCTACATTTTTCCTGGTATATTTTCTGGCAAGATATAATGAGGTAATTGTGAATTTGCATTTCAGGTTTGAAAGTAGATACATGGTTTGTCCCTGGGAGCAGTTTTCATGACTTCAAGTTGTAACTATAAAATTCAGTATATATATGTTGGTGAAAAGAAGTATATTTTCATATTTGAGCACTTAAATGGAGCTCCTTCCCAACTAATGAAATTTTGGGGATTGAAGCTGCTGCTCTGCAGAATTTCTCATATGCCCTTTTCACTTTGATGCTTTCTTTAGAAGATTTGTTATTGTTTCTATGAGGAAACAGTAGTTTTGGCAATGCCGCCGAATGGTTGTATTACTCCATCTTTTGCATTTTAAAATATAATAAATTTATTATTTGTCTACATTTTAAACTCAAAATGACTGTGTGTAATAAAATTATTTATGAGTCTTTCCTTAATAATTTAAAATTTTGAGTTAAAATAATTTTTTACAAAATTTTATTAACTTGAGGATAAGTTCTTCTATCAACTTAAAGCTAAAAAAAGATGGTAAGAGTAACTTTCATAAATTTTTTTTTAGATGAATGTAATTTATTTTGAAATCTAATTTAAAAAGAGTTCCGACTCTGTAGGTTTTTTTTTTTTGGGAAAAAGAGACCCAATTAAATTTGAGAATTATCTATGTATGTGAAACTCAAAAAACTAATGAAAACAATAATTAAAAAAAAAGTAACGAATTTTTTTTTTAGACAGATTAAAGATCATAATATTCATAAAATAAATATAAATTTAAATTTATAGAAGCCTTTAGCAAGATATAATAAGATAAAAATTATAGATCCACCTATAAGATAATATACTTTTTAACTATTACTACTAATATCATAAAAAATATAAATTTTACTTAACTACAATTTATTTTAAAAACAGTATGAAGAAGATCAGGGCCAGTTTGGTCAAACTTATTCTGGGCTATACAATTATCAAAGGATGTGAGTCTGCACACAGGACAATGGTTACCCTAATCAAGAAGCTCAAGCCGAAGCCCAAGTTTAACTAAAGTGACCCAATATTATTTGAGATGTTTCCTAAACGTATGTAATTAGTAATATACACAAAAGTAGAATTTTTTATGATTTACATTTTGGCTTTGGGAAATTTTTTTGCAGCAAAATTGTTTGACAAAAAGAATATTTTCTTGTATTTGTTTTGCGAAGAAAAGAAAAATTTAAAGAAAAACTTTTCACCAATCTAAATTTTTCTTTAATGTTTTATTAAAAAACTTTTAAAACAACAGCGTTGCTCACCATATTCGATTTGAAATCATGAAAATATTTTGAAGTTGAGCAAAATCCTGCTTTAGCTTCAAATCTAATATGATTTATGGAAACAAAAAATATTATTTTCAATTAGTGATTAGGATCAAGCCTAAACCAAAGTATTTCTATTTTTGGTAACAATAAATTTTTGAAAAATACACATGAAAATGATTTTTTTTATTTAAACTAAGGTTGAACCCAAATAAAAAATTTGAAAATAAGACTACTTTTAGGCCTGTGATTGAATTTGAACGTTTCTATTTTATTCCAGACAATAACTTTGAAATGAATTAATCTTAGATCCGAATACTAATATTTATTATCATTCCATCACCAATCACCACTTCAAGAGTAGTATCAACTATTTTTTTTTTCACGTAATTCAAATAAAAGAAAACTTTTTCAACAATTTTTTTTTTAATAAAACAAACAAAAGAAAATTTTGTTCCTGACTTATTTTTTTAAAAAATCATCCAATTTTTTTTTATTCTCTATCAAAACAAACAGAGACTTTGTAATAACTAAGGTAAGGAATATAATAATTCATTCCTTTCAGATAAATTAAAGCAAAGAAATGAGCAAATATTCGATGAAAAAACTCTTTTCTTTACCTCCTATCTCCTTCCTTTTTCTTTTTTCTTTTTTTTAATCTAAATTGAAATCCAATGAATTTGGAACCACTAATCTTGCAAGGTAACAAAAGAGAATTTATTAATAAACTAATGATTTGATCCTCAAACTTGTAAACTTAGATTTAGTTTTGAAATTTTTTTGAATACACGAGTAGTTTCCTAAAAAATTCAAACTCATTTATATTAATTTTTTTGAATTAATATGTATTGAATTTGATATTTTTCAAGAATCAATAAAAATAACTTATGCACCACAAGTCCATAATTTTAAAGATTAATTCATACACTCAAAAAAATTAAAATATCAAAATTAAATTATTAATTTACTCTCTTTTTTTAAATATCAACATTAGAAGTGAGGCCTAATAAAAATGAGAGCAAGCCTACCACAAAAATCATAAGAGGATTTTTATAAAGAAGTGGATCACTGCTGCAAGTTCGGGAGAAATGTACAAAAGTTATGTTGGCGTAACCCATTTGTACGACTAGAATAACAACTATTGATCACATGCATATCTCATGTATTTAAAATTATTTCATAAGATCTAGTAATAAAAATTATGTATGATTTGCACCACAAAAGAGAAAAAGAAGTAACATTTTTTCAAACTCTAACTATATTTTTTTTTTTTTACTTCATCGCCTAAGAATTGTTGGGCCATTGTCTCGAACAAACTGAGGTTAATTTTGCTCAATAAAAATCACAATCATTAAAGACTTTGTTCAAAAATAAATAAATAAATAAAAATTAAATAAAAAAAACACTAAAATTTTTATTTAAATTAGTTTGGTTTATAAAAGGGACAATATCCTTTTTTATTAACCTTAAAATTATTTTTAAAAAAGAAATTTTAACTTTGATAAAATTTTAGAATATCTTTAATTATAATTTCAATAAAAAAATCTCACTGATAAAAGTAATAATGGTCATATAAAAATAGAATTGATTGTAGTTTGTATTGATGTCTGTCACAAATATAAATAAAAGAAAGAGAAAGTGGACAAAATAGGTGGGGGACAGAGGGAGGGGGTGGATTCTGTATGGACAAAATAGGTAGGGTAGGTGGAATTCAAAGTTGGTCAGGTTTGATGGATGAGATGTTCGAACTTTAGCAGACAAGAACCAAAAGATTGTTTGCCTGAGTGGAAATCTTAAGGTAACCAAAGAAAACAATATGCCTAAACCGTATGCTTTTCTATTCCATTCATTATCAACATTATGAACTAATGAAATTAAAAATAAAATTCTATTTATAATTTGCTCCACAACCCATGGAGACCAAAACAACACCAACTAAAAACTAATTATTAAATTTTTAAATTCACTTTTATTTTAGTTTTTAAATTTTTTTAAATACAAGAGTTATAAAATCTTTAAATTATTGAACTTGTTGCATAATTGTTTTAAATATAATTTTAGGACAAAAAAACCCCGATCAATTTAATTAATGAATTGACTATTAAGCTGATATTATTTTAGTAATTTGACTACTTGAACTAAATTGATCTAATAATTGAATTAAAAAATATTAATTAACATGCTATTAATATCATATTTTTATATAATAATTCGTGCGCTCAAAATAAATTTAAGAATTAAATTTAAATAGATTTATAAATTTAAATATTAAACTATTAATTCAGTAAAAAAAAGTGTGTGTGTGTGTGTGTGCATATATATATATATATATATATATATATATATATATATATATATATATATATATATATATATATATATATATATATATATGTGTAACAAGGGGTAGTGACTGTCAAGTATCGTATTGGCATTTTGTCGAATACTTCATATGCAGGTGGATAAAATTCCCCAGCTTTACTTCATGCTGATAAGATTACACTTAAATGGCAACACCACCAACCCAGAACTTGCCCTTTGAATGCCTTTAACTAAAGTTTTCTTCGCTAAACTCCATTCCCTTGCGTGGGAGTGATTTTGATTGCCCATTGCCAGGGCCTCCTTTTCCCACAATGCCTGCCTTTGAGCCACGTTGCCCACTTCCTTTTTTTTTTTAAACAAAAGGCCGGAGCCTATAACATATTAGAGATCAGGCTAAAGCCCAAGCCCGAGAGACACAATAGATTTGGTATACGAACAGCAACCAGAGGTCTAGCTCTTAGAGTTAAACACGATTCCATGGTGAAAAAATCAGAGCAACACACTTTGTGAAACCCTATCGATCCGGTGACCTAGTGCCATGAAACCCAAAATTGTTAGGGGGGTTTCCCTTCCTGACTCTTTTTCTTCCCTTAACACCTTCTTTAATCTCGTCGGAGGTTGTAATACCCAATTCCTCTAGAGGATATTTTGCTCCAGAAGCTTTGCCACCGTGTAAGCCACCATGTTCTGATCTCTGTGGATCCACTCGATTCTGAGCTGCATTCCATCAGAGATAACCTCCTTAATTAAGCCGTGGATATGATTGACACACCATTTTTGCCTTTTCTTATTACACACATCTACCACAACTTTACAATCCGATTCAATGATGACTCTGGTTAGTTGCAGGTTGTTGGCTAAGATCAGCGCTTCTTCGATCGCTTTCTCTTCTGCTTCCAGAGCCGTGTGGGTTGAGCTTCGTTTGGCGATTCCCGTGAGAACCCTCCCATGCTCGTCATGGACCACTACTGCTAGGTAACAATCTGTACCTTGTGTTTGAAAAGTTGCATCAGTGTTTATCTTTAGCCACCCATTCTGAGGGTGTTTCCACTTCCTTTGTCTGGAATCCCCTTCCCTATTACTATTTGAATTTTGCAATTTTTCCTTCCGTATGTTGTTGATGCTACCACATAGGGATTTTGCTTTCTGTATTACACTCATAGGGTCTATACTCTATTGTTCATACATGTAAGCATTTCTCTCCTTCCAAATAAAACACAACATGATGAAACATGATGAATGAGTTTTGTACTCATAAATTAAATATTTTTATCTTATCTTTTTGCCTTAATTAAGCATTTATATCCCTTATTTGTCTTTAGTTTTGTGTATTCTTATAGATGAAGAGAAGAATAGGAAATTGACTCAATTGGAGGAATCAAAGCTAAATTGTGATTCTTTAGAAATGATGTCTATAAATCAAGCAGACAAAATAAATTCATTAAGGATGGCAGAGTAAGGAGCATTATCTTTTTGTCTCTTGAGACGCATCCTAATGGATATATGCATCAATTCAATCTTGATTTATGACCACATTTCTAAAAATCGAAACATAAAGATTCAAGGCAAAACACTCAATGTTAAATATTTGTTTGCTGCTTGCTTTTCAACTTGATCTTACTACAGTATTTTGGCCGTATCTCAGAAAATACGTATATAATATGTATGAAATTTGGTAGATGAATAGCTGACATAATTTCAAACAACTTTCATGTTTATGTAATCAGCAAATTCAGATATCCAAAGGGCCGAAATTGGGCTAGAACAGAACATGTTTACTGTTGCAGTCCAGTCCAACCTTACTGTAGTATTTGGGCTATATTTCAGCAAATACATATTTAATGGACACAAAATTTTGTAGGTGAATAGCAGATATAATTTGCTACAACTTTGATGTTCAAGTGATCAGCAAATTCGGACACTAAAAGGGTCTAAATGGGCTAGAACCGAACATGCTTACTGTTGCAGTCCAGCCTGACCTTGCCATAGTGTTTTGGCCATAAATCACAAAATACGTGGCCAATTTTTGTCTACCTTATATGGATGGAAAGATAATAAAAATATCTACAACTCTTATGTTGATTGTATGAGCAAATTCTGTGGCTATCAAGCCGATATATCACGATGACTTTCAGGGCAGATAATGCAACATTATTGTCAACTTTAGTGCAATTTGCTACCCACCATTTTTGTCACCTACTTCCCTTGTTTTGTCTATAAATAGAGACATATTGTGAGCTAAAGAGAGAGGAGAAAGGCTGAAGAGGGAGCTTGGGAAATCTTTGTGGAAGTTCTAAGTGTTTGTAATCCTTTTCTCTCTTTATAAATTTTGTATCTTTACTTTCTCTCGTAAGTTTTATCATGCTTCTTCATCTTTCATTTTGTTTTCTTATCTTGATTATGGAGAACTAATCTCCTAATGCTAAGGTGAAAGGGTGAAACTCTTGGTATAAAAATAATAATTTATCTAACTCTTAATTTTAATGTTTATACTTGATGTTGTATTTATCTTCTTATTTATTTTGTTGTTATTTACTTTCTTAGAGGATGGCTTTGTTGCCCCTCTGTTATTTATTTTTTATGTTATTATTTTTCTTCTGAGAGGACGGCTCTGTCGCCTCTCTGTTATTTATTTTCTGCACTTTTATTATTTACTTTCTTGTTATTTATTTTCTTTAGAGGATGGCTTTGTTGCCCCTCTGTTATTTTTTTTTATGTTATTATTTTTCTTTTGAGAGAACGGCTCTGTCGCCTCTCTGTTATTTACATTCTGCACTTTTATTATTTACTTTCTTGTTATTTATTTTTTTAGAGGATGGTTTTGTTGCCCCTCTGTTATTTATTTTCTGTACTTTTATTATTTACTTTCTTGTTATTTATTTTCTTAGAGGATGGTTTTATTGCCCCTCTGTTATTTATTTTCTGTACTTTTATTATTTACTTTCTTATTTACTTTTTTAGAGGATGGTTTTATTGCCCCTCTGTTATTTATTTTCTGCACTTTTTGTATTTATTTTCTTGTTATTTCTTTTCTCAATGTATAGTTTTACCGCCTACTTTATATCATTATTATTGACTTTATTTGTATATTTTTATTTTAAATTTTGTAAAGTGCAAATCTTGATACATTGTAGACAATCGTTGGCACAATAAATACTTGAATTATTCTTGATTTATTGTAGACAATATGATTGGCACGATGTATACTTGAATCCATTTTACAAAAGTTATTTACTATTAGTAATAGAATAAAAGAAGGCAAATACACTTCATCTATAAACCAAAGCGCGTTTAATGTAATATCTTCCGAATGGAACCTCATTTACGTGAGGATTCCATTTGAGTAATAAAAGAGTTAAAATTTATTATTATTTGATATACCAAGAGTGGATCCCCTAACCTTAGCATGTTTCTTACTTTGAATACATTCATATTTAATTTCAGTATTTTAGTACTTTATAAGCTCTGTTCAATACTCTTTTGGCAAAACAAACATTCTGGCAACTAGGTTAGAAATATTTATTTTGGATCTGAATTAAATTTTCTCAATTGGCAATCCTCGTGGGATCGACCTTGCATACCACTAAATCTATACTCCAATAGATTCGTGCGCTTGCGAGTTTTAATAAAAACAACAACAAGTTTTTGGCGCCGTTGCCGGGGATTCCGACGGAAAAGCTAATTAGATCCAGGTAAGTAAAATTCTTCCACTAGTTATTATTTAGAATATTTATTTTTTGTATAGAAAATTTTCTTTGTGAAAAAAAAAAATTTCTTGTTGCAAAATTTTGTGATTGTTTTTGTTGTATTTGCATTTTGTTACTTGTAGTTAACGTTGTATATATATGTTACTAAGTTGTAAAATTATCCTCTTTTGTAATTGTGTTATATGCTATTAGAAATATTTGTTTATAAATTTTCCTTTTAGTATATGCGTGTTTGGAAACGTGATAAAGATCAGCGTTTAGTTAGGAAAAGTTTAGGATCACCCTTTGATTTAAAAATTGGAACATTAGACTTTGTTGAGACATCATCAAAAATGGAAGAACAAGTTGTGCATGAAAAAACTCTTATGGAGTACTTCTCACCTGTCGTAGCAAATACTCCATCTTGCATAGTTTTGCCACAAACTACTGCAACTCACTTTGAACTCAAACCAGCCATACTTCAACTTTTACCATCATTTTATGGTTTGGAAAGAGAAGATCCATACATGCATGTGAAGGAATTTCTTGAAATTTGTTCAACATTTCGCTTTCAAAATTTCAATGATGAGTCAATTAGGCTTAGAATGTTTCCATTCTCATTAAAAAATAAAGCTAAAGCCTGGTTGAATTCCCTTCCTACAGGAACTATTACTAGTTGGAATCAATTGGTAAATAAGTTTCTGGCAAAATTTTTTCCCATGTCTAAAACTGATGCCCTTAGGAGAGAAATTTCTGATTTTTGTCAAAAAGAGGGTGAACAATTTTTCGAATGTTGGGAAAGATTTAATGATCTTCTTTTGAAATGTCCTCATCATGGTTTTGAAATTTGGAGATTGGTGAAATATTTCTATGATGGTTTAACTTCATCAAACCGTCAAATGATCCAAAGCATGCATGGTGGGAGATTTTTACAATTGAATGAGGGAGAAGCTTGGGAATCCTTAGGATCTTTATCTGAAAATTCTCAACATTGGAACTGCATAGATTCCAGGGATAAGAAGTCTCAAACACACAAAAAGGGAGGAATTTATGAGGTGAGTGATGACACAGATATGAAAATTGCCTTAGCTAGCCTGACTAGAAAGGTTGAAGCTTTAACTTTAAGCCACACTCTGAACCCTTCTACCAATACTAGGATAGAGGCATGTGCCTTATGTTCTAGTACATCTCACATTACTCAATCTTGTCCATCCATACCAGCTTACCAAGATGCATTCTCTGAGCAAGTCAATTCTCTTCAATTTCATGGAAAATCATCAGACAGCCCGTTTGCACCTACATATAATCCAAATTGGAGGAATCATCCAAACTTTTCATGGAGGCAAAATCAACCTTCAATGAATCAAGGTGGGCAACAATTTTCCCCTCCTAACTCATATCCTCCAGTTCCTCAATATGCTCCTCCTTTCGGAGTATCACAACAAAGAAGACCTTCTTTGGAAGATACTCTACAGCAATTTATGCAATCAACTCAACAAGCTTTACAATCCCACACTCAATCTATTTCAAAGCTTGAAACACAATTGGGTCAAATAGCCAATGCGGTAGGAGAGAGAGAGAAAGGAAAATTCCCCAGTCAACCTGTTCCTAATCCTAAGGGTCAATTTGAAGTAGGATCATCAACAAATCCTAATGAAGAAGTGAAGTTTGTAACGACCCTTAGATCTGGAAAAGTGATTGATAATCAAGTTCACATGCCTAGAACTAAAGAACAGAGTCAGCATGAACCACAAATTAATGACTCAAGCGAGAATAAAAGTGAACATATTCCTTGTGCCCCTAAAGCTCCATTCCCACAAAGACTTGAGAGAAATAAGAAAGGTACTCAATATAGTGACATTTTAGAGGTGTTTAAGCAAGTAAGCATTAACATCCCTTTTCTTGACGCTATCAAACAAGTACCTGCTTACTCAAAATTTTTAAAAGATCTTTGCACGGTGAAAAGGAAAACTAATGTTCCAAAAAAGGCATTTTTGACTGAACAAGTGAGCTCTATAATTCAACAAAAAACTCCTGTCAAGTACAAAGACCCCGGTTGTCCTACAATTTCTTGTGTTATAGGTGACCATGTGATTAACCGAGCCTTACTTGATCTAGGAGCAAGTGTGAATCTGTTGCCGTATTCTGTGTATGCAAAACTTGGGTTAAGAAAGTTAAAACCTACACCAGTAACCCTTCAGTTAGCTGATAGGTCCACAAAAATTCCTAGAGGTGTCATAGAGGATGTGCTCATTAAGGTTGATAAATTCTACTTTCCAGTAGATTTCATTGTTCTTGATACTGAACCTGTTGAGAATACAGAGACACAAATTCCAGTCATTTTGGGTAGACCATTTCTTACAACATCCAATGCGATCATTAATTGTCGAAATGGAATTTTGAATCTATCTTTTGGAAATATGACTGTGGAACTTAATGTTTTTAATGTCTCTCGTCAACCTGTGGATACTGGTGATTTATGTGAGGTCAACATGATTGAGAGTATAGCTGATGATTCATTTTTAAGTTCTTTTGATGATGACCCTTTAGAAAAATGTTTGGCTTACTTCAACATGGACATAGATGAGGACTGTTTGATCAATGAAATAAATTCCCTGTTAGAGACTACTCCATTGATGGATACCAATGAATGGAAAGTCAAAACAGAGACAATTACATCTTCTGGGTCTGTCCTATTACCATTCATAGAGAAACCACCTCAGGTAGAGTTAAAACCTTTGCCAGATTCTCTAAAATATGTGTTTCTAGGACCTGCTGAGACCTTACCTGTTATCATTGCATCAGACCTAGATAGAGAACATGAAGTTGAACTCATAAAAGTCCTCAGTGAGCATAGGGAAGCCATAGGGTGGACAATAGCAGATATTAAAGGTATTAGTCCATCAATTTGCATGCACATGATAAATTTGGAGGACAATGCCAAAACCTCAAGAGAGCCACAAAGACGTCTGAATCCAAACATGAAAGAAGTTGTGAGAGCCGAAGTGATTAAACTTCTTGATGTGGGTGTCATTTACCCGATTTCTGATAGCGCATGGGTCAGTCCTGTTCAGGTAATTCCTAAGAAGTCTGGCATTACTGTAGTCAAGAATGAGGAGAATGAATTAATTCCCACTAGAGTACAAACTGGGTGGCGTGTTTGTATTGACTATCGTAAGTTGAATGTTGTAAAAAGAAAAGACCATTTTCCACTTCCTTTTATAGATCAAATGCTAGAAAGGTTGGCTGGACATGCATATTATTGTTTTCTTGATGGATATTCAGGTTACAACCAAATTCCCATTGCACCCGAGGATCAAGAGAAAACTACATTCACTTGTCCTTTCGGAACTTTTGCCTATCGTCGAATGCCATTTGGATTGTGCAATGCACCTGCTACATTTCAGCGTTGCATGATAAGCATATTTTCTGACATGGTAGAGCGATTTCTGGAAGTATTCATGGATGATTTTTCTGTGCATGGGTCTAGTTTTGAGGAATGCTTACACCATTTAAGATTGGTCTTAATTAGGTGTAAGGAAAAGAACCTTGTTTTGAATTGGGAAAAATGTCATTTCATGGTTAAAAAAGGAATTGTTTTGGGACATATTGTGTCAAATCAGGGGATTGAGGTAGATAAAGCCAAAATTGAATTGATTTCCAGTCTACCACCTCCTCGGACAGTGAAAGAGGTACGTTCTTTTTTAGGCCATGCAGGGTTTTATCGCAGATTCATCAAAGATTTCAGCAAAATCTCCAAACCTTTGTGTAATTTACTTACCAAAGATGCACCTTTTATATTTGATGAAAAATGCTTTCAAGCTTTTGAGAAGCTCAAATCCCTTCTTACTTCTGCACCCATCATTAGACCACCCAATTGGAATCTTCCATTTGAAATCATGTGTGATGCCTCTGATTATGCAATTGGAGCTGTTTTGGGTCAACGTCTAGAAAAGTTTCCTTATGTGATATACTATGCTAGTAAAACTCTTAATGATGCTCAATTGAATTATTCTACAACAGAAAAAGAGTTACTAGCTGTGGTATTTGCATTAGACAAATTTAGATCTTATTTATTAGGATCTAAAATTGTAGTTTTTTCAGATCATGCTGCACTTAAGTATCTTCTTTCTAAGAAGGATGCTAAAGCGCGTTTGATAAGATGGATACTTTTGTTGCAAGAATTTGATTTAGAAATTCGGGATAAGAAAGGATCTGAAAATGTTGTGGCTGATCACTTGTCTAGATTGATAGTTGAATCGGGTGACAATAACTTGCTTATTGGAGACTCATTTCCAGATGAGCAACTCATGTCTATTTCTCAGTTACCCTAGTTTGCTGACATTGCTAATTATCATGCCACAGGTCAAATACCTACACATTGGAGTAAGCAAGATCGGGTAAAATTTTTAGCAGAAGTAAAGAAATTCTTTTGGGAAGATCCATACTTGTTTAAGTATTGTCCTGATCAAATCATTCGGAGATGTGTTCCTGAGAGTGAGCAATATAGTGTTATTTCTTTTTGTCATGATCATGCTTGTGGAGGTCATTTTAGTGCTAAAAAAACTGCTGTAAAAGTCTTACAATGTGGCTTTTACTGGCCATCATTGTTCAAAGATGCCCATTTGTATTGTAGTTCTTGTGAGCGTTGTCAAAAATTGGGCAGTATTTCATGGAGGAATATGATGCCTTTAACTCCCATTCTTGTTGTTGAGATATTTGATGTCTGGGGAGTTGATTTCATGGGTCCTTTTCCTAATTCTTTCGGTAATTTATACATCTTTGTTGCTGTGGATTATGTGTCAAAATGGGTAGAGGCTCTTGCATGTAAAACAAATGATCACAAGATTGTGGTAAAATTCTTGAAAGAAAACATCTTTTCGAGGTTTGGCACACCACGGGCTATCATTAGTGATGGGGGAAAACATTTTTGTAATAAGCATTTTGAGCAGTTAATGAGAAAATATGGCATTACACACAAAGTTGCTACCCCATACCATCCTCAGACTAGTGGTCAAGTTGAGATTTCAAATAGGGAAATTAAAAATATTTTGGAAAAAACGATTAACCCAAGTAGAAAAGATTGGTCTTTGAAACTTTCCGATGCTTTATGGGCTTATCGTACTGCTTTTAAAACCCCTATTGGAATGTCTCCTTACCGACTTGTGTATGGCAAGGCCTGTCATTTACCTGTTGAGTTAGAACATAAAGCTTATTGGGCCATCAAACAATTTAACTTTGCTCTTGACAAAGCAGGTTCCCAATGGAAGCTTCAACTCAATGAACTGGAAGAAATAAGGAATGATGCATATGAGAATGCAAAATTGTACAAGGATCGAATGAAAATTTTTCATGACAAAAATATTTTAAGAAAATCATTTAATGTAGGTCAAAAAGTTCTTCTATATAACTCTCGTTTGCATTTATTTTCAGGAAAATTACGTTCTCGGTGGTCAGGACCATTCATTTTTCGTACTGTTTATCCACATGGTGCAGTAGAGATTGAAAATCCTAAAAATGGTGATGTATTTAAAGTCAATGGCCAAAGATTGAAATCATTTTTGGAATTACGCAACCCAGAGGTAGAGGAGACACTTCTGCGTGATCCTGTCTACCAGGATTGGTTTGCTTCCTTTAATTGCTACGCACGCTATTTAGGTAAGATTTTTTTTTATTAGTTCGCATTAATTTGTTCCCTCATTAATATTTTCTTTTCAATTGCTATTGTTTTCTTGGTTTTGTTGCTTTTGAACTTTTTTCAACAAAAAAAAATTGAATTAAGAATGGAAGACATACTTGCAAACTTGAAAAATCATTTTCCTTCTCTTCCACCCAATGCATTGTTGAAAATTTATAAAGCACGGGTTGAAAGATTAAGGTTGATGATGATAATGGGAATACCTGCTGATATTCGTTGGCTAATTGAAGCTAAGGTACGATTAGCAGGTGAGTCTGCAAATGGTTACATCTTTTACATGCCTGGTTTAGGAAAAAGCAGTTTTGCTAAAAAGCGTAGAGCTAAAAGAATGGGTGTCTGCCATAAATGTGGACGTGAAACTTGCAACACACGTTGTCATTCTTTGGGATGGGTTCATGTAAATCGAGAAGATAAAATCAAATTCATTAAGGATGGTTTGAGTAAGGAGTCATTGGATGATGAGTTTCATCCAACGTCTCTTGAGACGCATCCTAGTGGATCTGTGCAAATCGGAATTGTTGGTTTATGGCCCCATTTTAAAAAAGAACAAAAACGATACTGTCTTGGGAATCTGACATTAAAAGACCTTGTTTGCCAATTTATAAGAAAATTGGATGGGAAGCATATCCTCGACCCTTAGAGGGCGTTTAAGCCGTTACTGGACGTAAAACCAGAGGAAGATGTGAGCCACAATCACAACTACTGTACATATGCATGCGTGCCGTTATTTTTGAATTTTTCATCTTTAATTTAGCTGTCATCCATCGGCCTACTCACATGGCTATTGTAATTATGCCACCGTCTTATTCACATAGCTGCTGTAAGTATACTTTTATCCGAGTTCTATAAATGCACATATTATTATCTTTATCTTCATACTCAAAGATAAGGTGATTGCAAGTATGGAAGGAATCACATTTCGTCAATTTCGAAATATTTGTGTCTTTTGTGGTTCCAGTTCTGGAAAAGATGGAGAGTATGTTAAAGCAGCACAAAATTTGAGTATTGTACTGGCCAGGAGAAAAATTCATTTAGTCTATGGTGGAGGTAGTCATGGGTTAATGAGGTGTGTGTCTACAGCTGCACATGTAGGAGGATGCCAAGTTCTTGGTATTATTCCTACAGCTCTAGCTGTATCAAACATCATTGGAAAAACAATTGGGGAAGAATTTAGGGTAGCCTCCATGCATGAACGCATTGCTAGAATGATGAGCAACGCTGATGCTTTCATTGCCTTACCAGGTGGTTTTGGTACTTTGGAGGAAAATTTTCAAATAGTTTCCTGGGCACAGTTGAATCTCCACCATAAACCCATAGGTCTGTTGAATGTTAACAATTTCTTTGATGGTTTACTATCTTTTCTTGATCAAGCTGTAGAACAAAGGTTTATCTCACACTCAGCACGACGAATTCTCATCTCCGCTTCAAATGCTGATGAGTTGATTGATGCATTACAAGCATATGTTCATATTCCTGATCAAGCTACAGCTCAAATAGATTGGACAGCAGACAACCGCAAAAAGCGCAAAATGGATTTGGATCTTCATCTGTAACACCTTTTATTTGATGAATAAATTTTTCTTTTCTGGTTAGTTTATTGCAGGTTCATCTTTTCCTAGATTTCCTTCCAGGTAATATCTCTTTCAATTTTTGTTGATTGTTTTGTGCTTGTCCTACTTCTTTCTTTAAAAAAAAAAAGAAGAACGTGGGTGTCTAGCCTCTTATCTCTGTATAGGTTCCAGCACCTAGATTTCAAAAAAAAAAAAACTGAGTGATGTTTTGGGAATAGGCAAAACTAACACCAATGATGAAAATAATTTAAAATGCTTGTAACATTAGGAAAATAGATGAGTTTTGAGTGTTATGTGTGAACCTAAACTCAATTGTAACTTATATTTTACTTGAGAATCCTAAAATCCTGAGCACTTAATCTTTTACATTTGATTGATTGTTTATTCAGAAAAGATTTATATAATTCAAATATGCTAAGTGATCTCATGAAACTCTAGAACTTATTTGATTGTCACTTGAAATGAAATTTTAGACTACTCTCTATTTAAGAAATGAATTAGGCATTGTTGGAATCGTTTGAGCCTTTCAAACCAACCTACACATTATGCCATCCCTAGTAACCCATTTTGAGCCTATATTTATCCTTTCTTGTACACCTATATTATTATCTATCCTTTGAATAAAAATATTTCTAACTTTTACCTTTCACTCACAGGAATGATCATTTGAAAAGTTACGGCTCATGGGTGAATGGAAAAAGTTAAAAAAAAAGAGAAAAAAAAATAGAACCGCCTAAAGAAATAAGTTTGGGGGTACTTTCAAAAAAAAAAGAAAAAAAGAAAAAAAAAGAGAGAGTATTATGAGCATATAACATAAGGATAAGGATAAGGTTGGAGATAGAATTCACATGATATTATCAAAAATATTTGGGAGGACTTAACTGATCATGTATGTTATAGAGTGAATTGAGCTTTCATATCTTTTTATCCACCTTTAACCTATGCCATACATTACAAGCCTAATGAAAGTCCTAATGATCTTAAATTTTATGATTAGTCTACATTAGTTGAGAGTGACATGAAAAATAAGCTTATGGAGTCTCAAATGTAAAACTCTGGAGTTCTGTTTTAAAATTTTGATTATGTAAATTTATTTGAATGCAAAAAGTCCAATGTCATAAGATTATCACACACACACTTGGGATTCAATAGTAAATTATATGTTGCATTTGAATTAAAGTTTTACATAATTTTGGAATTCTAATATTTTTCTTGGTTGCACATTTTAAATCCTTGAGGAATGTTTAGTAAGCCAAAAACAACTCATCACTCACTCATCTTTTGAATGTTGATGTTTGTGTGTTTTGCTTGAGGACAAGCAAAAGATTAAGTTTGGGGGTATTTGATGAATGAGTTTTGTACTCATAAATTAAATATTTTTATCTTATCTTTTTGCCTTAATTAAGCATTTATATCCCTTATTTGTCTTTATTTTTGTGTATTCTTATAGATGAAGAGAAGAATAGGAAATTGACTCAATTGGAGGAATCAAAGCTAAATTGTGATTCTTTAGAAATGATGTCTATAAATCAAGCAGACAAAATAAATTCATTAAAGATGGCAGAGTAAGGAGCATTATCTTTTTATCTCTTGAGACGCATCCTAATGGATATATGCATCAATTCAATCTTGATTTATGACCACATTTCTAAAAATCGAAACATAAAGATTCAAGGCAAAACACTCAATGTTAAATATTTGTTTGCTGCTTGCTTTTCAACTTGATCTTACTACAGTATTTTGGCCGTATCTCAGAAAATACGTATATAATATGTATGAAATTTGGTAGATGAATAGCTGACATAATTTCAAACAACTTTCATGTTTATGTAATCAGCAAATTCAGATATCCAAAGGGCCGAAATTGGGCTAGAACAGAACATGTTTACTGTTGCAGTCCAGTCCAACCTTACTATAGTATTTGGGCTATATTTCAGCAAATACATATTTAATGGACACAAAATTTTGTAGGTGAATAGAATATATAATTTTCTACAACTTTTATGTTCAAGTGATCAGCAAATTCGGACACTAAAAGGGCCTAAATGGGCTAGAACCGAACATGCTTACTGTTGCAATTCAGCCTGACCTTGCCATAGTGTTTTGGCCATAAATCACACAATACGTGGCCAATTTTTGTCTACCTTATATGGATGGAAATATAATGAAAATATCTACAACTCTTATGTTGATTGGATGAGCAAATTCGGTGGCTATCAAGCCGATATATCACGATGACTTTCGGGGCAGATAATGCAACACTATTGTCAACTTTAATGCAATTTGCTACCCACCATTTTTGTCACCTACTTCCCTTGTTTTGTCTATAAATAGAGACATATTGTGAGCTAAAGAGAGAGGAGAAAGGCTAAAGAGGGAGCTTGGGAAATCTTTGTGGAAGTTCTAAGTGTTTGTAATCCTTTTCTCTCTTTATAAATTTTGTATCTTTACTTTCTCTCGTAAGTTTTATCATGCTTCTTCATCTTTCATTTTGTTTTCTTATCTTGATTATGGAGAACTAATCTCCTAATGCTAAGGTGAAAGGGTGAAACTCTTGGTATAAAAATAATAATTTATCTAACTCTTAATTTTAATGTTTATACTTGATGTTGTATTTATCTTCTTATTTATTTTGTTGTTATTTACTTTCTTAGAGGATGGCTTTGTTGCCCCTCTGTTATTTATTTTTTATGTTATTATTTTTCTTCTGAGAGGACGGCTCTGTCGCCTCTCTGTTATTTATTTTCTGCACTTTTATTATTTACTTTCTTGTTATTTATTTTCTTTAGAGGATGGCTTTGTTGCCCCTCTGTTATTTTTTTTTTATGTTATTATTTTTCTTTTGAGAGGACGGCTCTGTCGCCTCTCTGTTATTTACATTCTGCACTTTTATTATTTACTTTCTTGTTATTTATTTTTTTAGAGGATGGTTTTGTTGCCCCTCTGTTATTTATTTTCTGTACTTTTATTATTTACTTTCTTGTTATTTATTTTCTTAGAGGATGGTTTTATTGCCCCTCTGTTATTTATTTTTTGTACTTTTATTATTTACTTTCTTATTTACTTTTTTAGAGGATGGTTTTATTGCCCCTCTGTTATTTATTTTCTGCACTTTTTGTATTTATTTTCTTGTTATTTCTTTTCTCAATGTATAGTTTTACCGCCTACTTTATATCATTATTATTGACTTTATTTGTATATTTTTATTTTAAATTTTGTAAAGTGCAAATCTTGATACATTGTAGACAATCGTTGGCACAATAAATACTTGAATTATTCTTGATTTATTGTAGACAATATGATTGGCACGATGTATACTTGAATCCATTTTACAAAAGTTATTTACTATTAGTAATAGAATAAAAGAAGGCAAATACACTTCATCTATAAACCAAAGCGCGTTTAATGTAATATCTTCCGAATGGAACCTCATTTACGTGAGGATTCCATTTGAGTAATAAAAGAGTTAAAATTTATTATTATTTGATATACCAAGAGTGGATCCCCTAACCTTAGCATGTTTCTTACTTTGAATACATTCATATTTAATTTCAGTATTTTAGTACTTTATAAGCTCTGTTCAATACTCTTCTGGCAAAACAAACATTCTGGCAACTAGGTTAGAAATATTTATTTTGGATCTGAATTAAATTTTCTCAATTGGCAATCCTCGTGAGATCGACCTTGCATACCACTAAATCTATACTCCAATAGATTCGTGCGCTTGCGAGTTTTAATAAAAACAACAACAAAACACATAGCCATAGCTTCCTTCTCCTCCACTCCTTGTACTTCCTTATACATATGAATTTTGTGTTCCAGCCAATCACTTATCTTGTGACCTGTCCTTTGGTTGGTCTGACTCTGGATGTCTGCACCGAACCAAGCTGGTCTAGTCCATGTGCACTCAAGGAATAAATGTTCCAGGGATTCAGGGCCTTCATTGCATATAGGACACATACTATCCTGGGTGATTTTCCTTCTATGTAAATTCTCCATAGTAGGCAGGGTGTTGTGTAGGATCTTCCAAATGTGGATTTTTATTTTTGTAGGGATGGATGTCTCCCAGATCTTCCTCCATAGGCTTTGGTTGATAGTTACAGAGGTTGAAGTGGCATTGCCACTGTCCCCCTGCTCTGTCCTCTTGACTAGCTCATAACCGCTCTTCACCCTATATTGCCCATCGTTGGTCTTCGGCCATATGAATTTATCTGCTTGATTAGAAAAGGGGATTGGGGTAGCTAGAACCTCCTTTAAAAGGTAGGTGGGTAGCATTTCTCTTAGGCCTGGAACCTTCCATGTCTTTGTGACATGATCTATTAGAGATGTCACTCTCTCCAAGCTACTATTAGAGGTGTTCTCAATCAAGACTCCACTCCTAAGCCACCTATCCTCCCAGATATTTATGATATCCTCATTACCTATCTTCCACATCCCGTGTTTACACAATAACTCATTTCCTTCCCATAGACTTAGCCAAGCCCATGAGCTGCGGCTTCCCCTTCTTACCTTCTGGAAGCTAGTTTTTGGGAAATATCTTTGTTTGAGGAGCCCACAAGGAGTTTGGTTCCTCTATCAATCTCCACGCCTGTTTAACCAATAAAGCTAGGTTCATGCTCCTAAACTCTTTAAAATTCATCCCCCCTTCATTCTTCTTCCTGGTTAGCTTTTTCCATTTTACCCAATGTATTCCATTTTCTTTACCACTGTTTCTCCACCAGAACTTAGCCACTTCTGCACATAATCTAGAGTAGAAAGACTTAGGGAACAATATAGTTGACATAACATATATGGGAATTGCCTGGATAGGTATTTCATCTTCCAATTGTAGAGTTTCTGCTTGACATTATCCATAACCCACCTAAGAGCCTGTCTCTTAGATCTCCCCCATACCGCTGGCATGCCTAGATATTTCCCTGGATTCTCCCAACTTGGAATGCTGAGAATTCCTTGTGTTTTCTCCCTTATGTCTCCCGGGGTAGCCTTACTGAAGATAATACCTAATTTTTCCAAGTTTATCACTTGCCTTGACCAATTAGAATAGTCATTAAGAATACTCTTTATACTTTCTGCATTCTGTTCATTTGCACTTGCAAAAAGAATGGAATCATCTGCAAAAAAGAGGTGAGTTAGCTCTGGGGCTTTTTTTGCTATTTTGAGCCCTGTAAGGTCCTTTTTTTTTTGCTGCCTCAGCAATTCTTCTTGATAATACTTCAGCTGCCATGATAAATAGGTAGGGGACAAAGGGTCCCCTTGCCTCAAGCCTCTTTGTGGAGTTAAGGTAGATCTCAACAGCCCATTAATCTTAATCTTGTACTTAACAGTGGTAATGCATTCCATTACTAGGGCTATCCATCTTCCATCAAAGCCATAAGCCTTTAACACTTTTTTAATGAAACCTCATTCTAATCTATCATAAGCTTTGTTCATATCTAGCTTAATGTCCATATATGGGGTTTTCTTATTATTGTTCTGTTTTAAGAAATGGAAGGCCTCTTGGACTAGGATGGTGTTGTCTTGTATTAGTCTACCACTAACAAAAGTACTTTGGTTGTGTGATATAAGCCCATTCAAAATAAACTTGAGTCTATTAACAATAATTTTGGAGATGACTTTGTAAATATAATTAGTGCAACTAATGGGATGAAAGTGACTCACAGATTCAGGGTTTGGCACCTTAGGAATCAAAGTAATATGTGTCTCATTTATCTCCCTAGGCAGCTCCCCTTCTTCAAAGAAACTTTTGACAACCCTGCATACATCCCCTTTCACCACAGGCCATGCTTTTTGGTAGAAATTACCATTCATTCCATCCAGTCCAGGTGCCTTCATCGCCCCCAAACTGAAAACTGCCCTTTCCACCTCATCCTTGGTCACTTCCCTTAATAGAGCATCGTTCATCTCCTTAGATATTGCTTTAGGGATAATCTCTTCAATTTTCGGGCAGCTTCCTGGGTGATTGGATTCATATAATTTAACAAAATGCTTCTGGAAAGTGTATTGGATGTTAACTTCCTCCTCTATCCAAGCCCCCTCTTCATCTTTTATTCTTGCAATCATATTCCTCCTTCTTCTTTGTAGGGTGGTTTGATGGAAAATTTGTGTTTCTGTCTCCACATTCCAACCATTTAATCCTTGATTTTTGTGCCCAAAATTTCTCTTCCTGCTTCCATAAATCATTAATTTTGTTCCTGACTCTCCTTGCTTCTTCTACAGCCTCTTTGCTGTGCTTTCCATTTTGAATTTGCTGTAGCCTTTTTTTCAGCTTTGAAATCTGGAAATCCGCCCTCTTAAAGCTCATTTTTTTCCATTCCTCCAGATGTGCAGCCAGTTTTTTCAATTTAGGTGTAAAACCAGATGGGCAGCCTCCACCACTATTACTGTTCCAGCATTTCCCCACCTCTTCAATGAATTCCTCATGGTCTGCCCAATATGCCTCGAACCTAAAGAGCCTATCTCTCTTGGTTTGTTTCGGACTAGTCTCCAAAAGCAGGGGGCTGTGGTCCGAACCCACGGCTAGGAGTGCTGTGACTCTAGCTTCCTTGTGATTGTTAAACCAGGATGAATTAGCAATGTGCCTATCGATCCTCTCTTTCACCCCTCTTATCTCCCTTATGTTATTCCATGTGAATCTACACCCCTTAACTGGGGTATCCTGGAGATCATTCTCCATTAGGAAGTTTCTGAACACTTCAATCTGTCTATAATTATGCTGCCTCCCTCCTTCCTTTTTCTTTTGGTGCAAAATTTCATTAAAATCCCCTATACAACTCCATGCATGTGAAGAACCTGGGTTTAACTCCTTGATGCATCTCCAGAACTGCCTCCTTTTCCTTGGGTCTGGATCCCCATAGAAAAAGGTATTAAAATTGTCCTTCTGCTCTTCCTCCAGCTTAGTTCTTGTGTGAATGTAATTATGATTTGTTCCTAGCACTTCCACCTCACAACCTTCCTTCCACATAAGACACAAACCTCCAGCTCTTCCCATTGGTTCTACTGCTGCCATTTCTTTAAACCCCAAATTCCTCTTCAAATTATTCATCTTTTTTTCCTTAGCCTTTATTTCCATTAGAAACAAAAGCGAGGGATTGTTCTTGAGACATAAGTCTCTTAATTCTCGAACCATCGAGGCAACCCCCACCCCTCGACAGTTCCAGCTTATGGTTGTCATTTTGAGGGGTGGGGCATGGTTAGGCCCGCCTCCTTAGCCTTGTCTTCTTCCCTCAGATCTACTCCTGAGAGATTCTCCATTTCAGCCTCTTCAAGTCCTGTTTATTCCTCCTCCCTCTGTATCTTTATCCCTCAGAAGCCCTTTTGCTTGTCCCTCATCCCCCACTTCTAGTGCAGAACTTCTTCTTTTTAAATTCAGGTAATTCCTCATTGCAGAGGCCAGTTCATCCTCCACTCTGGCCCACTTGTCTACCCATTCCTTTCTGCTATTTTTTCTGGTGTCTGATTCTTCCACACTAGGCAGCTCCATAAAATATTCCTGGTGAATTTCTATTGTCTTTACCTTTCTTCTCCACTTCCTGCTTCCAGGATCCGGGTTTGCTCTGCTTAGTAGACCCCTCTCATTTTCATCCATCTCCCCTTCTTCCCCCCACCCAGTAGTTGGTTCTGGGTTGTGTTGACTTAGCCTTCGTTTTCCCTGCCCTTGGGTTGATTTTCCTTACTAGTTCGTGGGCTATTTTTCCATCATGGGCTGGGATTATCTCTCTGAGTAGCACCTCTAGGCAGGCCCGTTCCAGCCCTATTGGGCTCCCTCCTCCCATTTCTCCTATTCGGCTTTGAGTTATTGGGTCCATTGGGCTTTTGAATTTTTCAGGCATCACTTGTATCTTGTGCTGTCTCTGTTCTCTTGGGACTCTCGCTTTCAGTCTGGCCTCCTAAGTTTATAAGGTCAAACCTTGTCAAATCTTGCCCTCCCCTTGAGCTTTCTCCTATATCTCCTGCCTGGGTCCTCCCTTTTTTATGTACCGACCTCCAACCTTTTCTTTGTTCAAAAGTTACAGTTTCCATTTCGGTGATTACCCATTCTGTTTTTTCTCCTTCCTGTTGTCAACTGGCTCTGCCTCCTTTTGGTCCTACGTGCCTCCTGCTGCCTGTCATTTTGTTATGCGTGCCTCCACTCTCTTAGGTTCCTGTGTCTAAATCGCCCTCGCCTGAGCTCCACCGTGTGCCACCCTCTTCCTTCCTCCATTGGCTCTCCCTTACTACTGCATTTAGTGGCTTTGCCGGTTGTACCCCCAGACCAGGCCCATATCTTAGCCTGTATTCCTCACTTATGGCCTCTTTCTCCTTCTTGCAGTCCTTCTGCTCATGGCCCAGGCACCCGCATCTGTAGCAATACTCCTGTAGCTTTTCGTATTTCAGCCTAACCCAAATACTCGGCAAAGTTCTTCTAGGAACCCAGAATCCAGATATGAAAGGTTCCTTTAGATTTTTTTGAATTCTCACCCGCAAGAAATGCCTCATAAGTTTTCCTCCCACCATTGGGTTTTCTACCTCCATCACTTCTCCTAGACAACTCCCAATGATTTGCCAATTTTTAACATTCAGGTTTTCTAAGGTTAAACCATGGATTTGAACCCAGTATGGACCTTGACTGAATTCCATCTCCTGTAAAGTTTGCTCTGGGTTCCAGCTGTGTAGGTTGAGCAAATAACCCATAATATTCCATGGTGCGCCTTCCATCATCCTAATAGCCGTTTCCTCATCTTCAAAGTTGAATAAGTAGGTGTTTAGCCCCATGTCAACTATACTCAAGCCTTCTGGGTTCCCCCACCCTTTGTGGATCATAGATTTCACAACTCTCTTGTTGAGTACTTTGTCTACAATTATTTTGCCCTCCAGGCTTCTGTGTGTTAGAATCTGGTCTGCTTGTCATCGGCTTCTAACTGCAATGTACCTCCTCCATCTGCTGTCATCTTGCCTTTTCCTCCACTCTCCCTGAATCCTTCATAATCTTTATTCTCCATAACACTGATATAATGTTCTAAGGATTCCTTAAAAATTCCCCGCTGGTTATTGGATGCGAGTAGACTGAAAGAAAACTTGCTCTCCGTTTAGCTACTAGCTTAGTTAACACGAGCTCTTCGCCCTTAAGAAACTTGAGCGTTAGCTCCAGAAGGTTATCTCTTCCTAGAAGAGAAGAAAACTCTCCATATCGAGAGAAAGTGACACGTTGCCTACTTCCCAGAACAAAGAAAAAGGTTGTTGTTTTTCATGGTGTCAATCTTTATGGGCTTTCCTTCAACCTTATCCACCATTGAAATTCAACCAAAAAATATACAAAAAATTAATTATTGTGTACTTTTAGTTTTTATAAACTTATTAATCATAATTTTATTTTTGAGATAGTAAGAGACTAAAATATTTTTTAGCTTCCAAGTTAAAAATATGTCAAATCTGTACTGTCACTTTTGGAGAGATTCTAAATTTACCACTAGATCAAAAATATAAATACATTATTAATTATAATTTATGCCATATGATTTAATAAGAGTTATTGTGTTAAAATTTGATACGTGTTGTTTATCTTTGACCAGGGAATTGAACTGCAAAATAACAGCAATTCAACATAGGACATGAAACTAATAGTGCCATTGTAAAGAACCACAATGTAAACTACTTACTCTCTGAGTAATTTGTGTATACGCTGGGTCGTTTAGGTATGTAAATGATGTACCAAAGTCAAAAATTGCATTGAACTTAAGATCAGCAACATTTTCTCCGACAATGATTTGAGTGATGCTAATGTTGTAAGTTGGATTGACAAAAGATGTTCCCTGAGAAAATCAGCATAACTAGTGTGGAAACTAGGCACAGGATTTTCTAGTTTCTAACAGTGGAGCAGTAGAAATGAGATATAAAATTATGACAAATTAGTATCCTTCAACTACTACTCATTCATTAACAACAAAAGATGAAGGGGAAAATAATGCTCTTATGAAGGTAAAGACCAAAGCAAGCTTGTTTAATTTATTACTATAATGATAGAACTCAAAACATTATATGACACAGAGTTGCAGAAAAGGGTAGAAAAATAAGAACTAAAGATGAAACATGACATTAATTGGTAAGAGAAATAAAATTGATGAGGAAGAAAATATGACCAGAACAGCTAACAGCAGAGAACACATCCAATAAGTCATCATCATATATTATACTATTTTGAATCAATTTTAACTGCATTTAAGGGTCCCTGCTTCTTCAATCAAAGCATTGATACGAAAAGGAGGTCTAAACTCTTGGGTCATACGATAGTTCATAACAGGAAATTCACCATCTGGTGACTGGTGGTATCTAAGAATGGCAGTATGAGACAATTATCAAATTAAATAATTAAAAGGAAGAAAACCAGTGAAGAAGTTTTATATTCTGAAAATTATTCTTCAAGATTGCAATTTAATACATACCAGGGCCAGAGTTTTGTCCATATCAAAACTGTCTAGACGAACAGATTCATGGAAATTACAGTCATCCAATACCACTGTACCAGAACCAAATGAACTACTATAACCTGCTCAAGAACAATTTAAAATAAGTGATCAAAGTAAAACATGAATTTTAAACACTAACAGAAAACAATAGTTGCCACTTAAATCACTAACATTGACATACAGTTATATTGGCAAAATATGGATAGCTAAAGCAATAAAAATAGTGCCTCCCAGTAGGATTGATAATATGGGCATTCTTTTTGTCCCTTTCTGCATGCAGTCAAGTTGGAGGATTGATAATTTCATGTATGCAAGTATTAATACAAATAAGATACTCTCTAAGTGTCCAATATGGAAAATACGAAACATTATACTACAAAAATTGTAGCAGGCCCAAGAGGTGACAGATGTGCAGCATTGATCATAATTGGCTCATTGAAAACATAGGATTTCAACACTTCAGTAGATGTTGTTTGCACATAACCAAAGTCCTAGTATAAACATAATCATCAAGTCATATTTAAGCAAGATTTGGGGATAAAGTAAAATATAAGAAAGAATAAATTACACTGACCTTTCTTAAAAAGCCACATCCTCTACTAGGCTAGGAACATAGAATTCAGATAAATTGTTCATATGATCACATGATATTATCATGACATTTCTAAAAAAGTGATAAAAAGAGAATAATGGAAGGAATTCATTGGAGTACCTTAAGCTGAAGTTATCTTATCATATTTAAAGTTCATAATAGGCTAATAGCTGAAAATGATATATATTATAATCCAAAAAATAAAGATATGAAATGCAACAAATTACAAGTCCAACATAATGAAATAAAGCATCCAGGATATATAAATACAAAGCAAAATAAAATCCAACAAGTTAACATAACATACTAATTTTGCCAATCATTGCTATTTGGAAGTAGATCTTACGAACTCTGCAAAACATTGAAAATGCAAATAATAAGTACATACTTGAGTAGAATATAATAATGAAAATGAGTTATAATATATAGACTAAATATTTGGTATTTTATCCGTCTCAATCTTCTCACATTGCTACAATTCTTCAACAAAATCCACATTATTAATATCAAATTGGAACAAATTTGGTTTTAACCAATTTTGTGTGCAAATTAATGCCTCAGCCATTCTTGGAGAGAGAGATTATCTAAATACATCTAGTACATAGCCGCCAGTACTAAATGCTGATTTAGAAGCCACCGTTGACACAGGAACAGCCAACACATCTCGAGCAACAATAGAAAGAATATGGAACCTCGAGATGTTTGATTTCCACCATTCTAGAGCTTCAAAACTATCATATGCATCCACACAAGGTTCAGCTAGATATCTTTCCACTTCATTTTTTGCTTCAATAGAATCTCTAGCTCTTAAATGGGATTTAAAAGCATCTTCTCTGGCTTTTTGAGCATGTTTTCTCTTTGCAACATCTTGGACTACATTCTCAATGATCGTTGAAGAATTGTCCTCTACATTTGAAGTACTTATAAGATCATATAATTGACGATACCACTCATACAATCTTTGCAAATCAAACTTGACCTTGCAAACTATATTATAAGATACAGCAGCATCATAAATATCATCAAATGACCATCTCAAATAAGCAAGTTTGTACCTTGGGTCAAGTATATTAGCAATGAACAATAAGGGGTTTATCTTTTCCACTTTTCCCCAATACTTGTCAAATTTTTTCTTCATTTCAATTGCCATACAATTCAACAAAGAGTCATCACTTGAACTCCAATGCAACAATTCACTCTAAATTAAAGCAAGCTAAGGGAAGGCCTTATTTGAAGTAACATATAAAGATTCAGACAACTCTAATGTAACATCACAAAATTTTTTTAAGAATTGTATAAAGATTCTAACATTTTTCCAATCATCAGAAGAAGGAGGACCAACTCTCTTATCATCAAAATAATCAACATAGGCAGATTCATCATCCTCTAGCCTATTAAATGCTTGTTCAAATTTCTCAGCAGCTTCTAACATCAAAAAAGTTGAGTTCCACCTTGTTGGAACATCAAGACTTTTAGATACAATCTTTAGTTGTTCAACACACCATTTAAACTTTGCAAGTCTAGAGGGAGAAGACTTAACATATCTCACATCATTACGGATAGATGCAATAGATGAATGCTTCTCCTTTAAACCTTCATTAACAACCAAATTGATGATGTGAGCACAACATCTAATATGCATGAAATCACCATCTAAAACCAAACCATTCATTGTCTTCATTCTTTTCTTTAAATATGATATTGCCACATCATTTGCACTAGCATTATCTACAATCACCGTAAATACTTTTTCAATGCCCCACTCATTCAAACAAAGTTCTATATGCCTTCCAATTGTTTCTCCTTTGTGATTAAGAATAGAGCAAAAGTTCAAAATTCTTTTTTGGAGTTTCCAGTCATTATCAACAAAATGTGCAGTGACTACCATATAACTTAAATTTTAAATTGAAGTCCAACAATCAGTGGTGAGACATATCTTAGCACAATTTGATTGTAAGAAATTTTTAAGTTTTAATTTCTCATCCAAATACAGCTGATAACAATCTTTTGCAATAGTGATACGAGAAAGAATATGAAGCTGTGGCTATAATTTACTACAAAGATACTTAAATCCATACCCTTTAACTATTTTAAATGGTAATTCATCAGTAATAACATAAACAGCTATAGCTTTTCTACACTCCTCAAGATCATACATTTGTGGTGCTTTTATCATGTTACTTCCTGCACCATCTTTTTTGGGCTCAAAACCAAGCACTTGTTGTTTAGGATCATTCACTAAAGCAAAAGGATATTTAGGACATTTGGATAAATGACTTACTAAATTTGAAGTATCATTTGTCTTAAGATTACACATGTACTTCTTTCCACAATAGTTGCATTGAGCTGTAGGTTCTGCTGTATCCGGTAATTTGGTGAAGTGATCCCATGCTGCTAAAGATTTTTGAGATCCACTAACAGGGGGTTTCGTTTTTTGTCGCTTAGGGGGAGCAACATTAGAATTTTTCAGTCTCAAGTGATAATGAAGCACCTACCTTTTCTTTTCCTTTTGGATTAACTTCGGGTGATTTAAGTGTAAATGCTACTATCTCTTGCTCCTTTTAATTTGAGGAATCCATCTTAATTCTTAACCTACTAAGTGACACAACTCATGAATATCAATATCAATATCAATATCATCCCAGAACAAATTTTCAAGAGCCATCACAAAGCAAATAAGAAATTTAAACCAAATGTGATCACGGATAATATATCAGCCCAAAACAAATTTTCAAGAGTCATCACAAAGAAAATAAGAAATCTAAACCAAATATGGTCACAGATAATATATCAGCCTAGAACAAAAATTTCAAGAACCATCACAAAGCAAATAAGAAATCTAAACCAGATGTGGTCACAAATAATATATCAGCCCAGAACAAAAATTTCTCAGATTCACTCAGAGTCATGAAAATTGTTTGGATTTGCCAAGATATGAAGTTCAACTCAAAAACACCATATCAAATAATCATAACTCAATCAAAGTCTCAAAGAATCAGCCAAGGCAGCTAAGACACAAACTCAATAATCGATTAGGGCGAATGTTAGAAACTTACCTGTATGGCTGTATTGGAGCTATCGAAGAAGAGGATACGCTGACTGCTACTGTGACGTTGGAGGTCGTGGGTGTGAGCAGCTTACGGATGCCAGATTTGCCTTCGAGGTTGAGCCATTGAGGTGTGATCGTGTTCGTGTGAGTGAAGAAGAATAGAAGAACCGAAACTGAAGAACTCGAGTCGAGAGTGAAAACTGAGAACTGAGAACTGAGAAATAAGATGAGGGACTCGGGTTAGGGGTTTAGAGCATGCGAATTGAGAATTGCGATTGCGAAAAGAGGAAAACATGGACTCCCTCATGGAGGCAACAAAACGCAACGTTCCTATTAATGCATTTTTCGGGTCGGGTCAGGTTGTGCGGGTTCATTTTTGCCCAACCCGAACTGAACCGTTACAACCCAAAATTTTATATTTTTAACCCTTTTCAACCCATTGATCCGATTTTCTTCATCCGAATAGCAATCTTCAAGTCGGATTACTTCAGTTTGCTTCGGGTTAATCGGGTTACTTACACCCCTAGGTCCAAACAATCACCTTTTTTTTTTGGACATAGGTCCAAACAGTCATCAAAGGATGTGAGCCTGCACATAGGATAATGGTTACCCTAAGCAAAGAGCCCAAGCCCAAGCTTAAGTAAAGTGACCCAATATCATTTGTGAGATGTTTCCTAAACGTATGTAATAGTAATAAACACAAAAGTAGAACTTTTTGTGATTTACATTTTGACTTTGGAAAATTTGTTTGCAGCAAAATTGTTTGACAAAAAAAATATTTTCTTGTGTTTGTTTTTTGAAAAAATTTTAAGAAAAGCTTTTCACCAATCTAAATTTTTCTTTAATGTTTTATAAAAAAAATTAAAACAATAGTGTTACTCACCATGATCAATTTGAAATCACTGAAAAATTTTGAAGTTGAGCAAAATCCCGTCTTGGCTTCAAATTCAAAATGATTTATGAGAACAAAAATATTATTTTAATAAGTGATTGGGATCTAAACCTAAGCCTAAACCAAAACATTTCTATTTTGGTAACAATAAAATTTTTGAAAATACACATGAAAATAAATATTTTTATTTAAACTAAGGTTGAACCCAAATAAAAAAATTTAGAAATAAGACTACTTTTAGGCCTATAATTGAATTTGAACATTTCTATTTAATTCCAAACAATAACTTTGAAGTGAACTAATCTTGGATTCGAATAATATTTATTACCATTGCATTATCGATCACCACTTCACAGGTAGTATCCACTATTTGTCATTTTTTTTTCATATAATTCAAATAAAAGAAAACTTTTTCACTAATTTTTTTTAATAAAACAAACAAAAGAAAATTTTGTTCCTGACTTAATTTTAAAAAAAAATCATTCAATTTTTTTTAATTCTCTATGAATACAAACAGCGACTTTGTAACAACTAAGGTAAGGAATATAAGAACTCATTCCTTTCAGTTAAATTAAAGCAAAGAAATGACAAAGTATTAAATGAAGAAGCTCTTTTCTTTACCTCCTGTCTCCTTTTCCCTTTTTTTTTTTATCTAAATTGAAATCCAATGAATTTGGAACCACTAATGTTGCAAGATAACAAAAGAGGATTTATTAATAAACTAATGATTTGATCCTCAAACTTATAAATCTACTTAGTTTTAGCTTTTAAATCTTTTTGAATATACGAGTAGTTTCTTTAAAAAGTCAAACTCATTTAATATTAATTTTTTTTAATTTTATATTTTTTGAGAATCAGTAAAATAACTTATGTATCACAAGTTGATAATTTTAAGGATTAATTCATACACTCAAAAAAATTGAAATATCAAAATTGAATAAGTCTACAAATTCAAAAATCAAATTATTAATTTACTCACATGCTATCTCATGTATTTAAAATTATTTCGTATGATCTAATAATAAAAGTTATGTATAATTTATACCATAAAAGAAGTAACATTTTTCCACGCTCCAACTATATTTTTTTTCTTTGATTCATCGGCCAAGTATTGTCGGACTATTGTTTCGAACAAACTGAGATTAATTTGGCTCAATATGAATCACAATCATTAAAGAGTCTGTTCAAAAATAAATAAAAATCAACTAAAGGGTAAATAAAAAAAACACTAAAAGTTTTATTTAAGTTAGTTTAGTTTATAAAAGGGACAATATCTTTTTCTATTAACCTTAAAATTATTTTTAAAAAAGAAAAATTTTAACTTAGATAAAATTTTAGAATATCTTCAATTATAATTCCAACGAAAAAAATCTCACTGATAAGAGGTAATAATGGTCATATAAAAATGAAATTGATTATACTTTGGATTGATCAAAAACAACACCAACAAAAAACTAATTATTAAATTTTTAAATTCATTTCATTTTAGTTTAAAATTTTTTTAAGTACAAGAGTTATAAAATCTTTAAATTATTGAACTTGTTGCATAATTGTTTTAAATATAATTTTAGGATTAAAATATACTCGATCAATTCAATTGGTGAATTGACTATTAAGCTGATATTATTCTAACAATTTGACTACTCGAACTAAATTGATCTAATAATTAAATTAAAAACTACTAATTAACATGTAATTAATATGATATTTTCATAAAATGACTCGTGCGCTCAAAATAAATTCAAAAATTAAATTTAAATATTAAACTATTAATTCAGTAAAAATAAAAAAAGTATCCACACACAAATATATATATATATATATATATATATATATATATATATATATATATATATATATATATATATATATATATATATATATATATATATATATATATATATATATAGACACACACACACACACACACAATAAGGGATAGTGACTCTGTCAAGTATCGTATTGGCATTTTTTCGAACACTTCAGGTGTGTTTGGTTTTGTGTTTGGACAACGTGATTTTGTCCAAACGTAATTTTTGCAGAAACTACAAAATGTTGCTTTTGCAAAAATCATGGTTACACCAGCAGTAAACAAATTTTTTCTTCGATTTACCGCCAAACCAAACATGCACTTCATATGCAGGCGGATCAGATTCCCCAGCTTCACTTCATGCTGATATGATTACGCTTAAATGGCAACACCACCAACCCAAAACTTGCCCTTTGAATGCCTTTAACTTTAAAGTTTTCTTCGCTAAACTCCATTCCCTTGCGTGGGAGTGATTTTGATTGCCCATTGCCAGGGCCTCCTTTTCCCACAATGCCTTCCTTTGAGCCACGTTGCCCATTTCTCAGAACAATCCTTTTCATGGTGTCAATCTTTATGGGCTTTCCTTCAACCTTATCCACCATTGAAATTCAACCAAAATATATAAAAAAAATAATTATAGTGTAATTTTAGTTTATATAAACTTATTAATCATAATTTTATTTATGAGATAGTAAGAGACTAAAATATTTTTTAGCTTCCAAGTTAAAAAAATGTCAAATCTGTACTGTCACTTTTGGAGAGATTCTAAATTTACCACCAGATCAAAAATATAAATACATTATTAATTATAATTTATGCCACACGATTTAATAAGAGTTATTGTGTTAAAATTATAAGTGGATTGTTATTTTAATCCTCAAAAAATATAATTTTTTTTAAAATTTTTAAAGATTATCTTTGTCTCAAAAAAATTATTATAATAAATTTATTAATAAATATTTAATATTTTTTTACTGATCAAATTAAGAATTTACTTAAATTATCTCGTCACCTAAATTTGAAATGCTCTTACTTAAACAAATTTATTATATTTGTCAATATGAGTCATGTAAAAGTTTTTTGTTGAGTAGGATAATTTTTATAAGATTGAAATAAAAAATAAAAATTTAAGATATTAAATTAAAGAATCCATGTTTTCCAAATATCAAAATAATAATTTATTATAAATTATAATTTTTTAAGTATTGATTTATAAATAGAGTTCATAAATAATATTGTAATCTCAACTGTCATAAAAAAAATAAGTTAAAAATTGTAGATTTAGTCAATTTTAGCCTTTAAAATTTTTTTTACATACATGAAATAATTTATAAGAATATTAATAATTTTATAAATTAATTTATATAATGAAAAAAAATAAGGTAAGATTAAATAAATATATAAATTTAAATATAAAATTATCAGTTTATTCTAAAAAAATATAATTAAAAAAAAGTAACTTCATCCACTAACTGTTGACCACATTCAAAGGAAAGCGACGACAACAACAAAAGGAAGGCAAACATAAGAGCTTCTCCAACGCGGCGGTGGGTGCTTATATGGGCCCTACAGTTACTTTTTAAATAAAATATACATTTTATATTTAAACATCGTTGTTTACTAAAGTAATAATACTTAAATTTTTATGTTACTCTGAATAAAAGTTTAAGGTGTGTCAAAATAAGCAATTCCAACGTGGATTAAGCAACATTCGCTGGAAATGGCCTAACGACATGTTTGGTTTGATAGAATGAAGAGGAAAAAGGAGTTGGAATCAATCTTTTCGTGATTTGGTTTGATAGAATGTTGAGTCTATGGAATTCGGAATTCCATTTTTTAATGGAAGAGACGTTCCTTCGTAAATGTGACGGATTACGATATTCCATCGGGCAAAAGACTATTAGGACCCTGAGAATACCTCCTGTGCGTGGATTTTTTTTTCTCTTTTCCCATCTTCTTTGCCTGCTGGTTCTGTGCGTGGAATCTTTTTTTCTTTTTTTCCATCTTCTTCGCCTGCTAGTCCTTCTTCGTGCTCCTTCCATCTCATCGACTCAGTTCTTCTTTTTATGATCTGGTTGCTTACCCACTTCACTCTTCAGACAAATCTAAAGCATAGCCCAAAAGCAAAAATAAATAAAAAATTTGCAAATCAATTCTATATTATTTATTAACAGCTCCCTTATAACCTCATATCTGTTCTTCATTTCACTCTGCAAATCAAAACCACAACTCTCGCATACTTTGACCAGTGAGAGCCTCCTATCACCACCTCTCCCTTTCTCCCATGGCTACCCCACTCTTATATTTTCTGGACGAATCTACAAGCGGAAGCAGCCTCTCTTTTCTACAAAAGAAAAAGGGTAGAGAAGTAGAGAATCATCCCTTTCTTCTTCCCCTCTCTTTCTTTTTCTATCGCCCTTGAAACCCTAACACACAGCCTTTCTCTCTCAAGTAATCTAAAACCTGCACGACAAAGATATAACTCATGTTTACAGCTTCTTCTGTGCAATTATAAAATTGATGATTGTGGGTTGTTTATTCCCTTGTCCACGTATATTTTATTGCTCAAAGACAAAGGAAAATCGAGCCAACAACTGTTGTGGTTGCAGATCATAGTTTTAAAGACGTGGGTACTTCCTGAAAGTTTTTCTTCCACAACCAGAAATGTCTCTTTTGTTCTCTCTGCTCCCCTATACCTCGTTTTGTAGCCTCCTCTTTAATGGGTATGTGTAACAAAGCAAACCTCTCTGGGTTCTTCGCGGCGATGTCAGCAATGGCAGGGCTCTGTTAACGGTGGAAGCGCTAGCCGGTGGAGGGGTGATTTTTCGAAGGAAAATGGGATCCGGGCATATCACGTTGAAACAGAGCCTGTTTAGATTTTTAAAACACAAACTGAATTTTTTTTTAATAATTAATAATTTTATTATTTTATATTAAAGATAATTTTATCTTTTTATTAACTTTTCTTTTCATTCTTTTCATTTTTCCATTACATACCAAACAGAGTAATAATTTTTTATTTCTTTCTCTATTCTTTTTTTCATTCTCTCTTCCATTCTTACTAAAATGATTCAATCCAAACACGCTCTAAGAAAATTGAAAGCAGTGTTCACGTAGCTGTAACATTGGAATCCTCTAAAATTCTTTATTTTTCATTTTTAAGAATAAAATTTTTTTTTTTTAATGTCACTTTAGCCCTCTTGATTGATTGATGTAATGGCTTTGCATCAGAAAGTTGATTCATTTGTTGCCACATTCCGAATGTATTATTAATGCATGGGTCATCCCAATCATAATTGCTCCAATTGGCCTATCTACAAACCACCAATTATATTTCATTTGTTTTTAGCGAATGAAATTAAAGAAAAAGTGCATTTTTTTCTTCTAGAAGATATTGAAGATGCATCATTTGGAGGACTATAATTAGTATATCTGTATTTAATAATTTCACACGAGTATGTTTGATTTTTAAAAATATTTTTAATTTTAATTTATTTATGCTTTTATTATTTTAAAATATATTCATTTCTTTAAAACTAAATTAACATAAATAGTTATAAATATTATTTATTTTTATTTTAATCATTTTGATATCATTTTTATTTTATTTAGTTACTATTTTATATTAGTTTTAAAAGTTATTAAAATATCACCAATTATTTTTTTATTTTTTAATCTATTAAAAAATATTTTCAAAAATATTAAGGTGTAGTTGATTTTGAAAAATAGTTTAGTTTTTCATTATCTATTTTTATTTACAAGTTTTTACTATTTATAAAATATATTTGTTTGCTAAAACTAAAAAATTATTCATCTCTACCTTTGAATGAAATTGGCATATTACTTAATTTTTTAGTTCGATCTTCAATAATTATGACATTATTTTATTTTTTAAATATTTTTGATGGACTATTTTAAAATTATAAAAAATATCACTTGTAATTTTTTGAAAATATTAAAAAGGTCTTTTAGAAGTCCTCTTTTTTTAGTCTTTTTTCAAAATATTTTTAAAAAATATTTTTCTTAAATTCTACAAAACATATTTTCAGTAATATTTTTTATTTTTAATTAAAATAAAATAAAAATAAACAAACTAAACAAACCAAACTAGGCCAATTACATCAAAGGAGTAAATATTAGAATTGTGATCAATTATTAATACACTGATTAAATCATAAATAAAATAATTTAATTCATTCTCACTAACAAGTTAAATTCGTTCAATAACTGAACTAAATATTAAAACTGTGATCAATTATTAATATAATAATTAAATAGGTTGAATTGAGCTAATATTGATATTTATCGACTTAAATGCATAACATCAAAGAAGTAATTCAAACCCAAAAAAAAATAGTTAAAATTATTGGCATGATTTCAACTTTAATTGGTATTTGATCTCTGTATTTGAATACAGAATATTCATTCTTTGAAAAAATTAAGAATAATGATAGATGTACATTATTTTAGAGTGATAGATTTTAATTAATTAATCAAAGTGTTAGTTGACTAGTTGCACAAAAATCACATTGCATAATGGAATTAACAATTTGACTTTAAAAAAAGAGTGCAACTACCATTATGTATTCTTACCAACAAAAGTATCTTTGGTGTACCATTGATAGATAAAAAATAAATAAAATGATCATGGAAGAAAAAGTAATTAATAATTTATTAGTTTATGTATTAATTAATTAGAGCACTTGTTACCATTAATTATATTCATAAGTATTTCATGATGAATGACCCCTTATAATACCCATGGTTAAAAATAACTAATTAGCTATCGGAAATTAGTTTAGTTTGTAAAGATTAAAAAAATTATTTATAAAGTTTCTATTTTTATTAGTAGTAGTTTTTTTTAATAGTTGATTTATAAATACCACTATAAATTTTATTGATATTTA
This sequence comes from Gleditsia sinensis, assembly GCA_037074535.1. NCBI lineage: Eukaryota > Viridiplantae > Streptophyta > Magnoliopsida > Fabales > Fabaceae > Gleditsia > Gleditsia sinensis. The sequence continues at coordinate 19,649,284 of CM073470.1, forward strand.
TAATGTCTTATAATGTTTTCTTTTACTTTAAACATTACTGTACTAACAAAAATAATTATTAATTTAATGAAATTAACTCAGTTGATAGCAAATAATGACATTTTTATTTAACAATTAAAATTTGATCTTTTTTTTTGTTAGAATATTTGAAAGTAAGATTTAAATAATTTAAAAAATAGATTTAATGATATAACAAATATAGTTGGAAAAAGGAAAAGAAAAATAACAAAAAGAGAAGCCGAAGTCCACTGCTTAGCTATTGCAATGAAATATAGGAATTTTTTATTATTAATTAATTAGTTTATAATTGATTTCTAACTTAATTGAAGACAAATTATTCATACCAAGACTACACAATTTATAAGTAAATTTCATATTGCAAAAAATTAATTCAATTAAAATGTAAACATTTTTTTTTTGCAATAAAGTATTAAGATGCTAGAGTAATTCATTTTTTTTGGCCAATTAGAATCATTCAATATTTAAAGCAATAACAAGGAGGGTATTTTTAATTTTAAAGCAAAAAGTAAATATTTAACCTATTTTTTAGTTTTTTTAAAGAATGGTATTTTTCTTTAATTTTTCCTATGATGTCTCACATTGTTCTCAAATTATTTAAAATATGAAAAAAAATCATAAATCGAAATTAAAAATAAAATAATTCTAAAATTATTAACTGAAAATTAAATGATGGAAGAAGCCACTTCCTTTTCAGCTTGACATTGAAAATTATATGAAAATATAGAAAGGGCACCACTATCTCTCAAAGGCTTGACATAATTCATTCTGGTCTCCGTCGTGGACCCAATGCAAAATAGTGAGTGATGCAGAAGAATTCATGGCGAGGCCTACACCTTTGTGTTTAGGGCTCAATAAATTGTACCTTCTTCAATAATGTTGCTCTGCACTTCTCCCTAACGTTGACATTGATTCTGTTGTTCCACCCAATAAATTGTTGAGGATGATTATTATATTATTATTTTAATGTATAAATTATTATAATATCTTTTCAATTTATATATTTTATTGAAATTATCATCTCTCTATCCAAAATTTTTTGTTTCTTACCATCTCACCCTACATTAATTGAAAAAAATAATTTAAAAAAAGAATGTAAGTAAAAAAATAATTTAAAAAAAGAATGTAAGTAAAATTGTAATTGAAATTATAAATTAAACGAGAAATTTTAATATATAAACTGTTTTGCAGCCATTCATTGCAAATTATTTGATATAAAAAAAGAATTCGTCTCTATTTTGAGACAGAAACTTTCATATACCCAAAAAAAATTGCTTTTAAATTGAAATAGAATTTTTATATCTAAATTACAATAAAACATTATCATTTCTTTTTTTAAATTGATTAATTCTGATTGAAATTTAAAATCAAATTTTTAATCTTAGATATGACTCTGATATTATTGGCTCAATTCATTCATTAGACGAGCAACAATCGCCTCGATTATAATAATGCTGCTTGTGCATTGAATCTTAGAGTCCCTTTCTCTTGTGGTGGGTGAGTAGCAAGTTGAGGAATAAAGTAGGAGTGGTTTTAAGTATAAAGCCAAGGCATGTTGCATGTTGGAGATGCTGATGAATGGTAGGGAGATTTAGATGCATGTGTCTCTGTTTTTTGAATATAAAATTGAAAGAAAGTTGAGGCAGCGGTCCATTGTGGCTGTGACATCCTCTGATGGACCACCCTATGTCATAATTCCCAATATCAAATTCACATACTTTTGAGATTGACAATGACGAGGAGGGTTCATAAGCTACTAATTTAATAAAAATCCTAATATATTCTTTAATTTGTTCTATTTTTGACATAAAAATATATCAACGTACATAGACTGATTTGTATATATAAGGCCCCACCGTAATAAAGTGATGTGTGTGTTGGCCAGTTTAATTCCGAACCCAATTAAGAAAAAAAATAACGAACTTTTGAATTTTTTTTTTTAATAAAATCAAAATATCTTTCAAATCAATCAACTCAACCAAAATTGATATAACTCTTATTTTTCAGGTAATTCAAATACTATTTAATCGGGTCGAATTTATAGTTTAATATGATTAAGACAGTTGCTGATGATTTAATAGCGCAGTCAGATTTAAGTTCAAAAATTATAGTTAAAATAATTAACTGTTTCATTATTAAAAATATGTGATTAAATTATAATTTATTTCAAACAATAATATTATAGTTAATTATTATTTTTATTGTTATAATAATATTTATACAATCGTGTACTTCACAAATGTCGAAGCCCTAATATATTTGTCTAGAATGTCATCTTAATCCAATTAATAACATTACAAGATTATAAAAGTATTCTAGATATAAATGAAATATTATTTTAACAATGAAATAATTCATAATTTTTCACATTCACAAAATTAATTATACTATTTTATTTTTATATAAATTACAGTTTATTTTATTATAATTTAGCCTAAAATCGTGTCATTTAGAAGTGTGTTATTTAATTTTATTGTAATATTTTATATTATTACTTAATCATCTTATGTTAATTAAAATAATCAAATGCACGTTAAAAGGATAAGCCATTTCATTATCAAAAGATGGTTTCGATTATTGAAAATAAGTGATTAAATTATAATTCATTTAAAAAAATATTATACTAAATTATTATAATAATAATATTTATCTGACCCTGTATATAACACAAGTCAAATACTAATTTATACGTCTAAATGTTCTCTTAATCCAAGTAATAATATTATAAAATTATAAAATTATTTTAAAGATAAATAAAATATACTTTTAAAAATAAGATAATTTATCATTTTAAACATTTTTTCAATTAATTATAAAAAAAATTAGGACTAAAAAAAATACTTCTATTATGAAATTATTGGAGGTATAAATTAAATATATTCAACAATAAAATATATAGTTTATCACGTCACACATCCATGTGATTAATTATGTTAAAATTAAAATTAAAAGTATTTTAAAATAATTAAGTAGTAATTAAAAGTACTATAAAAATATTAAATCACACAGTAATAGGAAGACAAACGAATTTCGGACAAAATCACTTAAAATAAACTGTAATTTAACCTTTATTTATTTTCTTAATTTTTTCATTACATAATAAGAAGTCTATGACGTAGGAATAAACTGTAATTTAAAATTGTCATATTTTAAATTATTTTAATGTTATTTTAATTTTTAAATTAAAGCTTTTGATTAAAATGTTAGATTTAGTTAATTAATTCTTTGAATTTGAATTTGAATTATTTATAAATATAGATAAAATATTATTCTATTATATATACGCTTCTGTATAGTTATTATTTTTAGATTTAAATATTGATTTATTTCATAATAAATTCTCTATAATTTAAATAGTGATTTTCTAAATATTGCTGATGATTCTCTATAAAGTTTCTTTCAGTACTACATTACTATTTTTTAATTTTAAGTTATTTATAATTATTATTATTTATTTAAAACAATATAATTTTTATTGATCAATATTTAACATCTTGTCTATTTCTCATTAACAAAACTATTAATTAAAAATATCGCATCACTGACGGCAAAATATTACTATTATATTAATTCTAATGGTCAAATGGCATGTGTGAAAAACAAAAACATGTAACATATCTATCAATAAAAATAAACAATTATAGTTAGTGAAATTTTTTAAAAAAAAAAAAATTTAACTTTTAAAACTGAAGAAAGATATTTACTCAAAGTTGAAATAGAATATTTACAATTTTTTTCTCACAAAAAAAGCTTTGGGATTGTAATATCAACTTGCAACGGACTACTTTATCCTTGCTACCTTAAAATTCAACAAGACAAAATATTAAGGCAAACTACGAAAAGATGGAATTCAAACTCTAAGTACCAAATATTAAAATTTACTTATTTATTTATTTATTTTTAATTTTGACATTTTCATTGTTTAAAATTGATAATAAAAAAAATCAGAGCCGTAAAAAAAAAATTCATATTTCAAAACGATGTTTTATAGAATTTAGAATTCTCTTTTGGTACTATATTGAGGCACCGTTCTAAAATTATCCTTGTAGTATTATTTTTGAATTCCCCTCAATCTAAAATTATAGAACAATATTAAATTTTATCAGGCACTGTTTTAAAAAATATTGTCAATTTTCTCTTTATAAAGTATTAACAATGGTTTATGATTTTGGAACCTTCCATCACATTATTTTACATTGAATAAAGAAAGTATAAACTTATTTCTTGGGGTACAAAGTAAATATACAAATTAATTAAATTTTAACATAAAGTATAATTAGCTTGTAATTTGCACACACTTTGAGTTCAAAATGACTTTCGTACGAGTAGATATATTAAACATTATAATAAAATCATTCATGAGTATTTACTCAATAGTTTAAAATTTTAAGTTAAAATAATTCTTGATAAAGTTGTATAAATTTTTTTAAAAAATCATTATCTTAATTTAAAATAAAAAAATATGGGTGTAATTATCCTAATATCCTCTTCTTTCATATTAATGTAATTTACTAAAAAATCTAATCTAAAAGGAGTTGGGTTTGTTGGTTTTTTTTTTTAAAGAGTCACCCAATCAAATTTGGGAATGAGCTATGAATGTGAAACCAATTTAAAACAAAAAACAAAAACAAATGCAACCGATGCTCCAAGGCCATCCTATTCCAATCCGAACAATCACAAAGGCTGTGAGCCTGCACATAACATAATGGGTACCCAAGCAAGAAGCCCAAACCCAGCCCAAGACCAACCAAAGTGACCCAATATAATCTATTAGATGTTTCCTAAAGGCATGTAAAAGGTAGAACTTTTTATGATTTACATTTGTCATCCTTCGTTGGAAAATCATTTTGAAGAAAATTTTTTTGACATAAAAATATTTTCTTGTGTTCGGTTTTCAAAAATAATATATTTAAAGAAAAAAATTTACCAATATAAATTTTTCTTTAATTAAAATTAAACATTTTTTTTTTATCGTAGTAAGAAAATCATTTTGAATTCTTGCTTCAACCCATATTTACAACCGCCATCATTATTCATTATAGGCCAATATCACTAGCATTGCTCATCATCGCTCAGCTCGAATCCAACAAAAATTTGAAGTACAAAAATATTATTTTTAATAAATGACCAGGATCTATTTATGTAAAAAAAAAAAAGACTAGGATCTGGACCTAATTCCAGACCAAAACATTTCTATCTTTGGTAACAATAAAAATGTTGAGAATACACATGAAAATAATATTTTTATTTAAACTAAGGTTGAGTTTAAATAAAAAACTTGAAAACAAGACTACCCTTAGGCATGTAATTGGACTTGAACATTCCTAATTGATCCCAAACAAGAACTTTGAAGTAAACTAAATTTGGAGGTATCTCCAATCACCGCTTCATATCAACTATTTATCATTTTTTTGTCATGTAATTCACACAAAAGAATATTTTTTTCACAAATTTTTTTTAATAAAACAAACAAAAGAAAATTTTGTTCCCGAACTATTTTCTTAAAATAATTCAATTTTTATTTTATTTTATGTCAAAACAAAGAAATGAACAAGTAGTAGATAAAGAAACTCTTTTCTTTGCCTTTTATTTACTTTTTTTTTTAACCTAAATTGCAATGAAATGAAGTAGGATCCACTTATCTTGCAAGATAACTTAAGAGGGTTTATTTCTATATTCAAAAATGCAATATGATTATCATCATGGTTTTTAAGAGAAATAAACAGTGAAACCTTAAAAAAAAAAACACCAATCATGCTCCAAGCAAACATGAGAGGAGTATCCAAATCCCAAGCCAATTTATCAAGGAGGGACAAAATGACCATAGCGTGTTATCCTACCCAATTTTACACAAAAGAACTCTGATACAAATGGTCTGGAGGCAATGGATTGATATTTTTTTTAATAAACTTATAATTTGATTTCTAAATTTACTTGTATTTAGTCTTTCAATTTTTTTTTGATACATGAATAAAATATTGAACTCGTTTAATATTAGTCTCTCTATAAATTAATATACAAGTGTCACAAGTTAAAAGTTTTATAGATTAATTCGTGCACTCAGTAAAATTAAAAAATCAAACCTAAATGAATCTACAAATTCAAAAATAAAATTATTAATTTTTTTTTATAAAAGATAAATTACCTCAACATTATTAATTAGGGCATCAGTGGTATATGTGTTGGATTCTTCGTCGGTATCACAGTCGCATTTATAAAAACTCACTTTTCTTACGCTTAATACTTTGACACAGAGGTGGGATTTAATAAGGCCGAGCTTAAGTCTACCATGGAAGTCGAGCATCTGAGGTTTTTTCATATATACAGTTCATTACAAACTCCGGAGAAATGTATAAGTTTTCTATAGTAATAAAAGTTATGTATAATTTGCACAACAAAAGAGAAAAAGAAGTAACATTTTTCCACGCTCTAATTATATATATATATATATCCCTCGCCCAAATATTGTTGGATCAACATGAATCACAAAACCAAGGGTAAATAATAAAAAAAACACATTAAAAATGTTATTCTAGTTTTGTTTATAAAGGGACAATCCTTTTCTATGAACGTTAAAATTATTTTTTTAAAAAAATTTTACTTGGATAAAATTGTAGAATATCTTTAGTTATAATTCCAATGAAAGAAAATCTCACTGATAAGGGGTAATGTTGTTCATATAGAAATGAGATTGATTATAGTTTGGATTGACATGTGGCACAAATATAAGTGAGAGAAAGAGAAAGAAACTTAGAAAAAGAAAGAAACTTGGCATGGACAAAATAAGTGGGGGATTGAGAGGAAGGATGGGTGGATTTTGTATGGACAAAATAGGTGCGGTAGGTGGAATTCAAAGTTGGTGGGGTTTGATGGATGAGATGTTCAAACTTTAACAGACAAGCACCAAAAGATTGTTTACCTTGGTGGAAATTTAAAGGTAACCAAGAAAATTATATGCCCAAATCCTATGCTTTTCTATTCCATCCATTATCAACATTATGAACTAATGAAATTAAAAATAAAACTATTTATAATTTGCTTCATGACCCATGGAGACCAAAACAACACCAACAAAAAATAAAAAATAAATTAATTTTTAGATTTGTAAATTTACTTTATTGTAGTTTTTAAATTCTTTTAAGTACAAAAGTTTTAAATTTTTTGAATTATTAAAATTTTTGTATAATTGTTTTAAGTATAATTTTAGGAATTAAAAATAATCGATGAATTCAATTGGTGAATTTCCTATTAAACTGGTGTAATTCTAACAATTTGACTACTTGAATTAAATTGATCTAACGATTGAATTGAAATTTAAAGTAATTGAGTCAGATTTTTTACCTAAGTTTTTTTTATAAAATTATTTTTATATCATTATTTTCTATAATTTTAATAATAATCTTTTCTATAAATTAATATTTACATACTATTTATCAAAATAAAGTATATATTAATCAAAATCGCATTTTTAAATATATTATATTTAATTCACTTTAAAATACATATTAATTTTTAGTTATAAATAATTGATTTAATTAATGACCCAATAATTAAACTATTTATTAGATGATTCAATTCTCTCCATGTACTAGTTAATATACAACAAATTTAATATTTTTATATAATAACTCATGGACTGAAGATGAATTCAATAATTAAAATTAAATATTAAATTATTAGTTTAGTAAAAAAAAATATAATAAGGAGTAGTGGCTTTGTGAAGTATCATATTGGCATTTTGTCGAACACTTCATATGCAGGTGGATAAGATTCCCCAGCTTCATGCTTATATGATTAGGCTTAAATGGCGACACCACCAACCGAAAACTTACCCTTGGAATGCCTTTAACTTTAAAGTTTTCTTCACTTAACTCCGTTCCTTTTGATTGCCCATTGCTGGGGCTTTTTTTTCCTACAATGCCTTCCTTTGAGCCACGTTGCCCACTTCTCATACCAAAGAAAAATGTTGCTGTTTTTCATGGTGTCAATCTTTATGGGCTTTCCTTCAACCTTATCCACCATTGAAATTCAACCAAAAAAAATATAAAAATAATAATTATTGTGTAATTTTAGTTTATATAAACTTATTGATCATAATTTTATTTTAGAGATAGTAAGAGACTAAAATTCTTTTAACTTGAGAATTAAGAAAACTTGAATTCGTACTATTGAATTTATCATTGAACCAAAATCATAAAA